>OY992890.1:61293523-61613523 GCA_963921405.1 Cepaea hortensis | reverse complement strand
AACTATAGAAGAACGTCACCAACTATAGAAGCACTTCACCAACTATAGAAGTTAGTTAGTTAGTTAGCCGACAGATCATCCTCATTGCACATCAAACCATTCAGTCCATAAGTGCTCGGATCTCCTCCTCAGCAATTCCCGCAGGGTGTAGCGGCTAATGACACTAGTTCTGTGTTGGTTTATCAGTCTTCTTTGGCTTCCTGCGTAGTGTTCTTGTTTGGCCACCCCTCTTTTAATTTGCTGTTCTCGCAGTCTGGCCATGGTTGTAGATTCACAATCATCACTTGGTTCTCGTAAAAGTCTTACTTCTCGTAGAGCAGTGGTTCTCAACCTTTTTTTGGCCCGTGCCCCCCTTCACCATATTTTTAGGACGTTATCCCCCACTCACCATATTTGTAGAACGTCACCCCCCCCCCCCCCTTTTTCGTATTTCCTCCCTAAAAATCCACCCCCTGCCCCTTCACAGTATACGTAAAATTGAAGCTAAATTTAATAGCACATACTAAAACAAGTCTAGATATGTACATAAAACGTGATTTGCGGATCTATTTACTTTATAACATGAATTTCAGAAGGGTGATACGTACAGAACCGTAAAGTATGAAGGGAAAAACAATATCAAGTAATCGGTTCTTGTATTAATGCAATCTAGAAATAATCTTAATTCCCCCCCCCCCCCGGAAATCCTAAAATTCCGTCCTGGGGGAGGAGGGGGAATTCTCCACCGGTTGAGAACCACTGTCGTAGAGCATTCAGAATGTCAGCCTGGTCCATGGCGCGTTCGTCCTCCACAGTAGCCTTACCTGCGAGCTTGTCAGCCCGCTCATTTCCTTGTACTCCCGCATGCCCTGGCACGAAGATGAAACTGATCTTTGCCAGCCGAGACCGCTCCAGAGACAGCAACCACTCCCTTAGGATCCACCCCACCTCTATCCTCTTGAGCATACTCATTGAGTCGCTAAGGAAACAAGCCCTAATGAATGTCTGTGTCTCGAGCCATGTTATTGCTTTACTTACTGCCATGACTTCCATAGTCAGGCTACTTGTGGTCTCAACAAAAGCACCAGAGTCCTCCTTCACAATTCTCCCTCCTGCCTGAGCCGTAAAGGCCCATGAGCTTCTCACATGTCGGACGACTGACTCATCTGTATAAATGACAGAATCACCGTATAGCGAATTCTCGAAAATCAACGCTTGTACTTCCGCCTCCACAGCAGCTGGATTTTCTTGTCTGCATCTAGTTGGATGCAAACTGAAAAGGATGAGCAGAAATCTGTTGGCACTTGTACCCACTCCTCGCCAGGTTCTAAGTCTTCAAGTGAACACACCTGTTGAAGAATGTCTTCGGTTTAACCCATCCACGACCGTCCTCTTTTTAACCTGATGCCCTTCACCTTAATAATTGAAGACGGAATACAAGTTTGTAGAGCTCGCGCCTACCTCAGAGTTAACGTAAACACATAACATCCACTGCATAGTGAAATTATGAACTATAGAAGCACCTCACAAAATATAGGAGCACTTCACCAACTATAGAAGCATTTCATCACCTACTATAGAAGCACCTCACAAACTATAGAAGCACTTCATTAACTATATAAGCACTGCACCAACAATAGAGTGAGTCACCAACTACAGAAGCAAGTCGCCAACTATAGAAGTACTTCACCAACTATAAACGTACTTCACCAACTATACAAGTGCTTCACCAACTATAGAAGCACTTCACCAACTATTGAAGCACTTCACAAACTATATAAGCACTGCACCAACAATAGAGTGAGTCACCAACTACAGAAGCAAGTCGCCAACTATAGAAGTACTTCACCAACTATAAACGTACTTCACCAACTATACAAGTGCTTCATCAACTATAGAAGCACTTCACCAACTATATAAGCACTTCACCAACTATATAAGCACTTCACTAACAATACAAGTGAGTCACCAACTACAGAAGCACGTCATCAACTATAGAAGCTCTTCACCAAATATACAAGTGCTTAACCAACTATAGAAGTACTGCATCAACTACACGATTGCGTCTCCAACTATAGAAGTACTTCACCAACTATACAAGTGCTTCATTAATTATAGAATCAATTCACCAACTATAATAGAACCTCACCAACTATAGAAGCACCTCGCCAACTATACAAGCACTTCACCAACTATAGAAGTACTTCACTAACTATAAAAGCACTTCACCAATTATAGACGCACTTCATCATCATCAGCAAGTGCCCTGCCAACTGGCGTAGGCGTTCATGGCTCGCCACAAATCTCAGTCATTGTTGTTCTGGATCAACTCTAATGACAATATTTCTCCATGCCACCGTCTCAATCCATCCTGCATCATTTCTCTTGGTCTGCCTCTGCCTCTCTTCCCCTCGATCAATCCAGTTGTCACGATGTTCTCCAATGTCTCTCTTCTCATCACATGACCAAAGAAAGCTGTTTGTCTCTTTCTTATTGTTGTATATAGTGTTCTAGTTTCATTAGCTTGTTTCAGGACATCGTTGTTAATTCCTCTGACAGTCCTAGGAATTAGCAACATTCGTCTCCAAAACCACATCTCTGTTGCTTCTAAGTTCTTCCTAATTTGTTCATTTTTTTTGGCGCTCGCTCGCCTTGAACTCAAACGTAGTACATACACACTATTTATAGTAGTGATGGACTGAATTTTGGGTGTGGATTAGCTTTCTCTATTAACAGTGTCCCTCGCCATCAGGCGAACCCACTCCGACTTCAGAGGTACTTGTAATTTACGTCCCCAAGTCAAGGGCGACAGGTCAACATTTTAGTCCAGCTGTCCGATGTAGGGGTTGAACCGCTAACCTCGGCATCAGCACGCCATATGTTTAAGAACACGCGTTCTTACACATTCGGCCATGCGGACCAGCATTTGTTCATTTATATTCTAAGATTCACTGCCATACAGCAAAACTGGTTCTATATAGCATTTGAGCACTCTCTTTCTTACATTCATTGATAGTGACTTATTGCATAAGCTACTCTTCATTTTCTGAAATGCGGCCTTTGCCTGCCCTATTCTGCTCTTAATTTCTGTTGTGCATCTTCCATCTCACTTCACCAACTATAAAAGCACTTCACCAACTTTAGAAGCATTTCACCAATCACAGAAGCACTTCATCAACCATAGAAACACTTCACCAGCTATAGAAGCACCTCGCCAACTATTTATCTTCACAAGTGGGTAGAGGGACAAAGATGGTGTTACAATCCTTTAAAACAAGCAAAGCTAAAAGAGTAAACCATATTCCCTTAACAATTGGAACTTGGAATGTACGCACCCTACTTGACAGAGAGACGAACAGCACTGATTGGGAGAGAGCTGGGCAGGTACAACATCGACATTGCAGCCTTGAGCGAGACACGACTTGCAAAAGAAGGCCAAATCTGTGAAATAGGTGCCAGCTACACATTTTTCTGGAGTGGAAGGAAAAGCGAGGAAAGACGCCAATCCGGTGTAGGATTTGCCATTAAGTTGGCAAATTGGTCGGCAAATTGGTCGGCAAATTAGCTGGATTTCCAAAGGCTATAAACGACAGGCTCATGACCATGAAGTTGCCCCTGCTGAATGGAAGGAAGCATGCAACCATTGTGAGTGTCTACGCACCAACTATGACCAACGAAGATGATGTCAAGAACAAGTTCTATGAGGACCTGCACAATGTATTAACATCTGTTCCCAAAGGAGACAAACTTATACTCCTTGGGGATTTCAATGCCAGAGTAGGCACGGACACCACCTCTTGGAGTGGCATTATTGGAAAGCATGGAGTCGGAAATTGTAACAGCAATGGACTCCGCCTCCTTCAGACTTGTGCCGAACATGATCTCCTGAATACGAACACAATTTTCCGTCTCCCCATGAGAAATAGGACATCGTGGATGTACCCTCGCTCGATACACTGGCACCTCATTGACTATGTCATTGTCAGGAGAAGTGACAGACAAGACGTTCGAGTGACAAAATCCATGTGTGGTGCCGAATGTTGGACAGACCATCGTCTCATTGTCTCGAAAATAAACATTCACATCAGGCCACCACGGCGTCCTCAAGGGGTGAAAATGCAAAAAAAGCTAAATGTCACCCGCCTAAACAGCAAGAAAATGCAGCAGTCGTTTGAAAATATGCTGGAAGACCGCCTCAAGCTAAATGCTGCAGCTGAACAGGATAAAGAAACAGAATGGAGAGCCCTAAAGGACATAATTTACAACACTGCTATGGAAATCCTGGGTCCAACCCCCCGAAAGCATAAAGATTGGTTTGATGAAAATTCCGAAGACATCAACCAATTGTTGGCCGAGAAACATCTTCTCCTCAAGGCACATTTGAATGACCCAAAGTCAACATAAAAAAAGATGCCTTCAAGAACATTCAGAGAGTAGTGCAGCAGAAACTTCGGCACATGCGGGACTCCTGGCTGAGCAGCAAAGCTGATGAAATTCAGGGCTTTGCTGATAGACATGATATGAAAAACTTCTACAACTCACTGAAAGCGGTCTATGGTCCTACATCACCAGGTATAGTTCCCCTCCTCAGTGCAGATGGGGGAACATTGATCACCGATAAGAAAGAAATCCTTCAACGCTGGGCAGAGCATTTCAGCAACATCTTAAATGCAACTTCCTTCTTCGATGATGAAACCATCAACTGCCTTCCTCAAGTTCCTACCAATGAGACACTTGATGACCTGCCAACCATAGTGGAAGTAAACAAAGCCATCCAGCAACTCTCCAGCGGCAAGGCACCTGGTCCTGACTCCATCCCAGCAGAAATATACAAGGCAGGTGGGCCGGTCCCAACAGAGCAGCTTCACCAAGTCTTTACAAACATATGGGTGAACGAGACCATGCCACAAGATTTCAAGGACGCGTCAATAGTCCACCTTTACAAACGTAAAGGAAACCGCCAATCCTGTGACAACCACCGAGGCATCTCCTTGCTTTCAATTGCAGGGAAGATACTCGCCAGAATTCTTCTCAATCGTCTCACAGCCCATCTCGATCAAGGTCTTCTTCCTGAGAGTCAGTGTGGCTTCAGAAAAGAACGTGGAACTGTTGACATGATTTTCGCTGCAAGGCAGCTGCAAGAGAAATGTCAGGAACAGAACTGCGAAATGTTCTCCACTTTCATTGACCTTACCAAGGCTTTTGATACAGTCAGCAGAGAAGGACTGTGGAAGATTATGGCAAAATATGGCTGTCCAATAAAGTTTGTCCAAATAGTGCGGCTATTTCATGATGGCATGCAGGCAAGAGTACAGGAAAATGGCGAACCCTTTCCTGTCACCAATGGAGTGAAGCAAGGATGTGTCATGGCACCAACACTGTTCAGCCTCATGTTTTCAGCCATGCTGATGAATGCCTTCGAGAACGACGAAATTGGAATAGACATCAACTACCGTATGGATGGAAAGTTATTCAATCTCAGAAGGCTGAAAGCTAAAACCAAAATTAACAGCGACACCATCAGAGAGCTCCTGTATGCTGATGATTGCGCTCTGTACGCCAACTCAGAGGCGGACATGCAACATAATGTTTCAGCTTTCTCACATGCCTGTGCCAACTTTGAGCTCAATATCAACTTGGAGAAGACTGTAGTTATGTACCAGCCAGCTCTAGGGAATAATCACACTGTGCCGAATATCAAAGTGAATGATCATAGACTAAGTGTTGTGGACAAATTCACCTATCTTGGCAGCACTGTGTCACAAGCTGCCACAATTGATGACGAAGTGAATGCAAGAATCTCCAAGGCCAGTGCGGCCTTTGGCAGACTGTACAAGAATGTATGGGACAGAACTGGAATAAGCCTGCAAACAAAGCTAAAAATCTACAAAGCAGTTGTATTATCCACACTGCTATATGCGTGTGAAACCTGGACTGTTTATCAGCGACACGCTAGGAAATTAAACCACTTCCACACAGTCTACCCTAGGAGGCTATTGAAGATTTAATGGCAAGACAAGATTCCAGACACTGAAGTCCTAGAAAGAGCATCCATGCCCAGTATCCACACTATACTGATGAAGAATCAGATTCAGGACTTTCAAGGCACAGACCTCGCATGGAAAAAGTCGGATGCGGATAAAGGTAAGGCCCTTCTTGCACGCTACATAGAACAGACTGACCAGAAAGACTAGCCCGCCAGACAGAGGACCACAACAACACTCTCTCAGTTGTGCGAGGGGGTCGGGACAGACGAAGAATGGTCAATCACAGTTGACATATTGCGTGCGATGCTCAAGAAATCACCTAACACCGCCCCAGGTCCAGACGGCATCCGATATGGTGACCTAATGGTGATATCAGATGATGACATGGAAGAACTGGCCAGAGAATTCAACACCAGTATCCATAGGGGTCAGGTCAAAGAAGAATGGCTACATAGCTACTTGCTGCCGCTGCCAAAACCGAACAAAGACCACTCCAAGATAAGAGGCTACAGAATCATTACGATGCAGAATACTGTTGGCAAGCTACTGGAGAAAATTGTAGCACACAGACTTGCTTGGGACTTGGAACAGCTCGGCTGCTTCCCGCCCACACTTGGAGGATACAGGCGCAACAAAGAGTCATGGCTGAATGCGGCGGTCCTTGCTCAAGATGTTTACGAAGGATTTCAGGTCAGAGAAGAGACATGTGCGGCCGCCATAGATTTAGAGGACGCATATAACAGAGTATCTTTCGAGCACTTGATGCAAACCCTCCTCAGACTGAAAGTGCACCCTCACCTTGTACGATGGATAGCTGCAGATCTACTCCAAAGGAAGGTGGTGCTAAGATGCGGGAGTTGGTCTTCTGAGCCGATAACGATATGTCCAGGATTGCCGCAGGGTTCACCACTGTCACCAGTACTATTCAACGTGTATACGGTGCCGATCACTGAACAACAGTTGGATGGGAGGGGTAGGACTCTATCATTCGTCGACGACATCCTCGTGTATCGACAGGGTCGAGATAGACAGGCGGTTGCCAACTATATGCAGGGCGAACTAGATCGAATTTCCTCATGGTGTGCTGATGCCGATGCCCTTGTCAACCCTGCAAAGGCAACGGTTACATGGTTCTCACTAAACAACCATATTGTGAAAACAGACCTGCCAGCAGTAAGAATGGATGGGAGCATTCTGAGTAGAACCCAGTCAATGACATATCTTGGCGTGAGGCTTGATCGTAGCCTGTCCTTCAGAGATCATGTCGATTATGTCATAACGAAGGCTCGAAAAGGTTTGGCAGCAATGAGAGTCATGGCGACTGCCAATATCGAGCAAAGACTGCTATTACTTCTGTTCCAAGGACTTGTGCTTTCACGCATCGAGTATGCCCTGGCCATCCTCACTGTCAGCCCTACACAGATTGGAAGACTTGAAAAGGTACAAAACGAAGCCATGCGCATCATTTTGGGCTGCACGAGAGACACCAGCTGTGTAGCAATGAGATATCTCCTTGACTTCTCGACAATGGAACACAGGATCAAGATCTGGAGAGCTCGGGCATACTTAAAAATAAGTGCAGATGAGCAGCACCCTCTGCATGACGCTGTATTCAGAGAAAAGGGTGACAGGCTAAAGAGGGGCAAATCATGGATGGGTCGGGCGGAAGATGTCGTCGGACAGGTCTGCAGTCTTACCAGTATCAACCCCGGCAAGGAATGGGTGCCGGTGCCTCCAGCTTTTAAGTGTACCTTCTCCTGCATTATCACACTCGACAGACGGTGCAGAGAGCAGAACCCTGCCACTGTCAATGCAGAGGTTAACGCGCTCATCTATGATCACTCAGATAGCCCCGAAGTGCTCATCTATACAGATGGATCTGTTGTAAAGCAGCAGAGAAGTGCGTGGGCATTTACAGCCCGTTCAGCGGGCCGAACCGTTCAAGAATCCAGTGGTGCCCACTCTATGACCACGAGCAGCATGACGATGAAGGTGATGGCAGTTACACAGGCTTTCATATGGCTGGAATCACAGCATTATACCAACGTGTGTGTACTAAGTGATTCAATGAGCATGATTCAGAAGGTCGAAGCTGGATCTGTACGTAGACAGTGGACTGAGTCGCTGCGGAAGTCTGTTGTCCGCAAAGTCACCTTCATCTTCGTCCCGGGACATGCGGGAGTCGAGGGAAATGAACGAGCTGATAAATTGGCTGGCTCTGCACCCCCTGTAGATGGCCAGCCCATGGATCGTGCCGATGTTATTAACGCCCTTAAAGATATGGCGAGAACAGAGGATTTTGACGCCAGTGATTCCACATCGCTTTCCAGGATGAAAGACCTGGGAGTAAGAATCGGCACAGCCAGACGCGAGAGGTACATCGGGAAAACAAAGCGCCTCGTCAACCAACACAGAACTGGCACTATTAGCCACCGGACGCTGATGCATATGCTGGGGGGAGGATCTGAGCACCTATGGACATGTCCGGAGTGCAACGAAGATACCCCAACTGATAACTAACTAACTAACTAGAATCAGATTCGCTGGGCTGGTCACTTGACTCGCATGCCAGATCACAGGCTCCCTAAACGAATTTTTTTACAGCGAACTGCGTTGTGGTAAACGCTCCCAAGGTGGCCAGAGGAAACGCTTTAAAGACACTCTGAAAATTTCACTGAAGGCTTTTGGAATTCATCATGACACCTGGGAGGCTGCAGCCAGAGACCGAAATTCGTGGCGTGCATCATTACGCAAGGGTGCAGTCATATGCGAGGCAACCAGGACTGCAAGAGCTGTGAAGAAAAGGCAGGACAGAAAAACCACTGTAGGAAATCCTCCTCCAGAAACGTCAAGCATTCCTTGCCCACATTGTCAAAGAACATTTCGAGCCAAAATAGGCCTTATCAGCCATCTTAGAACCCACGGCTTCATACCTTCAACCCCACTGGATGAAATGAATGGTCATCATCATTCTTGATGGACAAACAACACAACACAATCCTGTGACAGTAAACGTTCTTCGAAACATGCGGGCAGGCTAAACAGCAGAAGTCGGATGTGTCAGCCGAAAGGCATAATTATCGCAGCTCTACTGTAAACGCACACATCACAATTGTGTCCAAAATAAACAATATCAAACGAACAACAAAGAAGTTATAGTATTTTCACTACAGATAAATAACCTTGATATATTTTAATGAAGGTTTTTTTTTTTTTTGCTGTTGAAGGTTTTAGGTGAAGCGTCGTGTATCCACTCATTGCATCACTTATGCACGTACTTCACCAATTATACACGTACTTCATCAACAATACGAGTGCTTCACAGCTTCACAAATGAAACCCGTTCCAATGACTTTATTACAAAAGCATGAAAGAAACATTAACACAGTGTTTCCCAACGTGGGGCCCAAGCCCCACGGGGGGGGGGGAACGGGGGGGGGGCAATTCGATTGTTAAGGGGGCACTACGAAAATTGAAGAAATCGGCTGGATATAACAAAACGGGGAGACTTGAGACTGAAGTTAACTAACTTGGAACCAGAAATGAAATCTCTTTGCAGCAAGCATAAAGCGCAAGGATCTCACTAAATTTAAATAATAAATAATTGCTAATAATTAAAATAATATAGAAACATCTTTCATTAAAATTATTGTGTACTTGAATTGCAGTACTCCATTATCTGCTTCTTCTTCAGCATTCCGAGCCATTGAGGTTCTTTGCTGCAGATACAAGCCGTCTCCATTCGGCTCTCTGGTTGACATTCTCTTGCCAGTCGTTGATTCCAAGTGCTTGTAGGTCTGTATGTATATTATCTCTTCACCGTCTTCTTGGTCTACCTCGGGGTCTACGGTCATTTATTTCCTGAGTGTAAGCGAGTTTTGTTTCTCTATTATCTTCCATTCTTTCTATATGCCCCAGCCATTGCAGTCTATTAGCCTTCATGATACCAGTGATTAGCGGGGACTTAAACAAATCGTAAATGTCTTTGTTGCTTCTTCTTTTCCACTCTCCACTTTGTGTATTCCTAATGGGCCCAAAGATGCGTCTTAAGACTTTGTTCTCAAAGGTTTGTAAAAAGGCTTCGTCTCCTTTAGTTGTACTTCAGGTTTCAGGGCCATACAGCACAAATGGTCTAGTCAGTGTTTTGAATATTGTAGTTCTCCATTATATGTTTTGAAAATTTACTTACTGTGTTTGCTCAATAATTTTCTATTGATTTCTTCCTAAAACCTATCATTCAAGTTTCTTTAGTGAACATTTCAATTTTTGAATATTAAAAATAATGTATATGTTGGGGGGGGGGGGGGGGGGGGAGATAAGAATTTTAGAAAGGCTTGGGTGGGGCATAGCACAAAAAAGTTTGGGAAACTCTGCATTAACAGATGTGGTAGAATTAAACAAAGCATTCATTTTGAATGAATTATGCACCATGGGTTGGTCAGAAGAAGTCGCCGTAGGCATCCAGTCAATCATCCCATTGCTTAAGTAGGTGGCGAATGCCGTCCGCAAAAAAGGATTGTGGTTGCTCACTGAACCAAGTATTTACCGCGTTCATTACGTCTGCATCTGTGTGAAATCGTTGGCCCTTGAGAGCTTTTTTTAGAGGTCCGAACAAATGAAAATCACATGGTGACAAATGTCACAGAATACCTGGAGAATTCGACCAGGAGATGTGGAATTTGCCAGACTCACACCATCTCTCGGCCTACAGCAACTTTTGTGGAGATAACCCCAGTAATCCTTTACCCCCAAGGAAGTGGAGCTTCTATCAAATGCCTTTTCTTGGTCGACAAAGGCTAAGTATTCATTGTTTTCATTGAATTGAGTTTTCATTGAATTCGATTGATTTTTGTATAAGTTGTTTAAGAGCAAAAATGGCATCTGTGCATCCTTTGTTTTTCCTAAATCCAAGTTGTGTTTTGCTTAGCTGCGGTTCTATAATAGTTCGTAGTCTTTTTTCAAGAATTTTGCAAAATATTTTCCCAGTATGACTCAACAGGGAAAGCCTCTGTATTGTGTGCAGTCTCTTTTGCTGCCTTTTTTTTTTTCCAAATTGGGATAATTATGGCGTTTCCCCAGTCTCGTGGCGTCTGTTGTTCTACCCAAACATGGTTGAATAGTCTATGTAGCCATGCTGCTCCTACTTCTCTTGCTGCTTTAATTAGTTCATTTGGTATTTCATCTTGTCCTGGTGATTTTTTCAATGGGGCTAATCTGATGGCTTCTATAATTTCTTCTTTCAGAATGTCTGGTTCTAGTTCTTCGTTGGCATCTGTGTCGGTTTCTTGAATTCCTGTGACATCTGATGGGATGTTGAGAAGTTGAACGAGGGAACGGAGCACGTTTGGGAATATCCTGAGTGCAGTGATGTCGGTTCTTAACTCATGTCAACTTAACTCAACTCAACTGATCAAAAACGGATAACAGAACGTTGCTCCTCTTTGGTGCATATGAAAAATGGAGCGGCCATCTTTAAACTGTCCGTATGACGTCACCATGTTCATCTGCACCGTTATGTCACGTGCTTATAATTCTTGACATCCTTAACAACAATATTGACAGGTTACAAGTCACTGGCATGGTTACTGTAATTTTAATCACACTTTTAAGGTTTTCATTTGAATCCCTAATACTTACACGAAATACAATACCTTGCAGCGAAGTATATGTGATCTCTGACAACCAAACGGTGTTGATATAATGATAAAGGATATGAAAATAAGAATTTATAATCTGTATAGCCCAGCACTCTCAAACATGAAAATAACTGACACAAACTGCATTATTGTCGGAGACTTTAATAGCCGTTCAGAAAGATGGGGATACCTAGATACTGACAACAGAGGAGATGAAGTGGAGGACTGGGAAATAGACTCAAATCTCCATCTACTCAACAAAGCAGATGACACACCGAGCTTCTACTCCAGAAGATGGGTTACCACTTCTACTCCAGACTTAGCTTTCTGCACAGGAGACATCCTCCACAAAATCGATCGCCATGTGCTTGACCAGTTAGCAGGTAGTGACCACAGACCAATCGAGCTTGTAATCAATATGGAGTATGTACCTCCGCCGCGGATGCAGACGATTTGGAAGCAGACCACCCCTTGTTGATGTTTAACAAATCAGCGTCAGTAATTCAGAAAACAAAGACAAACTTTATTTTTTTTCCCGCATATCCTTTACAGGATATCGCTGTCAACAACAGCATCTTTCAGCTGATTGTTGATTTCTTGGCAAGATTACGCTCAGTAGTTTGCCATTGCTTTCTGAGCGACCGGCTCACATACCCCGTAAGTTACAGACGCGGAGAGAACCGCTACCAATTCTCGCGCACGTCACGCCATGTTACGAGAGTATACGGGATTACGGAGAAAGTCGTGTAACTCCTAGACCAGAGAGACCGGCTAACTAGTGAACGTAAACTGGCCAAGAAATTCATCAACAGTCAAACAATGCTGGGGTTGTATTCGGCGTCCTATAAAGGACATCAAGCAAAAAATTGTTTTTTAAAAAACTACGTTTAACTTCCTTGCATCTTCCATCTGCTGTTATTCTATTAAATAACATTATTGAAATTCATCGAACGGTAGAAACTAAAGGTAAAATTGTACGTGTATGTTAACGGTAAATGTTATTTTAAAAGTTGCATGTATTAATCGCCGGCTCCCTGGCCGAGGTGTTAGCAGCGTTCTCCGTTAACCTCGAATACTCTCATGGTTGACTTGAGCGCACGAGAATTAGAAGTGGTTCGAGTCGCGCAAGAGACTTATGAGAGTATGGAGCCGGTCGCTCAGAAAGTCGTGGCGTGCTGATGAGCGTAATCTAGCCCAGGAATCAACATACAGCTGAAAGATGCTGGTGTTGACCGCAATATGCTGAACCAGGATGGAAACGCGGAAAAAAATGTATTAAGTCTCCTGAATGACATGAGGGCAGGCAGCAGCAGTGACCTTCTGCTTAATAATGTTGATGGTCTCACCATGTTCGTCGCTGGACTCTTTATCTGCCATACACGACACGGGTCCTTGCTACAACGACACACCCGTACCGGCGACTAAGTGGTCAATATATCAAACTACCATAACATTATGTGTACCATTGTTGGTGTCAGTGGGAACAGATGGAGGCAGGCGTGTCAACGTCTGAGGACGATCATGATTCTCTGAACACATCATTGATGGACAAAAACACCTCTTTGATGGACAAAAACACGTCATTAATAAACAAAAACACGTCATTGATGGGCAAAACACGACATTGATGGACAAAAACACGTCATTGATGGACAAAATCACGTTATCGAACAAAAAGTAGTCATTGATGGACAAAAACACATCACTGATTGAGAAAAAATGGAAATATATGGTGACAACTAGAAGAGAAGAAATGGAAAATGTGTGGTGACAACTAGAAGAGAAGAGATGGTGGTAGATAACTGGACATAACAACACTTGTCAACATCTGTGTTGGAAACAACTGACTGCACGCGGGAGAGGAGGCTGTGAACAGAAATGACGATCAACACCAAATGACAAGGGCTACAAGCAGCAGATGAAGACCCCAATATTGATCTTGTCTGTCACAAATGTGCTGTATAATTGTTGGTAGAACTGTACAGCGTTGAAGCACAACAGAAACCACACCTGACAGTCCACCTTCACCGAATGCACCAGATTGGGACACACTGACACATGGTGTTGCTGTATCCGACTGTGAACTGTTGGCACCAGTCATGTCCTCCTTATCGTTGACCAACGCACCCGATGCTGTTACCCCATCCAGTTTATCATATCTGAAAATGAAGAGGAAGTAAAAGGAACAGCGTTTCAAAACCGATAACGAATGCATAGTCCTGTACAAAAGTCCTCAGCAGTCTGGCCGCTAACCACTGTGAGTTCTTGCTAGTTGGTGTTGTGTCCCTGCGTGGACTTCATGTCCCACGCATGCACCGACTGACCATTCCTGTCACAGCATGGTTAGTGTCGCTCACAGGTGGACCTGGCCATAATTGCCAGGCGTCGTTGACGACGACGCGGTAGAACTGGTGGGGAGATTATGACATTCTCCCGCCCTCCTTTTCATGAAAGGACTTTCCTTTCATGTAAGCTGTATACAATTGGGTTTATTTATTAAACCTGTCAGAATCGACCCATTGTTTGTCATCTGAGATGACCCTTTAGTTTATACTGAAATATGTAGATAATTGTAAGCTATATACACACGCTCTTCAATGATGCTAGCAAGCAACACTCCTCAAGTACAATCCACTAGATGGATTCTTACGTTAGTTGTAATTTGACACAGCCAGTACGGTAGCTATCAGCGACTTATGCTATCTCCCAAGCAACGCAACTACCTCTCGACAAATAAACAAAAATTACAAACACGACATGTCAGGCCGCGAGTCCTCTCCCTATAAGATGACTCCAACATTTGACCCAAACCTCCTATGGTCAGCAAGTCTCATGTAGGTCTACAACTTCGGTAATTACTCCCATGCATAGTTTATGTCATCTTGATGTGTCGCCAATCTGGCAACATGAGGATGGTTTACATACCTGTTAAACATTACCACTAATTTCAATTGTTTCCCTTGGTTGTAATCAGTGAAACAATACAAAATCTATGGGCGATAATTTCCACATGCTTTCAAAGAAAATAAATTACATAGGTAAATCCATTTCTAAGCGTCATAGTTTGATGCTTATTGACAATAGTGAACCAAATGTCACTATTGAGAACAAGTTAATCAACTTATGATTCTCAGATCACATCTATCAAAATCCTTACATACAATTTGTATATGCAAAATTTCAGCTCACAAAGTTTATATAACACGTCACTTCTTTGTGAGAATTACAGTATAGTCTGCTAGTTTTTAAATTAATTTCACAAACACCGGAAGTACACAGCTGGTGTGTTAAGATGTAGCTAACACAATGTCCTTCCGTCGGGATGTTATATAAACGAACGGAGTACACAGTTCATAAGAACAGCTGCTGGATTAACTCTTTCTTTCACAGTATGAATTAAAGTGTTCTGTAGAATTCAGATGTCACTGTCCCTCTCGCACAGATTAAAATAAGTCGGAACACTCTGCTCAGCAGGTACTACGGATACTAGAACAGTTCAAGTAAAGTAAGTCTTGAAATCACGTAGCACTGTTCGTTATAATGTTCATACCTATTTAAAATAATATTCCCTTTCGATCACATACAACACAAGTATTCACCACAATTATTACAATAATATATATATATATATATATATATATATATATATATATATATATATATATATATATATATATATATATATATATATATATATATATATATATATACTATATTTACATTGGGACATTGTCCCTATCACAATTTCTACACAGCGTTTCTGAAATAATTTCACTATTCGCCGTGTTGCTGAGCGCTATAATAATCTGCAGATTACTTATTGGTCTGCTGTGTGCGCTCAGGCACCATTAGGCTTTCGGATGTGTCGTAAGGACATCTGGAAAGAAGGTCGGCAATCGTATTTTGTGTGCCATGGATATGCCTGACTTCAAAACTGAAATCTTGTAGTAATAGTGACCATCTTGCTACCCTGTGGTTAGTAGGAGTTCCAGTCGTGATGATTGTCAACGGACTGTTGTCTGTCTCGACTATGAAATGTTTCCCAAGAAGAAACCTGGATAATTTTCTAACAGAGTACACAAGAGCAAGGGCCTCAATCTGAAAATAGTGTCCAAATTTGGTAATTTAAGAATCGGGTTACTAGAAAAGTAGGATAACACTTTTGTAAATGCAGGTCTTAGGCATTCGCTGTTTACAATTTTGTTAGGTTTGTCTTTCGTTAGTAGGTTAGTGAAACATTCCGTCAACGTGGCAAAATTTGGTATAAACTGTCTGTAATAGTTCAACAGACCTAGGACACCTCTCAATTCTTTCTTTGTTGTCGGAGGCGACAATTTAAGAATTCTTGACACGATGTTATCGTCAGTCGTGACAAAGCCATTACAAATTGTATACCCCAAAATGAAATTTCTTGATAGGCTATGTCAACTTTCGATGGTTTGACTGTCAGTCCGTGGTGTCTGATGCGGTCGAATGTCTGTTTGTCCTGGATGGTTGGAAAAAATACTACTGTAGTCGTGTAACAGTTGTCTTCAATTGTCGGTCTCTGTTTGAGTAAGATTAGGACTTATTTTGATGTCATGCAGATTGTTTGTCGTGTCAAGTGATGGAGTCGATATTTCGTCGGTCTCGTCATCGTCTGTGTGGTCCATTATCGTTGTGCTTGCTGCTGTCTCGTCTTGGTCTTCGTCTATGTTGTAGTACGGTTTTAACATGTTGATGTGAAATATTTTGTGTTTGTTTTTTATTGCGATCTCATAGTCCACTGTCGAGATTTGTCTCAGTACTTTAAACGGTCCTTGCCATGAGTCTGTCAGTAAGTGTCTGTCGCTTGGCAAAAGTAGTAGTACGTCTTGTCCAGGTGTCAGTGTTATTGTCCTATTTCCTCTGTTTGCATACTGTCTGTAAATAGCACCCGATTGTTTCAGTGCTTCTTTAGTTAATACACAAGATTTCATTATCCCATCTCGCAGTGATGTTACATGTTCATATGATGATACTGGTTTATGTACAGATACACTTTCAGTTAACATAGAATGGTACATAGATAATGGGCCGCGTGGTTTGGCTCATATACAAGTTCAAATGATGAGAAACCTGTACTGGAATGAGGTACTTCGCGATATGCAAATAGTATGGCAGGTAAATAAGTATCCCAGTCTTCAGGGTATTCCTGGGTAACTTTTGATAGCATATGCTTGAGATCACCGTTCATCTTTTCTACAATCCCAGTAGAATGAGGGTGGTATGGGCTATTAAATCACTGCTTTACCCCTAACATTCTAGTAAAGGCTTGAGTGGCTGCAGCTATGAAATGACTCCCCCGATCTGAGAGAATGGTATCAGGAAACCCCACTCTAGAAAAAATGTGGAAGAAAACTTCCATTACATCCTTGGCAGTTATGTTCTTAAGTGGAATCGCCTCAGGCCATCTGCTACAGAGATCAATTATCGTTAGAATTAACTTATTTCCTCTTGATGTCACATGGTTTAGAGGACCTACAATATCAAGAGAGATCTTTTCGAAAGGTCTACTTGCTAGATCTGTTATTTGTAGTTCCGCTTGCGGGTGTTTACCCTTTTTAACAAGCTTCTGGCAGATGTCACAAGTTCTGCAATATTGCTTGGTGTCACTGCAGAATTTAGGCCAGTAGAACTGGGTTAGTAGTCTAGATCTAGTTTTTGAATAAGCCATATGCCCTGCAAAGGGTATGTCATGTGCTAGATGTAATGCTTGTTTGCGGTGTTCGGTTGGTGACACCGTTTGTTCAGTGGTGCTGGTACCTTTGGTGTAGTACCATGTAAGGATACCACCTTTTAGGGCAAAATGCCATCTAGCATTCTTTGTTATTCTTGGCTTTGGCCTATTAAATTAAAATATTTGTGCAAAGATAAATCGGCCTTTTGGGCTGTTATGAAATTTTCCCTCATGGTCTTAGGAGGTAATATAACTGGGCTTAACATTTCCAAAGCCTCTGTCTGGTTAATTTGATCTTGCACTTTTGCAGCAGATCTAGTTACTGCATTTGAAATATCAACAATATGACAAGGTGATGTTACATTTAGACCAATACAATCATGTGATGAAGTTAATGAATTTGCAAACATACATTCATTCGAAGATGATAATACATTGTCAACAATATATTCAGTTGCAGATGATATTGCATTATCAACAATACATTTGGCAGAAGATGTTATACTGTCATGTGGCATATCATTTACTTCAGGAAGGTTACCTACGATTATGTCACAACATGGGTTGGATAATGCTGCGCATTTAACCTTTCCTGTGAGAAATGGGGTGTCAATATATGCCCATGCAAGTGGGTATTTCTCGATGTTACCTGAGAAAGTTTTGCATGTAACATGTTTGCCTGTATAATCTGAAGGTAAAATAAAGTATCTCTTCAAACCAATAAGAGTACGTCCACTATCTCGTAAAACGGTGGCAGATTTGCCATTTACAAATCGTTGGTGGATGTTAAGTTTACCTTTGGAGTTTATTACCAAATTAGCTTCTTCATTGGCAATAGGTATTGAGTGGCCGCATGTTAATAAGCCATCTTCATGAAAACGATCACAGATGGTACATTTTTCAAGATAAAACACATCAATGGCCTGTGCTGCATTAACATGATGATTTTCTACTTGTTCCTCATCTGAGGAAGAGCTATCAAACATGGTTGCATTAGCCTTTTGTTTACCTTTACAAGCATGACGCCTGTGGCCATATGCCTTGCAAAGGAAGCATTTGGTTAGTCGTTTATAGCTCTTTCTCTCCTTATCTTGCTTATCTATATAGATTTGCAAGTATGTGAGGTATCCTGGGTGTTTGTCACACATATCAATTTCATTATGTAGAAGATGGCAATATCTGCATTGGTAATACTTATCAGCAGATTGCTTAAAGGGTTTCTGTTTACTGTAGGGACCTGACTTCGTTCTGTCATAGGTAGCGGCTGCTACAAAGTCTGTGTCAGTCAATCCACTAGTAAAACACTGTTTGTTGGCTGTGAAATAAGCCGAACCTCGTTTCTCTATATGTTGCACACTCTCGCACTCACATTCTTGCAGAAATTTAGAAAATGGTGGTGGTAGAGATGAAATGATTTTATCTCTAAGAATTAGATCTTTCAACTTATCAAAGCTGTTATTTACTTTGGCTGCTGACAGCCATTTACTAAATATATCCTGTACTACTGAGATGTAGTCAGAGAAAGTTTGTGTAGGTTTTGGAGCTAATGTGCTAAACTGTTCTCTGTAGCCTGCTTCATCTAACATGAAGTGTGACATAATTTTGGACTTAATATATTGATAATCTTTCCTGAGATCTTTGGGATTGGTCTCTATCACTTTGAGAGGTTCCCCTGAAAGACTTCTCTTATATATAATGTTCCATTCAGTCTCTGGGATCTGATAATGCTTCATTATCGTTTCAAAATTTTGCGTGAAGGCTGCAATGCAGTCGCCCGTGGTGAAATTTTTGACGATCCCTTGGTACTTTTTGTACTGATTCTCTTTTTCTAGTGTTTCTGACTTTCTAGAATCTTTATCTGCTAATGTTTCAGCTTCCAGCTGTTTAATTTTCAGCTGTATTTCAAGTTCTTCCCTCTTACTTTGGGCTAAGATCTCAGCTTTTCTTATCTCGGCCTCTGATTGTTTTAAAGCAGCTTCTGATTTTCTAGCCTCAGCCTCCAATTCTGCTCTTCTCAGCTCCCTTTCGGCAGCTCTATCTTCACGTTGGACATACTCTGCATATTTTGCCTCACTCCATTGTGTCAACTCATCACTAGTTAACTTCATTTTTAAACCAGATTCGATGAAATCGTTTAATGTAGACATGATGAACTATTTCAGATACAATGAATGTACAAAAAAGTTAATTATAAGGTGTTAGTAAATACAATAATTTGTACACTGTTTATCAAATACAGCTTATGCCTAGACTTACACACAAAAGTATATATGGAAAAAAGATAATACTTAAGTGACTTTGGAGCTCTGGAGTATGTTGGAACACTGTCCCAGAGAATGGCTGCCTGATCGTTACTGCCCGGAAAAAATGAACTTTACTTGCTAACGGTTTCGGATGACACAAAAACCTGTTGCTGTTTGGAAGAAGAAAATATTAGGACATGTATGTTTATGTGGTGTATGTGTTTGTCACGAATTGGCAGCCTTTACTTCCCAGAACAATTTTCGGTTCACTTTTGATGGGCCATGTAGAGGATCAACAGACGAACAAAACCGTTTTCTCTATATTCAAGGCTATACTGTCTTGACGTAAGCTTGCAAAACCTGTAAGTAAACAAACCACCGGGAATGGCTTTCTATTTGGGAAGTTAATTTGACACAAGTACCGGTCACCCCCCAGAGGTTATCAATCCAGCCAGACGGGAGGGCAGACTCAGGGGACTGAATAGTAATTAAAACCAACCAGGCATGACGCAAGCAAACCTGGTGTACCAACAGAGTTGTAAACTGGCTGTTGACCATGAGAACCTAATTGTTCCCTTGACATGACACCTGATAAGAATAGCTAGGAAATCGCCCAACCGCGATGGCTGACCCCATCTGGTAGAGACTAGAGGCGCAAGGTGTGAAATCACTGATAAGACTCAGTGGGCTAATAATTGTCAGACCCACAGGTGTGATGGCCAATTGCAGTGATAAGTGCAATTACCGTCCGGTGGAGATAAGAAGAATTTATGCTGGGAATGCCAAGGAGATAATACGGTCTGCTTGACTCAGCTTAAATAAGGGTCCCTAGCCTGTTTTATGTTAGATTAAGTCTGACTTCAGAACAGGTAGGCAGCCAGCTCAATGTTTGGTAGTCATATGTATGATTCTTATGTTGCTAGATCTAACCAGGAGAATTATTTCTTAGTAACTAGTCAGTCTATATCGGACATAGGTTATTTCAATAAATATCATTGTCTAAGTATACTTTTAGGTGTCTTGGTAGATGTTTGTACACTATCCTAGTTGCCTTTGTGTGTGTGCATTTGCTGTACAGAATATAGTCAACTGACTATTTATTTAATTCTTACAACAGCAGGTGATTAAACCGGGCAGCTCAGCAAATATAGCTGGTCTGTGTGGTAACTTCAATTAGACTTGTTGTATATCTCATTTTGTAGCTATACAATATTAGTACTCATTAATAATGCCTGATGCTATTATGTTGAGTATCATTAGATGTCCATCTTGAAGTAATATAATGTTTACGGATATGTTGGATGTATGTATGGGTAATTTCATAAACTAACTAGTGCATTATGCTATGATGTTAAAGTATCATAATATGTCTAGTTTAATCAATATGTTTATGTGTATTGGGTGTTTGGTATATTGATTTGTCATATGCAAGCCTACCAATATGAAGTGTTATATTATGGTGTGCGCATTGGCACACTAACCATCGATTGCATTTGTAGCAGAGGTGTAATGGTACAGACATTACCCACAAGTGTTATGGGGTATATGGTGCTAAACCTTTTTCATCATATGGTGGAGGGTAATTCACGGAAGTCTGGCACAGCTACTGGTCCCGGCTTGTAAGCCCGGATGATCAGGCATTATTATAATACCATTACCGACCCTGTGAGCTGCTAAACTAACTTTGGCTGTACGACACAGAATTTCTGTATTAGCGACATGGACATGGGGCGGCAGGAATGTAATCATTACAGGCGTGTGAGACAATTGAAAAGCCCGTCCCAGACTAAAGACAGTAGGGAGAAGAAGGATGGTGAACACAGTAGAGCTGGAAGATAAACTTGGCCAGACTGGTCATTGTATATGTTTGTGTTATATGTTTTAATTAGGACTGCGCTGATGTAGAACTGATATAACACATTCTTGACTTCTTTCAAGCTCTCACAAGGAGCACCTATGTTGTAGATCTCAAGGACGAGTGAAGACTAGGAGTGTCAGGACTGACAGGATCGTCAGAATACCGGCAAGCTGTTTCTTTTTTGAGTCTACTGGAGAGTGGGGATCTGGACCACAGGTCCAGATAGATCAAGTAACAAGTAAAGTTACGTAATGTTTGTCATCAATATCAATATGTATATGATTTCATCATCCTCATATTGAACCATCAGATGTCTATGATTATGATTAATAAATAAATGTTGTAGTATTGTAACTCATAGTTCGGTCGATCTATTTTAATTCCAACTGTGCATACGTGTTGTGTGTGTACATTGGTGGGGGTTCACTTACACACCAAGGAAGGGAGCAGTCAGGGAGAAAAACCTGTACTGAGATAGTCGTCTATATTCATATATTTAGACTTAAACATCTATCTTAGCTAAACTTCTCTTTCCCATTCCTTGGCGAATATTCAGCACAATTCATTTCATTTTGTAACGAGCCACTTGGAACTGTACGTTGGATATTCAGGGCTTAATCTGTAGTTCAGCCATATAGATTTTGTCCCTAGTCAGTTTCTGACTATTAGGGGTTGCTCGCCAGTGAAAAATACTTTCATCTAGCCGGTGGGGCACCCCGACTTCTGACAGCGTTGTCAACTACGTTTTGTAGGTTTGTGTGCTGTCGAGTATGTTTGTTAGTCGTACTGTCGTCCGTTCAACACATTCAATAACTTACTTTCCATGTTGCTTTCTTTCCAAAACTTCCCGCTTACACACACGTTCAATCCTATTTTACACTTAATTAAAAGATGGACGATACATCCGCATTCGCACCTTTCTCTAAATGGTTCTAAGCTGGACAATGCACCCACGTTCACACCTGTCAGAATCTTGCATTCAGCAATAACACAGGCTCGTAATCACTAACAGATGTGATACAAACATTGTCACGGAATGACTTTACGTGACACACTGCAAATACAATTCAAACACTTTATTCACACTTCTCACTCATCACCACCATTACATGCATCGCGCAATTACAATATCGATGCCATAATACAATCAATAGATATATCAATGCAATGTATACAACTAACAATCCTACATACCAGGCGCACAGTCTCCTATACTCACACAGGCTTTCTATATATTAGCGTTCATACACACAAGTCATACGAGCACCATTCAATCCGTCTGTCCTGTACAACAGTCCCCAGCCGTCTGGCCGCTAACCACTGTGAGTTCTTGTTAGTCGGGGTTGTGTCCCTGCGTGGACTTCATGTCCCACGCATGCACCAACTGACCATTCCTGTCACAGCGTGGTTAGTGTCTCTCACAGATGGACCTGGCCGTAATTGCCAGGCGTGATTGACGACGACGCGGTAGAACTGGTGGGGAGATTATGACAAGGCAGTCGTAGTTAGTTACTCTGGTAGTCCAAGGCATTCGCAACATTCGTCTCAGGAACCACATCTCCGTTGCTTCTAAGTTCTTTCTAATTGGTTAATTTATATTCCAAAATTCATTGGCATTAAAAAAAAAAAAAAAACTGGTTCTATATAACATTTCAGCACTTTATTTCTTATTAATAGTGTTATGTTAATAATTATATTCACGGTAAATAGTGAATATACATATGGGTATGGACACACAACAGAAGCTTCTCTCAAAGATAATGGGCCTGAGAAGCTCTGCTCTCTCTCGCAATAATGTGCTCACGTGGCCAACTCTGCCGGCAACAACAACACTCCCGCAGCAGAAACCTGTTGGAGATTAGTGCAGTCCAAGCACCATGCCATGTCTTTAGGTCTGAGTGCACTGAGAAATATGTGCCCAGTCTTTCCCTGTCATGGCAAACGGCGAGCCCTTGCATAGAATCTTAGCCTGACAGCGCTCATTCTATTGTCAGCGCAACTTCCAAACCGTAACCGACAGAGCGTTGATAATATGAGGACACTGAAGTTAGGCCGCTGGCGCCTGGCGAATAGTGTGATATAGCATCTGTAGTATAGCCATTGTTTGTGTGACAACACCACTGGTCATGATGTGATTCATTCATTGTCTACACATTCCCACACTGTCAGTGTTATTCTCTGTTCTCTACAAGACCGGAAACTCCACTCGGGCCGATTTGGAAATGTTTACAATTATACAGTAGTGAGCTAATAGTGAGAACTACCGGAAGAGAATTCTACTCTAATAGTAACAACGTCATAAACAGTTTCCTAAATAAATCTCCAGCGGGGAATGTGTGGTAGAGAACCCCCCCCCCCCTCCCTCTCCAACCTCAGAAACAAGTGGTTGTAGAAGAACTTGACATTTGTGAGAGACGTGTCCGAGTGTAACCTGGTCATGGCTCCGTACACGGCCTGGCGGGACTGAGGCCTATACTAGTGGCGCTTCCTGCACGGAGCTCTTTGTATGTCATTGTTAGCCTGAGGGGGAGGGGGTCACTTATGACACCAGGATCAGAATAGCGCCTACCAATGTGCCGATAATTATACTCAAATATGAAAAGAAGTCAAACAAAGGTTTACACATAGGAGTCTCCGTGGCGAAGTGGTACAGCCGCTTCTCACGCTCTACGAAGATTGTCGGTTCGACTTCGGACCACGGTTCACGAGTGCAATTTTCTTGGTGACCCCTGGGGGTCGTCGCTGGAGCTACGGGGTTCGTGCTTCGTGTGACGCTTTCGACAGGACGCTCTGCGGAGAGAGACCGAACCATGTAGGATAAAACCCGGTGCAATGAAGCCGATCATTTTGCCTTTTAAATCCTTTATAAAAAAAATAAATCTCCTGACACCGATGTTAGTGTGTGTGCCAATGTGAGAACATGATTTATTGACATTACACTTGAGGGTTATCATCCGCCGACTGGAGCAACTGAGCAATAGCTTAGATTATCGAGAGGTTATTGAGGTGCTCTGATAATGTCTGCGTGTCCAGATAATCTAATGATCCCCGCACCACGCTGTTACACACGTAATGAAGGATTTAGAGTAAACTCGGGTAACGCTTCGCTACTCCACACAATCTAGTGTAGGCAAACAATCCCAGTCTTGTCACTAGAATGTTACAAAAGACACAAGACCAGCCTGTGTAGAAAGCATCCTTCTGATTGTAGGCCTCAAGGGCCATGCACTTCTTCACAGAGACGGCTGTACCATACTTTATGTGCTAGAAAAAGCTTAATGATGTGAATCTGTAGCATTACTTTTGTTTGTTTGTGTGCGTGCGCGCGCGCGCGTGTGTTAACTTGTGTTTACTGTCTGAAAGGATTGCCCTGTTTCCCCGCTTCCCTTCCAAATGGTGAATGACCGTTTCCTTCCGAATAAGAAGTGTCGTTAACCAAATTGAGAGTACACCAGCAAAATATACATAAGAAAAATAAGACACAATCCGCTAAATCATACTAACACATTTCAGACGACAACTTGTGTCAGAAACGGCACAGACGAACACATGTCATTTCAACAATGATTATAGAACACAAACCTGAGACACTATATACAGCAAACATAAACAGTAACTACTTGAGTGCTGACTGTCAAACGTCCAGCAATGTCTGCGGTTAGTGAACGGTCGTACAACAGCTTAGGTAACATTGTTACTGTTAATCTGTCTGCTATCCACAAGTGAAGCACATACCTTCACCGACTCACACCAAATCCACATATCTGTGGCCATCACCTGCAGTTCCCTTCATGTCCACATATATTCATTTCCTTTTCTAATTCCCTTTTCCGTGTATTTTCAGCTCTTCTTCGATGTCTGTTACCCCATGGGCCCAGAGAAAGGACTTTCCTATTGTACTAATATGAAACTTTCTCTATATGTGCCCTGCTCAGTGTCAGTGTCTCTCCCCGACCTCTTAATTGGCTGGAAATTGCTTATTTCTCTCCCCAAACTCCACATTAGTTATTCTGTCATACCACATTAATCCAGCCAATTAATGAATGGTGTTAGTTTTTTTAAGCAACTGTCTTATTCGTTCTCCGTACATCTGCTCAAATTGCACTTTACATATGCTGTTTTTAAATTTAATTTTTTTTTTTTTTAAAAACAAACTATCGAATTAAATAGAACATGTAAAACTGTATCTTTTCAAAGTTCTTCTATTAAAACAAAAACAAATTAAGCTAATGTCGAAACATGGCTTGATTTGTTTAATTAAAAATGTCAACCACGTGGGAGAGTGAAGCTGATCCGTGGAGCCACGAGCTCAAAAAAAAAAAAAAAAAGAAGGTGAAAACCGTTGGCTTATACTAAAGTATTAAAGACCACTTGCAACGCTCGCGGCGTTAGGTGATGTCGTTGTACATTACATACAGTGACTTACCTCGGGACACGTCTTCCATGTCTGGGTGTTGCCATGGGTACACGATGACCCGGAAACCGATCCTCGTCTGGTTGACCCCTGTCCCTGGAGCTGCTATAGCCGCGGTCATGCAGCATCTTGGTGTCCACGAACGTGCAGTAATGGGGCAGATAGACTCTCTACCATAACAATACCATATATATATATATATATATATATATATATATATATATATATATATATATATATATATATATATATATATATATATATATATATATATATATATATATATATATAACAACTGGCAATACATCTTTAAACACGTACATGATCCATTTGCACGCCTCAGGGCATATTGATCACATGCCACACATGTTGATAGATCAATAAACACTCCATGTGTGATGTGTTCAATATCACGTAGACGTGCTTTACTTCCCAGAACATTTCATGATATTATTTTAGGCTGTTATTGCGACAAAGCCAGCCGCCATTTTTTCGAACATGAAATTCACGCTGCATACAACCGCGTGAACTGCATGTTCGGAGTAATGGCGGCCGGCGGTGTCGCAGAACTGACTGGTTTTGCCTTAAACAGAAATGTGTGGCTGCTGGTTTTCTAGTGACTGCGTGGAGAACTTTTGTGTTGGCATTCTGCCGACGGCATTACGTACAGTTAAATGCTTTGACATCTTTCTGCGGTTGTTTGTAGCGTGAATTGCATGTTCGGATAAATGACGGCTGGCTTTATCGCAAAACGGACTGGTTTGCCTTATGCAGTAAATGTGTAGCTGCTGGTTTTCTAGTGACTGCCGCTTTCCATCGAAGATGAACTGTATTTTTCGTGGATGACTGTTGTGTTTACATTCTGGCGGCGGCATTATGCACAGTGTACCTCTGCGGGCTGTTGGTTTGTCGAGACTCTCATCTGTTCCACTTTTCACATGGGGCAGTGAGGAGCATTGTGTGTGATATTCACTGGCACAGGAACGGTGCATAATGGGGACGACCCGTTCCTGTGAAGTTGGAACCGCGACTAACTAACCAACCAACCAACTAACCAACCAACCAACCAACCAGCCAACCAACCAGCCAACCAACCAACCAACCAATCAACCAATTAACTAACTATTTTAGGGTCAACCTGGGAGCCCAGGGATATTTAAAAAAAAAACACCCACACTACTGGGAGTTGGAACATATAGCCACTGAGTCGGCAGGTAGGTTAACGCGGCCCTCGAAACAAATATACCACATTAAATATACATAGAACATTACTGAAGTGGTGAATGGCTGGCGAGAACACATTCATTGTTATGGCCTGTCATGTTTCATATTATATTTTTGCTACTTTAAGTGTGTATGCTTTCTTTCACTGTAATCTGTCAATCTGTCTGCCTGTCTGTCCGTCCGTACTTCTTTGCTCCGCTCATCAGTCCATCCTTCCATCCATTTATCTGTCTATCTTTCTGTCTGCCTGCCTGCCTGCTGCATGTGAGGTTAAGCCAGAGGGGATAAATATTCTGAGATACATACGTGACACAGTTTTCGCAGAAGAATCTGACAGTAGCCTGCACATTATAATAGACAAGCGGTGGAGGACAGAGAGAAGCGGGGATTATCATCGAACGTCAGTGATTTATGTGACATCTCAACAGAAGAGATTGACATTTGGTTTCCTGTTGGGTGACGACCACTTTCAGTGCACACGGATATCTCTATAGGTGCTCCTGTCTCCTCCCATTATCACACAAACAGAACCTCAACACAACATGTACGTGTATGTTTCACGCCATTCTATCAATATGTTAGCTGCATGTCCTTTACACCACGTTGCACTCAACCCCAGCATTTAATGACTGTTTGTGATTTACTAGACAATGTTAGTTCATTATTTGCCATTGCTTTCTGAACGGCCGATTCTCTGGTAATTGAAATCAACACACAGCGATCTGCGTCCAAATGGCCCGCGGATTATGTTGAACCCTGGACTTGCTGTGCCGGGGGATGGGGGGAGGGAGGGAGGGGAGTGACACGCAGGTTCACCAGGCCACAGCGTGGGCGATTCTATCAATAAACAAAACAAGAAATGAATATCATAATAATAGATAACATGAAAAAACCCAATCAATGGTACAGAACTTGGTGTTTTGAAACCTGGCAATGGCTAGTGATTTTCTAGCTGGAAACATTGTTATCAGTTGAGCCTAGCAGATATAACAGGTAACAGTACTTCCTTCATGAGGAAATCGTAAACTCACAAGTAAAGCTGATTTGGCAGCTGTGAAAGCTCTGCCAGTATGATAGTATCTAACACACTCAGTGGGCTGTGTATGTAGCTGCAACCAGACGTGTTGTTAAAATCTAAATGTTTCACAGTCGCCAACATGTGTAATACAACATTAGAGTAACTTACCTAACATCGTCGTATCTTTTCGACCTCTTCTTCGTCACATAGTACATGCCCGTATGATGTTGGTTTTCATGTCCGCATTCAGTCCCCTGCCTGCCTTGTGTGTTGCCAATCATTTCTGTTACCCATGACCCTCCATGCCATGATGTCAAACTGTCCAGCATCTTTTCTCTTGGTCTTCCCTGCTCCTCTTCTCCTCCAACGTTGTGATGACATACTCCAGCCGTGCCAGTTGTCACCAAGTTCTCCAATTCATTTCTTCTCATAACATGCCCAAACAATTTTGACTGTCTACGTCTAATGTCTTTAATCAGTTTACGATCTTCATTTGTTTCTTGAAGGACTTGTTCATTGGTTGTTCTGTTTGTCCATGGTATTCTTTGCATTTTCCTCAGAAACCACATTTCCACATCCATCAGATGTTTTTCAGCTTGACTGCCCATTGTTCGCGCTTCACATCCATACAAAAGTACATGTTCTATGTAGTACTTCAACACTTTTTTTCTCGTTTCAGTTGATATCTTTTTATTGGTCAGTACGTTTTTCATCTTGCAAAAGGCTACCTTCGTAATGGCAATTCTTGTTCTAATCTCTTCAAGGCATCTCCCAAGCAAGAACACGGGCACTGAAAAGACTGGGCGAGGCAGCGGAGAAGGCCTCGAGCTGGCTATGGAACAAGGTAATGCGGGGTGGGGACAAGGCTACACAATAAATGGTTCAACCTTGCCTGAAATGTTAGTCACCGTCTCTCAAGTAAAATAACCTCAGTAACAAATCTCTCCTGAAGATTTTTTTTTTTGGGTTCACATATCCTTTACAGGACATCGCTGTCAACATCAGCCGCTTTCGGCTGATTGTTGATTTCTTGGCAAGATTACACTCAGTAGTTTGCCATTGATTTTTGAGTGACCGGCTCACATACCCCGTAAGTTACCGGCGCGGAGAGAACCGCTACCAATTCTCGTGCACGTCACGTTACTCACGAGAGTATACGGGATTACGGAGAAAGTCGTGTAACACCTAGACCAGGGAGACCGGCCTCCAGAAGAATACAACCTCACGATGAGATGGAAACAACACGTTGACCCGGGAGCCATCACACCAGGGAAGTACAGGGCACCCTAGCTGGATGTAGCTATCACCCGAATCAGTTAGTGTCAGCCAAGTCCAATCTCTGTAACCAAGCGCCGGCAACGACCGCTTGGGGTGGAATAGTACGTATTACAAGAACCAGCCCCGCAGCGATAGCGAGGTCCAAGGGGGAGGCCCGAGCCTTAATAACAGGAGCCCAGAGGAAGAGCTGGCTTCCGCTGGGAGCGTGCAGGAGTCTGGATCCGCAAGCCGTGAACGGGCACGTGGAAGGTAACGCGGCAGCAATGACGTTTACTGTCAGTGGCATAGCTAGCCACCATTACAGAGGCAAAGACTGCGGCCAACGGCCGGGGGAAGAAGCTGGCGTTCTCACGGCAAGTTACGGTGCTGTGTCAACGTTGGGATGCACCGGGTGCCCAATGTTCGCCCCCCCCCCCCCCACCCCGAGGGTGACATGACCTCTGGGCAGTCACACATAGTGACGTTGACAAGGGAAAGTCACGATAAATACGCACGTCAGGAGAAAGACGTCTGGGAGTCATGACTCTGACGGGCCCGCCCCTGAGAGCGTCAAGAAGAAAAGAGGCCGAAACAATCGGCAAGGGCGGAAAGGGGGGGGGGGAACTACTTCTGTTGATAAAAATCCCCTTATCTTGCTGGCTCCCCGGCAGAGGTTTTACCACTGAGTAACGAGTCTGCGCTGGCTCCCCGGCGGAGTGTTTACCACTGAGTAATGAGTCTGTGCTGGCTGCCCGGCGGAGTGTTTACCACTGAGTAATGAGTCTGTGCTGGCTCCCCGGCGGTGTCTTTACCACTGAGTAATGAGTCTGTGCTGGCTCCCCGGCGGAGTGTTTACCACTGAGTAATGAGTCTGTGCTGGCTCCCCGGCGGTGTCTTTACCACTGAGTAATGAGTCTGTGCTGGCTCCCCGGCGGTGTCTTTACCACTGAGTAATGAGTCTGTGCTGGCTGCCCGGCGGAGTGTTTACCACTGAGTAATGAGTCTGTGCTGGCTCCCCGGCGTAGTGTTTACCACTGAGTAATGAGTCTGTGCTGGCTCCCCGGCGGTGTCTTTACCACTGAGTAATGAGTCTGTGCTGGCTGCCCGGCGGAGTGTTTACCACTGAGTAATGAGTCTGTGCTGGCTGCCCGGCGGTGTGTTTACCACTGAGTAATGATTCTGTGCTTGCTCCCCGGCGGAGTGTTTACCACTGAGTAATGAGTCTGTGCTGGCTGCCCGGCGGAGTGTTTACCACTGAGTAATGAGTCTGTGCTGGCTGCCCGGCGGTGTGTTTACCACTGAGTAATGAGTCTGTGCTGGCTGCCCGGCGGTGTCTTTACCACTGAGTAATGAGTCTGTGCTGGCTCCCCGGCGGAGTGTTTACCACTGAGTAATGAGTCTGTGCTGGCTGCCCGGCGGAGTGTTTACCACTGAGTAATGAGTCTGTTCTTGCTGCCCGGCGGAGTGTTTACCACTGAGTAATGAGTCTGTGCTGGCTCCCCGGCGGAGTGTTTACCACTGAGTAATGAGTCTGTGCCTGCTCCGTGGCCAAGGTGTTACGGACGCAATTCGTGATCCCGCAAACCCGCGTTCGGAACACAGCTGCGGGCGATTTGACAGCAGACCGCGTTGCGTTGCTTTTTTACGAAATGGTCTAAGTGCCGGTCATTTGTAAAGCAATAGCAAACAACTGAATGTAATCTTGTCTAGGCATCAACAACAACACAAAACGCTGATGTTGACTGCAAACTTCCTGTAAAGGATATACAACTAAAAAAAATAAAAATACATACATGAACTGAGTCAAGAACCGACATCACAGCACTCACAGACATTTCCACAATGTACTCTGTTCTCATCTTCAACAGCCAGCGAAGAGTCCCAATACTAATGATACCAGTCTGATTGTGTGTCCCTCTGACCTTTCCTCGGCGTGTAGGTCAGATCCTCTGGTCACTCCCTGCCGAACCATTCTGTCTAGAGTATGATGATTTATCTGTTCTTCCAAACTATTCACTTGATCATGCGCCAGTACCAAACCCAACGGTGCAGATCCAGCCAATCTGTCTTTGCTGAGAAGGGCGAAGTCAGACATGGCTCGTGCTGGGAGGCATCCTTCAATTAAAAACACAAATTAAGACAGGGAGCATCTGTTGGATCTTTTTACCAGGTCATGCAGGTGTGTTGGGAAAGGAGAAATACATACACATGTTCACGCAACAATTACCTGTTGTGGCTTCGGCACCATCCAGTCTGAATATTCTGTTCCGTGTTTACTGACAGCAACGGCAGAAGAATCCACGCTGTGAAGAACCTCATTGCAGCACGGACATCTTTCCTCTGTGATTGTTCCTTTCTGCAAGTTGCTGGAACGGTTTGGCCGATATCCTATGTTATAATCTAGTGATAATAATTCATGCCTTTTCCCTGAAAAATTCTTGTTTTCACGAAACATTTTCAATCTTTGTGGCTGAGTTCGTTGCCTGTGTGAGCGTCTGCCAGAAACTAGTGGCAGCGCCTCAAAGAAGGAATCCAAGTATTCCGGTTCCTCTGTGCACATGATGTTCATTAAAGACGGGGAAACAACTTTATAAGCCCCAGGCATCGTTGGCTCTGTTGTTTGCAATGAGTCCGTTGTCAGCCTTGATGTGGACATAATGTTCCTATGCGTGATTCTACTAAATGCAAGATATGACCAACTGTAAATTCTTCTTTTACTAGTAGTGTTTAGCCTATGAAGTTACCATAACAATGTTTGCTATGTGTGTACAGACGATCAGTTAAACTCTCACGTTCTGTGGCTCCAAACAACTGTCTGGACTTTCTTAAATATATGCTGGGTAGTGGATTGGACGCCTAGTCGTCTCAGAGAAAGCGAAATAAAGGACATTTCAGTATGCACATTGGAAATCCTAACGAGTAACAACATATGGATGTGAGTAAAAGATCCATTTCTCAACCACTTAAAAGAAAACAGAGGCTTTTGAGCTGAAATGTCACAGAATAGGTCTTAGAATACCGTGGACCAAGAAAAAAGAAAATACCGACATACTACGAGATGTGAACATGTAAGAAAACCCCCTGATAAACAGCAATGGTGTCTCGGAAACTGAACAATTTCGGCTTTATTAAACGCCACATTGACTTGGAAAGAGCAGCGACGATGGAAGGCTTGTTTCCTGATAGAAACAACATGGATTGACACGGGACGATGCTAACACCTTGGACACGAGGGTGTTGAAGCAGGAGAAATAACCACAGCTGGAGAAACTGTTGGGCTGGGCGTGATGACAGCCACGTTCTGCAAAGGATCTATTACGTCATTTAAAAGAAAAAAAGAGTATCCGAAGAGAATGCTGCCCTAGTTAAGTGTGAGCATGAAATATTCTACAGTTGTCTCACGGCTTCTGGAGCGAGCACGCCAGTAACTGCGGCTTAGTGCGGTACATGTTCCCAGATAAACTGGATCTACGTTAGCACCCCTTGACACATGTCAACCACGTGAAATCCCCGCCAAAACTAACCGAGAAATAATTGCATAATACAAGCAGGTGGCCAACAAATATGCCCCTGAGATTTTCGTGATGGTTTAAATGTACTTCATATGCCACACCTTAAAGTGAAATCAGGTTTTACACACAAGGCATTAAAAGTGGAAGTTTGTAACAGAACAGGAAGCAAGACTAGAATACATTTTTAAAGATAGTTCTGGAATCTTTTGAGTCTGCGCGTCCTATATTCCCACAAGCACAAAGCGATCATTATAGTTAATTTCCTATTAGGAAATCTAAAATCGACGTTCAATGAAACATATCTACATTTACTATTTCAACAACACGAATGAATGCTAACATGATCAATTATGGATTAAATTGAAAGACACAATTTTCCCATCAGAAATCTATCCTACGTTCTAAGTTGTCTATGATAATAACTGGCAATCAGTTTCTTCCTTGGCTGTCACTGTAAACTGTAGCAATTCGAAAGTCTTCACAAAACACCAGCAGCGTATCACGGTCCTGGCATGTCAAGCGTTAGAACATTACTGGCGTAATCATTAGGCAGATTACATTGTTGCCAGAGACTAGAACAAAAGTCTAGTCTGATATTTCCTGCCGAGAAACCTGGTGCCGCCTACAGTAGTCAGTTGATCTCTTGGTCCCAGTAACCTTATCTGTGATAGTCATGTCGGTTTTAACAACTAACAACTCGCTTATCAGTTGTTTGATATCAAGAAACATTAACAGCGAGCAAGTTTCACAGCCAGCAGGCTTAACAAACGAGTTTGAAAGCAAGTCGATTGGACAGCATGCAATTTCGACAGCAAGCAAGCTGTTCTGCATGCAAGTTTGACAACAAACAGTTAGATAGAAACAACACGTTAGGTAGAAAACTGGTTGGACATCAAGCAAATTTGGCCGCAAGAAAGTTTGACATGTAGCAAAAGTGACATTAGATAAGTGGGAAAACACGGACATTTATTTGCAAGAAAGTTGGCAAGCAGGCAATTTGAACAGAATGCAAGTTTAGCAAGAAGCTCATTGGACAGCAAACACGTTTTAAAGCAAGCATATCTTACAGCAAGCGAGTTTTTAGCAAGCAACGTTTTACAGTCATTAATCTTGTTATCTTGTCCATCGACGATGTCCTCTTTGTAGGATGACATGCTCTAGGAAATGTGATTATCATTCGGTGTTGTTTATCCCAGATGAGAAAGACCATAAACTGCACCAACCCCGTCCGCCGCAGTTCCCTATCGACGTCGTTTTTACCTCCATTAACATCAGATAATGGCAGAAGTGATAAAAGGTAGAATAAAGAGTGTAATCATCATCATGTGCCAGAGCGATAAACGTGAGCAATCATGGCCACCATCTCACATGACTATCATAGCCTGGAGTCCTCTCTGTTGGCTGGTGCCGATGATGCCACATGAACAAATCATCCATATGTCCATCTCTTTGTCTTCGACTTGCGAGAAGATGAAGCCCGTAGGCGATGGATTAGCTGAATAGAACAACTCCATCCTTCACTCAACCCACACAAAGGCCGTGTCCAGAAAATACTCCAAACTTTCTTCTTATATGTATGCCGTCAGGCGTCAGTATATTCTATGTATGCCGTCAGTATATTCTATGTATGCCGTCAGTATATTCTATGTATGCCGTCAGTATATTATATGTATGCCGTCAGTATATTCTATGTATGCCGTCAGTATATTCTATGTATGCCGTCAGTTTATTATATGTATGCCGTCAGTATATTCTATGTATGCCGTCAGGCGTCAGTATATTCTATGTATGCCGTCAGTATATTCTATGTATGCCGTCAGTATATTCTATGTATGCAGTCAGGCGTCAGTATATTCTATATATGCCGTCAGTATATTCTATGTATGCCGTCAGTATGTTCTGTGTATGCCGTCAGTATATTCTATGTATGCCGTCAGTATATTATATGTATGCCGTCAGTATATTTTATGTATGCCGTCAGGCGTCAGTATATTCTATGTATGCCGTCAGTATATTCTATGTATGCCGTCAGGCGTCAGTATATTCTATGTATGCCGTCAGTATATTCTATGTATGCCGTCAGTATATTTTATGTATGCCGTCAGGCGTCAGTATATTCTATGTATGCCGTCAGTATATTTTATGTATGCCGTCAGTATATTCTATGTATTTTTTTTTTTTTTTTTTTATATCCGCGTTTCCATCCTGTTTCAGGATATTGCGGTCAACACCAGCATCTTTCAGCTGTATGTTGATTCCTAGGCTAGATTACGCTCATCAGCACGCCACGACTTTCTGAGCGACCGGCTCCATACTCTCATAAGTCACTTTTGCGATTTGAACCACTGCTAATTCTCGTCGCGTCACGTGACGAGAGTATTCGGGGTTAGCGGAGAAAGCTGCTAACCCCTCGGCCACGGAGCCGGCATATTCTATGTATGCCGTCAGTATATTCTATGTATGCCGTCAGTATATTCTATATATGCCGTCAGTATATTCTATGTATGCCGTCAGTATATTCTATGTATGCCGTCAGTATATTCTATGTATGCCGTCAGACGTCAGTATATTCTATGTATGCCGTCAGGCGTCAATATTTTTTATGTATGCGATCAGGCGTCAGTATGTTCTATGTATGCCGTCAGTATATTCTATGTATGCCGTCAGGCGTCTGTATGTTCTATGTATGCCGTCAGGCGTCAATATGTTCTATGTATGCCGTCAGGCGTCAATATGTTCTATGTGTGCCGTCAGGCGTCAGTATATTCTATGTATGCCGTCAGTATATTCTATGTATGCCGTCAGTATATTCTATGTATGCCGTCAGTATATTCTATGTATGCCGTCAGTATATTCTATGTATGCCGTCAGTATATTCTATGTATGCCGTCAGTATATTCTATGTATGCCGTCAGTATATTCTATGTATGCCGTCAGTATCTTATATATAAAAAAGACTTGTGCGTATCTCTGTCCGTATGTCCTTTATTTGTTCGCGAACGGCCCATCCGATTGAGATGAAATTTTCTACACGCCTTCCTTTCATTCCAGAGCTGTCAACTGTGATATTTTGTTAGTGTGAAATCGCCTGCTTACTCAGTATTATTTCATTTTTCATTTTTCATCATAATTTCATATATTTCAGGGGACCTAACTCTGTAAAAGTTATTTCAAGGGGCATAACTTTTCTGTATAACTTATAGTCATATTGTGGCATCGTTTTCAAAGATTTATAAACTCTTTGTCCATAGTTATGTACCGGCATATGAGTTATAATAAATAATGATACAATCTGTAAGGCATTTTCAAAGTTTTCATAAAAATGATGCACAATGCATAACATTGTAACTCATCTTTTTTTGCTTAAGAAGTTACTGTAGTCATGCAGGTGATTAGAAAGAGTTTTCATTAAAAATAATGGATGGTGTGTGGTAGAACGTTCTTTTAAGTTACATTTTTTGTTGTTGTATGAATTTAATGAAGCCGGACAGGGTCAGGCAGACAGATAGACAGACAGACAGACAGATAGACAGTCGGGAACAGGAACTTATATGACTACTTATATAAATTAAATGAGATGCTTCACACCAGGAGCTGGGCGATGTCGGGCCGGGTCAGACAGACAGACAGACAGACAGACAGACAGACAGATAGTCGGTAACGGGAACGGGAACTTATATGACTACTTATATGAATTAAATGAGATGCTTCCCACCAGGGACTGGGCGAAGCCGGGCAGGGTCAGCTAGTATTCTATATATGCCGTCAGGCATCAGTATATTCAAGTTGAGTTGAGCTGAGTCCAGAACGGACAACACAGGACTCGTGACATTCCTAAAGGTGCCCCTTCTCATCTTCAACTCGTGACATTCCTAAAGGTGCCCCTTCTCATCTTCAACTCGGGACATTCCTAAAGGTGCCCCTTCTCATCTTCAACTCGTGACATTCCTAAAGGTGCCCCTTCTCATCTTCAACTCGGGACATTCCTAAAGGTGCCCCTTCTCATCTTCAACTCGTGACATTCCTAAAGGTGCCCCTTCTCATCTTCAACTCGTGACATTCCTAAAGGTGCCCCTTCTCATCTTCAACTCGTGACATTCCTAAAGGTGCCCCTTCTCATCTTCAACTCGTGACATTCCTAAAGGTGCCCCTTCTCATCTTCAACTCGTGACATTCCTAAAGGTGCCCCTTCTTATCTTCAACAACCAACGAAGAGTTTCAATACTAATTATGCCAGTTACAACTGTGTACGTCTGGAATGCTTTCCTCAGAGGTCTGTCAGATTTTATGGCCACTCCTTGACGAACCGTTCTCTCTAGGATATGATGTTTTATCCGTTCTCCCACACTTTAACCAAAGGGTCCCGACCACGTCTGCCTTAACAATCCCAATACCATTAGGGAAAAGATCCAACAGATGCTCTCTATCTTTGAATGTTGTTCATTGAAGTATGCCACTCTGCAGGAAGTATGCCTGACTTCAACCTCCTCAGAATTATAGTAGCGTCTGTGAGTCCATTACAATCAAAATATGTGTGTGCTGTTTGTCCTCCAGTCAGAGGAACGCTGCAATGGTAGCCTCCATTCACACTACTAAATGTTGTGGCATCATATGCCATGTCTGGCTCTCCTGCACTAACATCGTCCATTAATCTTCGCTATTAACTCACAGGCACTGTTTCCCCCCACCCCCATCCCCCTCTTAGCACAGTGTCATCCATGTATAGTGCGTTCACAAATGTTTGCACCCGTGTAAAAATCCATAACCCTTTGGTCAACTGAGGGAAAATGATTAGATTTAGCATATAACCTTATCATTATATACATCACCATCATCAACCGGTGCCTTGCCGGCTGGCGTGGGCAATCATGCCTCACCACAAATTACGATCTCGGACTGGCACAGGAACGGAGCAATATGGGGACAACCCGTTGCCGTGAAGTTGGAACCGCGACTAACTAACTAACTAACTACGATCTCGGACGTCAAAGATCAGTTCGTGTCTTGGCTCCTTTCCGTGCCATGGCACAAGAAGGTCAAGAATCTTTTCACGCCTCAGATTTTTTAGCCTGGTTACTAATTATCCGCGATTCGCAGGTGGAAGGCAAGGGGAAACCACCCCTGTATTTTCCCAATATGATCATGCTTCGAAATAATATTAATCATTATGCACACCGAATAAATAATTTTTGGCAGATCTCAATGTCTGTTTGTACGCAGTATATAATTTACGGGTCAGAGATGAAGTGTATATTATGAAATGTAATAAATCTGTACACGGAATCTTACATCTTCAATAAAGAATATTCTCCGTGGTGCACGGGAATTTCCTTATGAGAAACACTTCATATATTTGAACGGAAGTGTTACCAGAATTGACGTGCATTAGATTAGTGTAAAACAAATTTGTTAACGAGAGTGGGAGTAAATATAAGACGGCAGGAAAGATTGCGTAACGATGCAACAGATACTTTTCCAAAACATTGAAAGTGAATGAGGGAAAATATGTGTGAACACACAATAGCCGATTACGTCACCTCGGCGCGAATTGTCGTGAATCAATTGTTTCACCTCACATTCAGCATTGCTTGCTGGTCAATTCCTGCACCCTCAGTCCATTGTGATTCTAACCCTTCGCAGGTCTGACATTTCTGTGGCATTCTTACACTTCCAAATAAAGCAACAGTCAATTTGAGCTTCTTGATATCCCCATAGAGTTTGCCATCACATGGGGCGGGTGAAGGCCAGAATAGATTTCTCTGTTCTGTATATGTTGACTTCAAGCAAAATGGCAACGAAGGAGATATGTTTTTCTTAGAACGACACAGTTGTGTTTTAATTATTTATTTATTTATTTTTATTATTAATTTATTTATTTTTTTTTTTTGGGGGGGGGGGGGGAGGGGGGGGGAGGATTTGGTGTGTCTCCTAACCGTTTTCGGAATGTTTTTCAGAGGAAACCACGGAAGGCAGGTGGTGGGTGGAATTTTGAGGGCAGTCGACAGATAGTTAGTGGTTGGTCATGGTCTCAAATTTCGTGACGGTAGATAGGCAGGGATATATTTAAAGAGACAATAACTACGGTCACCGATCAGTTGGTAATGGTCACGAAGGAAAGCAACAGCAAACTACCTTCTTTAAAGATGCCTAGTTCACCATGATTTGTCAAGTCACAGAACGTCTCAAAAGGATAGCAACACTTAAATTGGCAACATGGAATGTTCGTACTTTAAGCGAAATTGGCAACATGGAATGTTCGTACTTTAAGCGCACATGGAAAATTGGATAGCATCAAACAAGAAATGGGAAGAGAGTATTAATATCTTAGGAATGTGAGAGGCGAGATGGAAACGGACATGGATTAAGACAGGGGATGATTTTTAAGATGATAAATTCTGGAGGAGAGGAAAGGCAATGAGGTGAAGCAATTACCTTGGATCTTTTTTTTTTATTTGGTTAATGTTGCATATCCCTTACAGGACGTTGCAGTCAACACCAGCATTTTTCAGCTGCTGGTGATGTACTAGGCAAGTTTTATGTTCAGTAGTTTGCCATTGCTTTCTGAATTACTGGCTCACATATCCCCGTAAGTTACCAGCGCGGCGCGAACCACTGCCGATTCTCGCAGCTGCTGTTTTCTCCACGTGGATATACGGGATTACGAACAATATCGTTAACTCCTTAGCCAGGGAGACCAGGAAGATGTTGGATCGGGAAACATCAAAATCTGTTAAAGGATACTGGGCGGTGTCAGACAGGGTTCTATCTGACGTAAATTTATTGTGTTCAGTTGTCTGAGTACCTGGTCTATTCCATATTCTTCTAAGGCATTGATCATTTCTGTGGTGATGTTATGTGATATTATGATGGAAAAGACCTTGGACTTGTAAAATACATATATTGGAAATAGCGAGCTGCCATTAGAGTTGATGACGATGTAGGTCAGTATCAGCCTGTTAAAAGAGGTGTGGGACGGGGATGTATGGTGTCTCCAGGTCTTTTTACCTGTACAGTGAAAGTATTTTCAGAGGTGTAGAAGATATGGAAGGAGTCAATGTTGTTAGACGGTACATCAACGGCATTGGATATGAAGATGGTGCAGTCTTGGTTGCAGACAATGAGCAGAATTTGGTGGATTCTGTTGTTGCACACAGTGAACAACTGGGGTTGGAACTGAATATTAAAAAGACGCAGGTTGTGGTCGTCACTGGGAAGAAGGAGATACACAAAGTGATATGCGAGTAAATGGGCATATTCTTGGGCAGGTGAATCGGTGCGGTTGTCTCGAAAAGGTCATGGCATCTGATGGGAGATGCCTTGAAGAGATTGGAACGGGAACTGCCATTGTGAAGGTGGCCTTTTGCGGGATGAAAAACATACTGACAAATAGGGGTATGTCAGTTGAAACGAGAGAGGGAGTGTTGGGGTGCTACATAGAGCCTGTGCTTTTGTATGGATGGGAGGCGTGGACAGTGGGCAGTCAGGCTGGGAGACACCTGATGGCTGTGGAGATGTTGTTTCTGGGGAGAGTGTGGGGGATGCCATGGACAGACAGAAAAACAAATGATTAAGTCTTTCAAGAAACAGATGAAGATCGTGGACTGATTAGAGTCATTGGACGTGGACAGTCAAAGTTTTTTGGTCATATTCTGAGAGGAAGTGACGTGGAGAACTTGGTGGCGACTGTCGAGATCGGGGGGGGGGCAGGGGGAGGGCCGAGAAGTGGGTACCTGGATGGCTTGGCCTCGTGGCATGGTCGAGACAGGAACACGGAGCTGATCCACGACTCTGGTAATCGAGTGAGATGGCAGAACGTGACCGCCCACGCTTATCGGCATGGCACATGATGGACGGATGGATGGTTATCTGAACCCGGGGTCTTGCCAGTTTTTATAGGATTAAGAGCATTCTGGATTTCAATATTTAAAATTGATAGTCCTTCAAGCAGAGACAGCAAGAATACCGCATGACGAGAACACAGAAGAAGAACCATCTGCAAATCTAACCATTAGAGAAATCCTGTTTGCGGATGACCAAGCACTAATAGCAAAATCAGAAGCTGAATTACAAGACCACATGAATAGTCTAAACAAAATGTGTAGGGAAGATAACATGAAAATTAGCACAAGCAAAACAGAGGTAATGACTATAACTAAAGAAGAACAAACAACAACAATTCACCTAAACGAACATCCCTTGAAACAAGTAAAGAGTTTCAAGTACCTAGGAAGTATAATATCATCAAATGCAGATCAGAAGACGAGATCGAAAATAGGTGCAATAAGGCAAATCAACTCATTGGACAAATGGCACCAATACTAAAGAACAAACATGTATCAATAACTACTAAGAAAGCACTTTACAACACAATCTTCCTGCCAACTCTATGCTACCAATGCCAAACCTGGACAATGACAGAAAAAGAGAAAAGAAAAATCACAACAACAGAAATGAGGTTCCTGAGAAGAATACTCAACGTATCAAGAAGAGATAAGATCAGAAATGAAGAAATCAGGACTAAAGTGGGGGTTAAAGCAGCACTAGATTTTATCAGAAAACAGCAAGTCAAATGGTTTGGCCATGCAAGTAGGTTACCAGTCAACAGCATACCACAACAAGCAATGATGTACAGACCAGATGGAATCAGAGGAAGAGGCCGACCACGTAAACGGTGGACGGAGGAAATAGCAGAGTCCATGGGAATATCGATACATGAAGCCCATACTCGGGAACTCTCACGAAGTTTATACTTCACCTCGACACCGCAAGGTACAAGAGGAACATGATGAGATGAGATGAGATGAGTCCTTCATTATTATTCCGAATAGCATACTGTTCTTCTCTTATAACATCATTGAGATCCTTCTCATAATCTGACGATGCATGTAAAATCTGATCTTTGTGTATTATGATTTTCCCATCTTTGATTTTAGGCAACCCGCTGATGTATGCGTTCTTTTTTTTTTAGTGATGTCGTTAATACTTTTTTGCATTAATCAGATAGCGGTGGGAACGATTAGTAGTATGACTCTTCGCTGGCTGTTGAACGAGGGGACGGAGAACATATGGGAATGTCCTGAGTGCAGTGATATCGGCTCTTAACTCAACCCAACTGTTTCCATTTGTTGTAAAATTTCTTCAGCCACCCATTTCTTACGACCTACTTTCATTAATTTTGGGATAGTTGTTTCTGCAGCCAAACTGATTTAATTCTTCAATATTTCCCATTGATCATCCACATAATGAAATAAGATCTCTAGATCAGACAATATATAAAGTTTCTTCTTTACCTCCATGTTAAAATTGTCATGTATATCCATGTCATTTTTCAATGTACACTTATCAAATTTAGTGTTTTTTGGTGCATACTTGACTTTCTATAACTTTCCTTCAAAGTGCCTGTAATTAATCTGTGATCACGGTAACAGTTTGCATTTGGAATTGTTTTTGCGACTGTTAACGCATTTCCAAACCTTCTGTTAATGTAATCGATCTGGTTTATAATTCTGCTGTCAGGACTCCTCTATGTTCATAATTTTCTTGGATGTTACTTAAACCAGGTGTTTCCGACAATCAGTTCATGCTCTTTTGCCAATTCTTTCAGTTTTATCCTTTCTCTTTTCGTTCTTCCAAACCATGTTTACCTACTGTGTATCCATCGCCTTGATTTCCTACTTTAGCATTGAAGTCACGAACTATGATGTTTATTTTTGAATATTTACATTTCTTCAAAGGATTCTCCATGTCATTATAAAATTCCGGTACACTATCTTCACTGCTTTATCCTGTTGGGGCATATATTTGTATGACGTTTATGTCAAAAGGTACGTCGATTAAGTTTACCAATAAAACGCTGTCTGACATTGCCTAATATCGTTTAACAGATTTTGATGTTTTTCAGATCCAATATAATTGCTACACCTCCTTGCCTTTCTTCTCCCCCAGAATATATAATCTTAAGACCCCCCCCCCCCCCCCCCCGTCTTAATCCATGTCCCTTTCCATCTCGTCTCACACATTTATAATATATTAATATTCTCTCTTCCAGTTTCGTGTTTGATGTTATCCATTTTCCATCTGCGCTTAAAGTACGAACATTTCATGTTGACAATTTCAATGTTGTGTTGATATCCTTTTCTTGTGACATTCAGTGTTTGATGAATCATGATGAACTAGGCATCTTTAAAGAAGGTAGTTTGCTGTTGCTTTCCGTCCTGGAAATGACCATACTGGTCGGTGACCGTAGGCATTGTCTCGTTAAAGAGATCCTCTGCCTACTGTCGCGACCATAATCAACAACTATCTCTCGGTTGCCCTCAAACTTCCACCCACCACCTCCTACCTTCCATGGTTTCTTGTTTTTCCTATACAGTGAAAATAGTTTCAGAAATGTAGAAAATATGAGAGGAATCACCATTGGGGGAAGTAACATCAATAACATTAGATATGCGGATGACACAGCATTCATTGCAGACAATGAACGGGACCTGCAACATTTGGTAGATGTGGTTGTTGCACAAGTGAACAACTAGGGTTGGAATTAACTTGTAAGAAGACACAGATTATGGTCGTCACTGGGAAGAAGGAAATACTACAATGTGATATACAAGTAAATTGGAATATTCTTAAACAATTGAATCCACACAATTATCTAGGAACAGTCATAACATCTGAGGGGAAATGCTTTGTAGAGATTAGAATAAGAATCGCCATGCGAAGGTAGCAATTTGCAAAGGTGGAAAACATACTGACCAATAAAAAGATGTCATTTGCAACAAGAAAAAATTGTGTTGATGTGCTACATAGATCCTGTACTTTTCTATGGATGTGAAGCGTGGACAATGATCAGACAAGTTGAACAACATCTAATGGCCGTGGAAATGTTATTTCTGAGGAAAATGCAAATAATACCATGGACAGACAGAAAAAACAATGAGCAAGTCCCACAAGAAAGAAATGAAAACCATAAATTGATTAGAGAAAATAGAACAGTCACAATATTTTTTGGGCACAAATTGAGAAGAAATAAATTGGAGAACTTGGTGACAACTGGCAAGATTTAGTGAAAAAGAACAGGGGGGGGGGGCAGAGAAGTAAACACCTGGATGGCTTGGCCACGCGGTATGGTCGAGACAAGAACATTGAGCTGATCTACGACTCTGGTGATCGTGTGAGGTGGCGAATCATGACCGCCCACGCCTGTCGGCATGGCACATGATGATGATAGACACTCATTTAATAAATGTTTAGCTGTCATGTCACCAGTTCCACAAATCCTAATCTAACATTTAGAAGCATATCTGGGGCAGCCAAGGATGGAGCAAGTAATTATTATGGGGAAAAATATGCTGCCCACATTCTAATGACGCGTGTCACACATTTGTAAACAGCACTTCCTTGACAGCGTGACCTCGACCTCTATGATACAGATGTTTTCAACAATGGATGTAAAATAAATTATCATAAACATACGCTAAAATATAAACCTTCTAGTTCATGAATAATATGCCATTCGTTTGAAGGCGTTTGGTTGGTAATCGTGATGTATACATTGAATCCAATTTGAGTAGTTTGTTATGGAACGATCTATACAATGGAAAGACCTAGGTGTTTCGAAACCAACCGAATCTGTGCTTGTCTTAGATTAGATAAACAATGACACGCACAATGTGCTCTGTGTACTACGGCAAACTACTGCAGTGCTCATTTAAACACTGTATTTTACATTACAGTTCATATCACAGAGGCATGTGTGTAGTAAGTTATTGTGTGCCTGTAAAACCTCACACAACTGCTGAGACTATTCCGCTCATGCTGATGGGCAGAAGAAACTTGACTCATCGATCTGTCCACGTAGACGGTTCACACGGACAGAACGTCTTTGAGGTCAGCAATGGCAGCAGGGTAACTTTATTCAAATCCCATTCACGACTGTACAGCTTATCCAGGGACAAGGAAGACGACGACCCCAGGTTCTCCCGACAGATCGACACATTCTTCGACAGAGCTGCAGGCCTGATGGAAGCCAAACTCGTGGATAATCTCAAGTAATGTCAATTTCTTAAGTAAACATTCACACACATAGCAGGCCTCCCAGTCTGACGTCCGTGAAATTATGTGACACAAGACTCCTCAATGGGGAGTCACGGTAGCTCTATGGCCTCGGTGTCTGACGTCCGTGAAATTATGAGACACAAGACTCCTCAATGGGGAGCCACGGTTGCTCTATGGCCTCGGAGTTTGACGTCCGTCAAATTATGAGACACAAGACTCCTCAATGGGGAGTCACGGTAGCTCTATGGCCTCGGAGTTTGACGTCCGGGAAATTATGAGACACAAGACTCCTCAATGGGGAGTCACGGTAGCTCTATGGCCTCGGTGTCTGACGTCCGTGAAATTATGAGACACAAGACTCCTCAATGGGGAGCCACGGTTGCTCTATGGCCTCGGAGTTTGACGTCCGTCAAATTATGAGACACAAGACTCCTCAATGGGGAGTCACGGTAGCTCTATGGCCTCGGAGTTTGACGTCCGGGAAATTATGAGACACAAGACTCCTCAATGGGGAGCCACGGTAACTCTGTGGCCTCGGAGTCTGACGTCCGTGAAATTATGAGACACAAGACTCCTCAATGGGGAGCCACGGTAGCTCTATGGCTAGTACGCTTGCCTGACGGCCCTGTTCGAATCCATCTCATGCCAGTTTTTTTTTTTTTTTTAATGAATCTGCTCCCTGGTCGACCCACCGTTCATGTGTTATCGGGAAGCAAATAGCAGTAACACTGTAGTCTGCCGTGCATGTCGTAGGAGGCGACTTGGGTGGGTTGGCGTGAGACTGGCTATATTACCCTGTAGAAAACTGTAACTACACACTTAATAATGCACTTGATTAGAAGGCGGGACCGGGACTTCCGATTGTTCAAATCTCGGGGACTCGAGAAATTACAGTCTTCGAAATTCACGTAGTTCCGTGAATCTGGTGTAGCTCATCCCTAAGTAACGAGATTCTCCCTTAACCCATGTAATTCGTGTTTCACAAGACACACCCTTCCCCCGAACAGGGTATACAGTTCTCTAGCCTTCTAACTAGAAGGTTCCATCATTTGAATATTAAATGAAGGAATTATCTCATTTACATATTTCTGCAAATCCCCGTCTTGGTCAAGCTAAGGGGAGAGAAACACACAGCAATTGTGTCACACATACTACACACACATCATCATAAATGTTGATTATACCGAACATGTTCTATTTTCATTCTTCTTTTTCTTTCGTTCTCTTGAAATATGTCTATAACTGCAATGTTGTCTCTTGTATGAATTTAACTGTCTTTTTTAGTTCACTCAGCTGTCCATAGAGTTTATCTTCCACTGTCGTCTCTCTAGGCCAGAAGGTTTGCCTAGACATGTTGGAATTCGGGCATTCTTGGAGTATGTGCTCTGCTGTCTGCGACGCCAATTCACAATTCACCAGTCTTGAATTTTGTATACATGTTGTTGCGTAATTTATTGTGTCCTGTTCTGAGGCGCAGAATAATGACTTGTTCTAGTCTGTCCATAATGTGGTAGTCATCTTGAGCAGGTTTTGGTGGCTTTCTAACTGATTTGATCATTCTTTTCTTTTGGTGGCATCAGGCTGTTCTTCTTTTGCTCCTTCCTTAGCCAGTCGATCAGCTCTGTCGTTTCCAGGTATTTCACAGTGGGATGGTATCCACTGTATGGTGACCTTATGCTGACTGCTAAGTTCAGAAAGTAGTGTCCTTAGTACTGGCAATTTCCCAGACAGCAGCGCCTCGAGTACTGATTTTGCATCTGTCAATAGCACCACAGGTTGTGTACCATGGCTGGTATTTAGTAATTTCTCTGTTGCTATCTTGATTGCCTCAATTTCAGCATCATAGTTATGGCAGTACTTTCCTGTTTGTACTCTGGCCGTGTCCCTAGTATTATTTGAGTATTCTATGTACACTCCCGCTCCTCCATTTCGAGCAGCATTTTGTTTTGACCATCTGTGTAGACACGGATCCAGAGGTCCTGTGGGTATTCTTCTTCAAGGAAGCTGAGAGTGGCTGTTCTGCGCTGTACACTGTTCTGTTCTTCCTTGTCAAATATTCCTCTCACTTTTGTCTGGATTTGTAGTGATAGACTATGTTCATCTTTCCATGGAGTTCGTTCTGGTATAGTTTTCAGGGGGATACCAACTGTGGGAAGATCGGTTGATTCTCTGCAGAGTCGTTTCACGTGGTGGATAAAACTGCTTCTTTTCAACCGCCCCATAGCTAAGTTTTCACATCTGTTCTATTTTCATTCGTTTGTAAGTGAAATGTTGACACGCATTCCTTCCATGCTACACACATTCATCATAAATGTTATTTACACAGAACATGTGCTATTTTTATTAATTAGTAAATGAAATGTTGACATGTATTTCTTCCATACTACACTACACATACGCATCATAAATGTTAATTACACCGAACATGTGTCGTCCTCAGACAGCAGACACCAGGTCGGCAGTCTATAGAAGACGCTGTCCAGAAAGTTCGAGGCATCCTATCTGTGATCAAACCATGTTCACACGTTCTGTCCCTGACGTTCCCACTGCGCCGCGACTCAGGTATGGTGGAACTGGTATGTGCACACAGAGCTCAGCACACACAACATAGATCACCGAATGCAGGAGGAATTAGATACAGGTACATCTCAGTTGCTTCTCACGTTGCAGTGCTCTATATGTAAACGCTAACATTGTCGGTGGTTATTGTAACTATAGTCCATGGTTAGCATGAGCAGAAAACGAAACATGAGGCCATCTTATCTAGAGAAGCAATCTTTCCCCCTCCGGACGAGTGTTTTCGGTCCTCTTGAACATTTTCAGCAAGTTCACGTGGCAAACTATTTCCGGAAGCCTGTGAGGAATTCACTATGACCACGAGCAGAAGAACAATGGAAGTGTTGCAGATAACAAAGCCAATGCTCTAGTTTCAGCCGCAAAAGCGCACATAAGTTTTCACATGATTCACTGAGATATTTAAGAGAATCAGGATAGCAACAGAAACCAGACTGCATCATTGCAGAGGTCAACAATTAACAGCATCCGGGCATTCTTGCGTCGAGGGCAATGAACAAGACATGACGGCAAGTTCTTCCACCTTATCAGAGGGGAACCGATTGAGTGACTCAGTATTATTCATGCCCTCAGAGAGTTGATGGAAGAGATCTATCTCGTCTGCATCGGTCAACATCATACAAGAGTTCAGTTGCCATAAAAGGATCAACACAGACAGCTGACAAGTAGACCCGTCAATCAACTGGTGACCTTGTTTCAGAACTTGCGGGGACATTCACAGGAGATACTGATGAGACGCCTCACTGTATGAGACGCCTCACTGTATGAGACGCCTCACTGTATGAGACGCCTCACTGTATGAGACGCCTCACTGTATGAGACGTCTCACTGTATGAGAAGCCTCACTGTATGAGAAGCCTCACTGTGTCAGACGACTCACTGTATGAGACGTCTCACTGTATGAGACGCCTCACTGTATGAGACGCCTCACTGTATGAGACGCCTCACTGTATGAGAAGCCTCACTGTGTCAGACGACTCACTGTATGAGACGCCTCACTGTATGAGAAGCCTCACTGTATGAGACGCCTCACTGTATGAGAAGCCTCACTGTGTCAGACGACTCACTGTATGAGACGCCTCACTGTATGAGACGCCTCACTGTATGAGACGCCTCACTGTATGAGAAGCCTCACTGTGTCAGACGACTCACTGTATGAGACGTCTCACTGTATGAGATGCCTCACTGTATGAGATGCCTCACTGTATGAGACGCCTCAATGTATGAGATGCCTCACTGTATGAGACGCCTCACTGTTTGAGACTCCTCAAAGTACCGGTGTTTCACTGTTGATCTATTTCAGCAAATCATCAGATCAAGTGCCATCATCACACTAGAGCAGTGTTTCCCAACCTTTTTTGTGCTATGCCCCACTTAAGCCTTTCTAAAATTCTTATTCTTTCAAAAATTGAAATGTTCTCTAAAGAAACTTGAATTTTTTTTTAGAAGGGCTCATGGTTTCCAGAGGGGCTAGAGGCCCTACCCCCACCCCCCCCCCACCCCCACGTGTGTCGATTGTGTTGGGTGAATTTTGTTTTGTTTGCGGTTACCCCAGAAAAGCTGGTTACCCCGCCTCCCCCTTTTTTGTGTGGACCCTTAGTCTCAATGTGAGCTGTTGCCCACAGTGGTCCACCAGGCCCACATCTAAGGTGAAGATATGTGATGGGTTTTTGTTTGATCATCCCGGCCCACGATCAGACCAGGCGCATTACTGGGGGTGGGGGGGGGGGGGAAGAGCAGTAAATGCACCCGATCCTAGCGAAAGAACCGATAGGTTTTAAGAAGAAATCACTAGGAAATTATTGAGCAAACAAAGTAAGTAAATTTTCAAAACATGTAATGGAGAACTGAAATTCAAGTACAAAATAATTTTAATGAAAGATTTTTCTATATTATTTTAATTATTAGTAAGTATTTAAATTTAGTGAGATCCTTGCGCTTGATGCTTGCTGCAAAGAGATTTTATGTCAGGTTCCAATTTAGTTAACTTCAGTCTCAAGTCTCCCCGTTTTGTTATATCCAGCCGATTTCTTCCATTTTCGAATTGCCCCCCTTAACAATCAAATTGCCCCCCTGTGGGGCGTGGGCCCCACGTTGGGAAACACTGCACTAGAGGTAGGCTGCAATGCTGTCTAGTAATCACCATCTCTCACTATGTACTTTTAACATGTACTAGACACTTACATATTTATCTTATAGATCAATTCAATACTGGATTCCACACTTACATATTTATCTTATTGATTAATTAAATACTGGATTTCACACTTACATATTTATCTTATTGATCAATTTAATACTGGATTTCACACTTACATATTTATCTTATTGATCAATTCAATACTGGATTTCACACTTACATATTTATCTTATTGATCAATTCAATACTGGATTTCACACTTAACATATTTATCTTATTGATCAATTCAACATGTACTGATTTTCAGACTTTCATATTTATCTTTACCATCAATTCAACTTCCACATTCGGTTACACAGCCCTGAGGTGGACTATGACGACGTCACTGCGTTGGCGTCCTTGATGACTTACAAGTGCGCTTTGGTAAACGTTCCTTTCGGTGGCGCTTTTGCAGGTGCCCGAATTGACCCAAAGAAGTATTCAGGTAATATTTGACTTATCCCAAATAGCTCACGTGCATTATACTTAATACTGAACAATTTCGTCAGTTTGTGCCTAAGTTAATAACAGACTGTTAATGCTTTATGTCACACTATGTCACACTTTGTGATAGTTCCTTTCCGGTTTTATCACTTGTTATTGTAGTTTTCACGTTCATTATTGTAGTTTTCACGTCCATCATTGTAGTTTTCACGCTCATTATTGTAGTTTTCACGCTCATTATTGTAGTTTTCACGCTCATTATTGTAGTTTTCACGTTCATTATTGTAGCTCTCACCTTCATTATTGTAGTTTTCACGTTCATTATTGTAGCTCTCACCTTCATTATTGTAGTTTTCACGTTCATTATTGTAGTTTTCACCGTCATTATTGTAGTTTTCACGCTCATTATTGTAGCTCTCACCTTCATTATTGTAGTTTGCACGGTTATAATTCTAGTTTTCATATTCATTATTGTAGTTTTCATGTTCATTATTGTAGTTTTCACGTTCATTATTGTAGTTTTCACGTTCATTATTGTAGTTTTCACGGTCATTATTGTAGTTTTCACGCTCATTATTGTAGTTTTCACGGTCATTATTGTAGTTTTCATGTTTATTATTGTAGCTTTCACTGTCATTATTGTCGTTTACACGTTCATTATTGCAACTTTCATTTGGCACACTAGAGTCAAGAACACAAGACAGGGCAGGGAAGGGGAAAGTTTGGCTGCAGACTTGCAGATGGCCGTAAACAGGGTGGCAGAGTGGTGCAGGGACGTAGGGGCCGTTATAAACTCAGACAAGGCATCGGTTGTGTGGTATTCCCTGGATAAACGGACGGTGAAGGCAGACGTCACATGTATTATATTGAATGCAGTTTTGTTTGCAAGATAGTTGTATTATTCATTATAACTGAACACTTAAATGTGCATCCCCACAACTTTACAAGACTTAGTAGAGAGAGTAAACTGAAGTACTTGGGTATCATCTTTGACAGGTGTATGTCTTTTACAGATCACGTCGAGGCTTTGGTGGTGAAGGCTGGTAGGGGACTTAATACATTAAGGGCCATGGCAGCCACCGGGGTAGAGCAGAGTATGCTTTATAGGCTCTTTCAGCAGTTAATAATTGATGTGATTGGTATGGTTTGGGGCTGCTGACAGCATCAAAGAGCCAGCTTGAAAGGTTGGAGCGCATACAGAATGCGGCCATGCGGGTGATCCTGGGTTGCACAAAGGAGACACCAATTAAATGCAGGAGGCATATCCTGGCGCTACCAACAATGGCGGATAAGCATAGGGTCCTTAAAGCCAAATGGTACCGGAGAGTTGCTGCAGATAGGGATCATCCCCTACATTCAGCCATTGGTATGGTCAAGGGTCATAGACTAAGACGAGGCAGGTCCTGGATGGCACAGACAGAAATATCTATACGTCCGGTGTGTGATCTAGAGACCATCAATAAAGAAAAAGAGTGGGTTGAAGTACCGGAAGACATGACGGACTGGCACAATGTAATAGTAACAGAGAATGGGCAGCGAGTTTGAGGTGCACCAACTTATTCAGAGTAGCACACATGAAGGTGATATAGTGATCTATACTGATGGGTCAGTGGTGAGAAACAGGCGGAGTGGTTTGAGTTTCATTGCGATGGCTAATGGACGATTCGTTAAAAAAAAAGAAGCTACGACCTCCAGCATGAGAATGGAGGTGGAAGCACTCACAGCGGCTTTCCGTTGGTTAGTGAAGAACACTGCAACACACATTGTATTCGTTACGGACTCAAGGAGTATGCTTAGTAAGGTGAATAAAGGAATGTTTAGTGTGGAATGGCTCACCTCGCTTCAGAGGTTACAGATTGTGAGAGGTGTATGGATTTTTTGCCCTGGCCATGCAGGAGTGCGTGTCAATGAACAGGCTGATAGGCTGGCAGTGAATGCACCTCTTGGTGGTAGATTACTTATGGACAAGGGGAAAGTGGTCGTGCGCCTGTGGGACCAGGTGGAGAAGGCTGGGGAACAGACTGAGAACCTGTATGTGGAAAGGATAAGATTGTCGGGGATTGGTAGGGGTTCTGGTAGAACCTCAAAACTGAGAGGGAAGAGCAGGAGAACTTTCAATCAGATAGCGATGGGAACGATTAGTAGTGTGACTCTTCGCTGGCTGTTGAGCGAGGGGACGGAACGCGTATGGGAATGTCCTGAGTGCAGTGATGTCAGTTCTTAGCTCAACTTAACTCAACACAGACCTGATCCATGATTCATGTGATCTTGTGAGATGGCGAATCATGACCGCCTCCGGCGTGACCCAAGATGACTGCAGTTTTGTTTGCAAGATAGTTGTATTATTAGTTATAACCGAACATTTAAATGTACATCCCCCCCCCCCCAACTTTACAAGACAGTTGTCGATTACCAATTGAGAAGTAACCCAAGAAAGCTAAGAGAAATGAGACCCAGTCATGGCAGACTACATCACAAGCCTGACCTCAGGTAGGCTGGGTATTGGAGTCATGACAATAAGTCAAGCAATAACACAGACATTCACCCTGGCATGCTTCCTTCGTGACTTAATGAGTATGCTCAGATTAGTTTCATTTTCATGCCAGGGCATTCGGGTGTACAAGGAAATAGCAGGCGGACAAGCTTGCGGGTAGGGCTACAGTGGAGGGCGGACGAGCCATGGACCAGGCTGATACTTGTATACTGAATCTCTATGAGAAGTAAGACGTTTGCGAGAACCAAGTGATGACTGTGAATCGACAACCATGGTCAGACTACTAGAACAGCAAGTTAACTAACTAACTAACTAACTAACTAGCTAACCAACCAACCAACCAACCAACCAACCAACCAACCAACTAACTAACTAACTAACTAACCTAACTAACCTAACTAACCCAATTAACTAACTAACTAACTAACTAACTAACTAACTAACTAACTAAATAACTAACTAACTAACTAACTGACTGACTGACTGACTGAATGACTGACTGACTGACCGACCCACCCACCCACCCACTCACCCACCCTCCCACTCACTCACTCACTCACTCACCCACCCACCCACCCACCCACTCACCCACCCTCCCACTCACTCACTCACTCACCCACCCACCCACCCACCCACTCACCCACTCAACCACTCACTCACTCACCCTCCCACCCACCCACCCATCCACCCACCCACTCACTCACTCAACCACCCACACACTCACTCACTCACTCACCCTCCCACCCACCCACCCACCCACTCAACCACTCACTCACTCACTCACTCACTAACCACAAACAGTACATGGGCGTGGACTGTATATCAAATTGATGTGTAGAGCAGGACATCATGATCTGAGAAGTCATCCAGAGAGCGAAGGAAAAGAAGGAACATCTTCGCCCTATTATGGTTGGACCAGGACTACACCTCCTGTCGTGCTTGCTCCGCGGCGGAGATTTTACCACTAAATGTTGTACTATGGCGAGTACAAATTTGGCTTCATGAAAGCGTAACAAAGATTTGTCACCCAATTTGATGATCTTATGGTACACTAATATCGTTGGTTAAGAAATATTGTCTTGCAATCATTGTATTTACAACAGAAAGCGAATTGGAACGCGTCACTCGTCGCCTGGCCTTGGAGCTGAGCAAGAAAGGTTTCCTGCATCCAGGGATAGATGTGCCTACTCCAGATCTAGGCACGGGCGAGAGAGAAATGGGCTGGATAGCCGACACCTACGCCTCGACCTTAGGTTATGCAGACATCAATGCCAGAGCCTGTGTCACCGGTAAACCTGTCAATCAGGTATTCCTGTCAAACGTGTCGTTGTTATGTCACCAATAAACCTGTCACTCAGGTATTCCTGTCAAACGTGTCGTTGTTATGTCACCAATAAACCTGTCACTCAGGTATTCCTGTCAAACTTGTGGTTGTTGTGCAAAGACAACAGAAACAGACCTAGATATGAATGAACCCGTGACCAGCGGGTATACACAGTCGTGTTTTGTAGTGACAACATTGTGAGTCCACATTCTCTGGGCACACCAAGAGATGTAAAGATGGAGTAGGTCCTGACAACGGGAAGTTAGAGTGGAACAGAGGCAAGGGGACAGTCAGACAGTCTGACATCATGGCATGGAGTTACATTGACAGTTTGACATCATGGCATGGAGTAATATTGACAGTTTGACATCATGGCATGGAGTAACATTGACAGTTTGACATCATGGCGTGGAGTAACATTGACAGTTTGACATCATGGCATGGAGTAACATTGACAGTTTGACATCATGGCATGGAGTAACATTGACAGTTTGACATCATGGCATGGAGTAACATGGACAGTTTGACATCATGGCATGGAGTAACATCGACAGTTTGACATCATGGCATGGAGTAACATTGGTATCAGAAATGATTGACAGTAGACGAGACAGAAGACTGGACAGACATGATCACCAACGCCACATGGCATGGGCTATAAGAACAAGATCATCCTGGGTGTGCCCACAATTGATGCCATTAAGATCAGCATGTAGTCACTACAATCCACGTAACATCTCACGGCGCATCTCCGTATGTGCCCCGTCTCCTGCAGCAGACGTTGGATTGTACAGATGTTGATTGATCCCGCAGCGCGCTGATCGTGAATTAGCTAGGCATCATCGCGGCAGTCTCGCCTAGGCTTTCTTCAGACTGAAGCAGGAAACCTACCAAATATGTTATAAATGGCGGTAAAGAAGGATTACAATCAGGCTCGCTACTTATTTCAAATAATATTCATGTTCTCCAGGATAATGTTTTCAGTAAACATAAAGAAAATAAACCAGCCACTCAAGAAAGGAGAAGGCGTTTCTAAAGACAAATAACAACGTCGGGTGGAAAAAGTCGAAAAGAGTATTGGTTACCAAGTGGCATTATTTAATCAAAGGAAATCCATAGAATCAACAGCACCAGAAAGGACATACATAAGAAACAGTTATGGAAAAATATATAGTGTATGTTTGTTAAATATATTACAATATGAGTCGAATGTCAACAGCTTTAATCCTCACTGCACTCCGAAAAAGTTAACGCGTGTTTCGATTTTCTCTTAACAAATTCACCCGTATCGAGCGGCTGATTGTGCTAGTTGTATGTTATATAGACTGATTAGGTTTTATACGGCGATTTTGTTGACCTTTCCTACTCTTCACTCCAAGTTCCCGTATTCTGGACACTTTTGCTGATTCTCACCCAGTAAATTGATCTGAAATGACTGATTCTTCCAGGGCACTGAGTTCACTCAATTAACTGTGCTACAGTCACCAACCCAGGCAGTCTGTCAGCTCGTTCACTGACGTCAAATGTCCTATGTCCCGACACGGGTAAGAAGGTGACTTTGCGCGTCTTCAACTTCTGTAATGACTCTAAGGATCGCCTGCTCCATGTACCTGCCTAGACTTCTCAAACTATACTGACTGAATCGATCAGTGTACAAACTTGAGTGCGGTCTTGTGAATGCAGTTAGATTAGCACTGACTGAATCGATCAGTGTACAAACTTGAGTGCGGTCTTGTGAATGCAGTTAGATTAGCACTGACTGAATCGATCAGTGTACAAACTTGAGTGCGGTCTTGTGAATGCAGTTAGATTAGCACTGACTGAATCGATCAGTGTACAAACTTGAGTGCGGTCTTGTTAATGCAGCCAGATTAGCACTGACTGAATCGATCAGTGTACAAACTTGAGTGCGGTCTTGTGAATGCAGCCAGATTAGCACTGACTGAATCGATCAGTGTACAAACTTGAGTGCGGTCTTGTGAATGCAGCCAGATGAGCAATGACTGAATCGATCAGTGTACAAACTTGAGTGCGGTCTTGTGAATGCAGCCAGATTAGCACTGACTGAATCGATCAGTGTACAAACTTGAGTGCGGTCTTGTGAATGCAGCCAGATGAGCACTGACTGAATCGATCAGTGTACAAACTTGAGTGCGGTCTTGTGAATGCAGCCAGATTAGCACTGACTGAATCGATCAGTGTACAAACTTGAGTGCGGTCTTGTGAATGCAGCCAGATGAGCACTGACTGAATCGATCAGTGTACAAACTTGAGTGCGGTCTTGTGAATGCAGCCAGATTAGCACTGACTGAATCGATCAGTGTACAAACTTGAGTGCGGTCTTGTGAATGCAGCCAGATTAGCACTGACTGAATCGATCAGTGTACAAACTTGAGTGCGGTCTTGTGAATGCAGCCAGATGAGCACTGACTGAATCGATCAGTGTACAAACTTGAGTGCGGTCTTGTGAATGCAGCCAGATGAGCACTGACTGAATCGATCAGTGTACAAACTTGAGTGCGGTCTTGTGAATGCAGCCAGATGAGCACTGACTGAATCGATCAGTGTACAAACTTGAGTGCGGTCTTGTGAATGCAGCCAGATTAGCACTGACTGAATCGATCAGTGTACAAACTTGAGTGCGGTCTTGTGAATGCAGCCAGATTAGCACTGACTGAATCGATCAGTGTACAAACTTGAGTGCGGTCTTGTGAATGCAGCCAGATGAGCACTGACTGAATCGATCAGTGTACAAACTTGAGTGCGGTCTTGTGAATGCAGCCAGATTAGCACTGACTGAATCGATCAGTGTACAAACTTGAGTGCGGTCTTGTGAATGCAGCCAGATTAGCACTGACTGAATCGATCAGTGTACAAACTTGAGTGCGGTCTTGTTAATGCAGCCAGATGAGCACTGACTGAATCGATCAGTGTACAAACTTGAGTGCGGTCTTGTGAATGCAGCCAGATGAGCACTGACTGAATCGATCAGTGTACAAACTTGAGTGCGGTCTTGTGAATGCAGCCAGATTAGCACTGACTTAATCGATCAGTGTACACACTTGAATGCGGTCTTGTGAATGCAGCCAGATGAGCACTGACTGAATAGATCAGTGTACACACTTGAGTGCGGTCTTGTGAATGCAGCCAGATTAGCACTGACTGAATAGATCAGTGTACACACTTGAGTGAGGTCTTGTGAATGCAGCCAGATTAGCACTGATTGAATCGCTCAGTGTACACACTTGAGTGCGGTCTTGTGAATGCAGCCAGATTAGCACTGACTTAATCGATCAGTGTACACACTTGAATGCGGTCTTGTGAATGCAGCCAGATTAGCACTGACTTAATCGCTCAATGTACACACTTGAATGCGGTCTTGTGAATGCAGCCAGATTAGCACTGACTTAATCGCTCAATGTACACACTTGAATGCGGTCTTGTGAATGCAGCCAGATTAGCACTGACTTAATCGATCAGTGTACACACTTGAATGCGGTCTTGTGAATGCAGCCAGATTAGCACTGACTTAATCGATCAGTGTACACACTTGAGTGCGGTCTTGTGAATGCAGCCAGATTAGCACTGACTTAATCGATCAGTGTACACATTTGAATGCGGTCTTGTGAATGCAGCCAGATTAGCACTGACTGAATAGATCAGTGTACACACTTGAATGCGGTCTTGTGAATGCAGCCAGATTAGCACTGACTTAATCGCTCAATGTACATAGTCGGGTGTGGTCTTGTGAACGCAGCCAGTTTAGCACTTGCGTGACCATCATTACCTCCATTGTGCTACATGCGCGTACAGTTAGGGGCCGTGTACAACGTTGATCATAGATGGCATCTATTAATGTTTTTGGTGTGGTGTTGAGCATTCTCTGTGTCTTAGGGTTCTGATTTCTAGACTTCATGTCCAGTGAGATCCTTGCTGAGAATGTTTCCTCAAAAACATAAGGCAGAAGTATCGAATCTTCTCCATCCGCGATGCCAGTAGTTTTACATATCGGCTTGGTAGTATCTGGTGACGTGATATATCAGTCAATTGCCTCTTTTAACGCTTTGCCGTTTCTCTGTGCTCTACACTTCAAGTAGTGAATGTTCAATGCCAGCGCTTATCTTGAAGCCAGCATGATTTAGTTTGTGAGTCGAGGATTACAGTCCTAGCGGAATCTCACCCCCACATCTTGTGTTTCAACTGTTAGAACCTCTAAAAATGAAAGTAACCTTGAACGTGGTCTTGTGTTATACACCAACAAACGATGAGGATAAATCTCTGAAGGCGGGGTTTGACACGAAAATTCAAAGTATTGTATGCAAGCAAAGAAGTGAACATATTAACGTGTTGCCGAGCGACCTGAACAACACGACAGGATCGCATATCACGGGCTCTGACCAGATGATGGGGAAACACAGCTCTGGGTGTTATGAATGAAAATACAGAATTTTGCACACATTTTTATTTTTTGCAAGGAATCAAAATGTCATAGGAGGAGAGAGATTGAAATAGTGAAGTAACCAAAGACAGGGGTCTGCGGAAGTGTGAAAACTATATAGGAATAGTGTTATTGCTAGTAAATATTAATTCGTTCAGCCCCAAGTAACCCGTGATATGCACGATTAAAACTTACCCGCATGTTTGGAACATGCGTCGTATTATTGTTACTTTGTCGGCGCATACGTAACAAATCTGATTATTCTATTATTGACGTCTGTTCTCTTTCTTTCCCAACAACAGACTTAGAATTGTTTTATGTGTGATGGTTATATGAGAATATTACGATTTTTTTTTTTTTTTGCGATACTTTCTTGGGCTGAAAGTGTAAAGCATGATCATTTAGAGATGCCATTGACCAGGGGATAACCAGGCTGGCTTTAGACTAAACAGATACTTCGTTGTCCAGATAGGCACACCTGAGGAGATGGCAACAGTTCGAGGGGCTAAGCGTGAGTTAGTAGGGGAAAGCACAATTAGAAGAGAAGAAGAAGTAGGAGAGGAATCAGAAGGGCACCCGTGTTTTCAGGCTCACCACAGTCTAATGAACGTGGTTATTGCATTACGCAAACCACACCAAGTCCACAGAACTATACTATTCAAAAAGAAAGAAACGCAACATTTTTGGTGTTACTTTTATGAAAGATATATACCTATCGACGGTGTCAATCTGGTCATTAACTTCTCGTGGTTACCTGAATTGTACTCACCTCATGATCCGTGAAAGAGGTCACAGTCAAAACAACATTTTTGACGATAACTCGTGACAGGTTCACGATAATCCCGTGAAACTTACTTAACACAAAACTCTCTGATCATATTATCGAATGCCTATAAAAGATTGACGCTCCTCGAATAAATTCAGTTGAAAATTCAATGCGCAAATATGGCTCATCTCACTACAGAACAACGACTCATCATCATTGAACGTTTGCAGGCTGGACAGTCACAAAGTGTAGTAGCCAGAGAATTGTATGTGGTTAGAAGTGTTAGTCGCCTTTGGAGGCGATTTCAAGAAACTGGTTCAGTGGCTGACCGGCCGCGCAGTGGAAGACCCGGAATCACAACTGCTGCCGAAGACCTCTTCATACGACTGCGTCACCTTAGGAATCTATTAGCATCTGCGTTCTCCACAGTTGAGTTAATGCCAGGAGCTCGTCGAATTTCAGATCAAACGGTCAGGAACCGGCTGCACGACACTGGTCTTTGGGCTAGAAGACCCTACAGAGGTCCTGTTCTTAGGGACCGGCATCGCTAGAACCGACTGCAGTGGGCGAATCAGCATCGTCAATGGATCGTTGGGAATGACTGGAGACGGGTTTCGTTTAGTGATGAATCATTGTTTGTGCTCCAGCAACACGATAGATGGAGAAGAGTTTACCGCAGAGTTCGCGAGCGCTACACCCAGAACAGCGTTGATGAGGCTTCTCCACATGGTGATGGGGGTGTACTGATGTGGGGGTGATCAACTTCATGGGAAGAAGTGACCTGATGCAAATTGAAGGGCGCCTGAATGCCCAACGATATGTCTCTGGAATTCTTCATCCTAACGTCCTTCCACTTCTGGCTGCACGAGGGTCGATTTTTCAGCAGGATAACGCTCGACCTCATCAGTTCCTCGCTGACAACAACGTCCAGACCATTCCGTAGCTAGGCATGTCATCAGACATAAACCCCATAGAACACTTATAGGATGAACTCGACAGACGATTCCGCCAGCGAGACGTGGCTCTAGCCAATCTCTGACAGTTGTCTCTTGCACTGTGGGAAGAGTGGGCAGCCATCCCACAACAACAGATCCAACGGCTAATCGGATCCATGTCAAGGCGATTTTGTTCTCTGATAGAGGCCATAGAAGGCCACACACCTTACTGAAACGGAGACCTCAGTCGCATATACTAATAGCCCAAACAAAATTTAATGAACATCATTTCACTGTTAAAGTCGGAAAGTTTCTTCATGCCAGGATTGAAACATTAATTCCGTAAAATAAAATGTTGATACACGTTTGCAATTGAAACTGCAATAATGTTGCGTTTTTTTTTTTTTGAACAGTATAAGTGTGTTTTCATAGCCATGATGCCCACGTTCATTTCGCTGTCCAGATCGAGTTGTCAACGTGAGCTTAGCCCTGTACATGTTACCGTTACAAATACTAGGACACGTCTTGAACTTTTCTGTCTCTGTTTCATCAATGACCATTGAACATATTTCGGATAAGTTCATAAATTAGTTCACAGCAACACTACATACTCTCTGATTTGTTTCGTGACCAGTTCCCGTCAGAACACCAGGCTCACTTCACATCTTGTGTCTAACAGGGTGGCATCCAAGGTCAAGCGTCTGCCACAGGAAGCGGCTTGTATTTTGGGGTTAAAAACTTTGTCATGGATGCAAACTACATGGAGTGTATAGGGCTTACTCCTGGCTTCCATCAGAAAACTTTCATTGTTCAGGTACGAGTGTTTGTGCTGTGGTGATGGCCGTCAGTGACGTAACAGACAGTGTTTACACCCCTTCACAGATATCCTGTATTTCTTGTTCGGCGTCAGTTAGTTCTTGGCGGGTTATAGAGAATGTCATGCAAGATTCTTTGGGCATGGGGTACATGAGGAGCATGAGGTACGTGAGGGGCATGAGGTGCATGCGGTACATGCAGTACATGAGGAGCATGAAATACATGAGGAGCATGAAATACATGAGGGGCATGAAATACATGAGGGGTATGAAATACATGAGGGGCATGAAATACATGAGGGGCATGAAATGCATGAGGGGTATGAAATACATGAGGGGCATGAAATGCATGAGGGGTATGAAATACATGAGGAGCATGAAATACATGAGGTGCATGAAATACATGAGGGGCATGAAATACACGAGGGGCATGAAATACATGAGGTGCATGAAATACATGAGGAGCATGAAATACATGAGGGGCATGAAATACATGAGGGGCATGAAATACATGAGGTGCATGAAATACATGAGGAGCATGAAATACATGAGGGGCATGAAATACATGAGGGGCATGAAATACATGAGGGGCATGAAATACATGAGGAGCATGAAATACATGAGGGGCATGAAATACATGAGGTGTATGCGGTACATGATGGGCATGCGGTACATGAGGGGCATGAAATACATGAGGGGCATACGGTACATGAGAGGCATGAAATACATGAGGGGCATGAAATACATGAGGAGCATGAAATAAATGAGAGGCATGAAATACATGAGGGGCATGAAATACATGAGGAGCATGAAATACATGAGGGGCATGAAATACATGAGGGGTATGAGGCACATGCGGTGCATGACATACATGAGGAGCATGAAATACATGAGAGGCATGAAATACATGAGGGGCATGAAATACATGAGGAGCATGAAATACATGAGGGGCATGAAATACATGAGGGGCATGAAATACATGAGGTGCATGAAATACATGAGGAGCATGAAATACATGAGGGGCATGAAATACATGAGGGGCATGAAATACATGAGGGGCATGAAATACATGAGGGGCATGAAATACATGAGGGGCATGCGGTACATGAGGGGCATGAAATACATGAGGGGCATGCGGTACATGAGGGGCATGAAATACATGAGGGGCATGAAATACATGAGGTGCATGAAATACATGAGGAGCATGAAATACATGAGGGGCATGAAATACATGAGGGGCATGAAATACATGAAGGGCATGCGGTACATGAGGGCATGAAATACATGAGGGGCATGAAATACATGAGGGGCATGCGGTACATGAGGGGCATGTGGTACACGAGGGGCATGAAATACATGAGGGGCATGAAATACATGAGGGGAATGAAATACGTGAGAGGCATGCGGTACATGAGGGGCATGCGGTACATGAGGGCATGAAATACATGAGGGGCATGAAATACATGAGGGGCATGAAATACATGAGGGGCATGAAATACATGAGATGCATGAAATACATGAGGGGCATGCGGTACATGAGGGGCATGTGGTACACGAGGGGCATGAAATACATGAGGGGCATGAAATACATGAGGGGCATGAAATACATGAGAGGCATGTGGTACATGAGGGGCATGCGGTACATGAGGGCATGAAATACATGAGGGGCATGAAATACATGAGGGGCATGAAATACATGAGGGGCATGAAATACATGAGGTGCATGAAATACATGAGGGGCATGCGGTACATGAGGGGCATGTGGTACACGAGGGGCATGAAATACATGAGGGGCATGAAATACATGAGGGGCATGAAATACATGAGAGGCATGCGGTACATGAGGGGCATACGGTACATGAGGGCATGAAATACATGAGGGGCATGAAATACATGAGGGGCATGCGGTACATGAGGGGCATGTGGTAAATGAGGGGCATGAAATACATGAGGGGCATGCAGTACATGAGGGGCATGAAATACATGAGGGGCATGAAATACATGAGGGGCATGAAATACATGAGGGGCATGAAATACATGAGGTGCATGAAATACATGAGGAGCATGAAATACATGAGGGGCATGAAATACATGAGGGGCATGAAATACATGAAGGGCATGCGGTACATGAGGGCATGAAATACATGAGGGGCATGAAATACATGAGGGGCATGCGGTACATGAGGGGCATGTGGTACACGAGGGGCATGAAATACATGAGGGGCATGAAATACATGAGGGGAATGAAATACGTGAGAGGCATGCGGTACATGAGGGGCATGCGGTACATGAGGGCATGAAATACATGAGGGGCATGAAATACATGAGGGGCATGCGGTACATGAGGGGCATGTGGTAAATGAGGGGCATGAAATACATGAGGGGCATGCAGTACATGAGGGGCATGAAATACATGAGGGGCATGAAATACATGAGATGCATGAAATACATGAGGGGCATGCGGTACATGAGGGGCATGTGGTACACGAGGGGCATGAAATACATGAGGGGCATGAAATACATGAGGGGCATGAAATACATGAGAGGCATGTGGTACATGAGGGGCATGCGGTACATGAGGGCATGAAATACATGAGGGGCATGAAATACATGAGGGGCATGAAATACATGAGGGGCATGAAATACATGAGGTGCATGAAATACATGAGGGGCATGCGGTACATGAGGGGCATGTGGTACACGAGGGGCATGAAATACATGAGGGGCATGAAATACATGAGGGGCATGAAATACATGAGAGGCATGCGGTACATGAGGGGCATGCGGTACATGAGGGCATGAAATACATGAGGGGCATGAAATACATGAGGGGCATGCGGTACATGAGGGGCATGTGGTAAATGAGGGGCATGAAATACATGAGGGGCATGCAGTACATGAAGGGCATGAAATACATGAGGGGCATGAAATACATGAGGGGCATGAAATACATGAGGTGCATGAAATACATGAGGAGCATGAAATACATGAGGAGCATGAAATACATGAGGTGCATGAAATACATGAGGGGCATGAAATACATGAGGGGCATGAAATACATGAGAGGCATGCGGTACATGAGGGGCATGCGGTACATGAGGGCATGAAATACATGAGGGGCATGAAATACATGAGGGGCATGCGGTACATGAGGGGCATGTGGTAAATGAGGGGCATGAAATACATGAGGGGCATGCAGTACATGAGGGGCATGAAATACATGAGGGGCATGAAATACATGAGGTGCATGAAATACACGAGGGCATGAAATACATGAGGGGCATGAAATACATGAGGGGCATGCGGTACATGAGGGGCATGAAATAAATGAGGGGCATGCGGTACATGAGGGGCATGTGGTACATGAGGGGCATGAAATACATGATGGTCATGAAATACATGAGGGGCATGCGGTACATGAGGGGCATGTGGTACATGAGGGGCATGAAATACATGAGGGGCATGAAATACATGAGGGGCATGAAATACATGAGGGGCATGCGGTACATGAGGGGCATGCGGTACATGAGGGCATGAAATACATGAGGGGCATGAAATACATGAGGGGCATGCGGTACATGAGGGGCATGTGGTACATGAGGGGCATGAAATACATGAGGTGCATGCAGTACATGAGGGGCATGAAATACATGAGGGGCATGAAATACATGAGGTGCATGAAATACATGAGGAGCATGAAATACATGAGGAGCATGAAATACATGAGGTGCATGAAATACATGAGGGGCATGAAATACATGAGGTGCATGAAATACATGAGGGCATGAAATACATGAGGGGCATGAAATACATGAGGGGCATGCGGTACATGAGGGGCATGAAATACATGAGGGGCATGCGGTACATGAGGGGCATGTGGTACATGAGGGGCATGAAATACATGAGGGGCATGCGGTACATGAGGGGCATGAAATACATGAGAGGCATGAAATACATGAGGTGCATGCAGTACATGAGTGGCATGAAATACATGAAGGGCATGAAATACATGAGGTGCAGTCAGTACATGAGGGGCATGAAATACATGAGGGGCATGAAATACATGAGGAGCATGGAATACATGAGGTGCGTGCGGTACATGAGGGTCATGCAGTACATGAGGAGCATGAACTACACGAGGGGCATGAAATACATGAGGTGCATGAAATACATGAGGGGCATGAAATACATGAGGCGCATGAAATACATGAGGGGCATGAAATACATGAGGGGCATGGAATACATGAGGTGCATGAAATACATGAGGGCATGAAATACATGAGGGGCATGAAATACATGAGGGGCATGCGGTACATGAGGGGCATGAAATACATGAGGCGCATGAAATACATGAGGGGCATGAAATACATGAGGGGCATGAAATACATGAGGGGCATGAAATGCATGAGGGGCATGCGGTACATGAGGGGCATGCGGTACATGAGAGGCATGAAATACATGAGGGGCATGAAATACATGAGGGGCATTAAATACATGAGGAGCATGAAATACATGAGGGGCATGCAGTACATGAGGGGCATGAAATACATGAGAGGCATGAAATACATGAGATGCATGCAGTACATGAGGTTCATGAAATACATGAGGGGCATGAAATACATGAGGGGCAGCAAATACATGAGGGGCATGAAATACACGAGGGGCATGCGGTACATGAGGGGCATGCAGTACATGAGGGGCATGAAATACATGAGGTGCATGAAATACGTGAGGGGCATGAAATACATGAGGGGCATGAAATACATGAGGGGCATGCGGTACATGAGGGGCATGAAATACATGAGGGGCATGAAATACATGAGGGGCATGCGGTACATGAGGGGCATGAAATACATGAGGGGCATGAAATACATGAGGTGCATGCAGTACGTGAGGGGCATGAAATACATGAGGGGCATGCGGTACATGAGGGGCATGAAATACATGAGGGGCATGAAATACACGATGTGCATGCAGTACATGAGGGGCATGAAATACATGAGGGGCATGCGGTACATGAGGGGCATGAAATACATGAGTTGCATGCAGTACATGAGGGGCATGAAATATATGAAGGGCATAAAATACATGAGGTGCATGCAGTACATGAGGGGCATGAAATACATGAGGGGCATGCGGTACATGAGGGGCTTGAAATACATGAGGTGTATGCAGTATATGAGGGGCATGAAATACATGAGGGACATGAAATACATGAGGGGCATGGAATACATTGCGGTACATGAGGGGCATGAAATACATGAGAGGCATGAAATACATGAGGTGCTTGCAGTACATGAGGGGCATGAAATACATGAGGGGCATGGAATACATGAGGTGCATGAAATACATGAGGGCATGAAATACATGAGATGCATGCAGTACATGAGGTTCATGAAATACATGAGGGGCATGAAATACATGAGGGGCAGCAAATACATGAGGGGCATGAAATACACGAGGGGCATGAAATACATGAGGGGCATTAAATACATGAGGAGCATGAAATACATGAGGGGCATGCAGTACATGAGGGGCATGAAATACATGAGAGGCATGAAATACATGAGATGCATGCAGTACATGAGGTTCATGAAATACATGAGGGGCATGAAATACATGAGGGGCAGCAAATACATGAGGGGCATGAAATACACGAGGGGCATGCGGTACATGAGGGGCATGCAGTACATGAGGGGCATGAAATACATGAGGTGCATGAAATACGTGAGGGGCATGAAATACATGAGGGGCATGAAATACATGAGGGGCATGCGGTACATGAGGGGCATGAAATACATGAGGGGCATGAAATACATGAGGGGCATGCGGTACATGAGGGGCATGAAATACATGAGGGGCATGAAATACATGAGGTGCATGCAGTACGTGAGGGGCATGAAATACATGAGGGGCATGCGGTACATGAGGGGCATGAAATACATGAGGGGCATGAAATACACGAGGTGCATGCAGTACATGAGGGGCATGAAATACATGAGGGGCATGCGGTACATGAGGGGCATGAAATACATGAAGGGCATAAAATACATGAGGTGCATGCAGTACATGAGGGGCATGAAATACATGAGGGGCATGCGGTACATGAGGGGCTTGAAATACATGAGGTGTATGCAGTACATGAGGGGCATGAAATACATGAGGGACATGAAATACATGAGGGGCATGGAATACATTGCGGTACATGAGGGGCATGAAATACATGAGAGGCATGAAATACATGAGGTGCTTGCAGTACATGAGGGGCATGAAATACATGAGGGGCATGGAATACATGAGGTGCATGAAATACATGAGGGCATGAAATACATGAGGGGCATGAAATACATGTGGGGCATGCGGTACATGAGGGGCATGAAATACATGAGGCGCATGAAATACATGAGTTGCATGCAGTACATGAGGGGCATGAAATACATGAGGGGCATGAAATACATGAGGGGCATGAAATACATGAGGGGCATGAAATACATGAGGAGCATGAAATACATGAGGTGCATGCAGTACATGAGGGGCATGAAATACATGAGGGGCATGCGGTACATGAGGGGCATGAAATACATGAGGTGCATGCAGTACATGAGGGGCATGAAATACATGAGGGGCATGAAATACATGAGGGGCATGAAATACACGAGGGGCATGAAATGCATGAGGGGCATGCGGTACATGAGGGGCATGCGGTACATGAGAGGCATGAAATACATGAGGGGCATGAAATACATGAGGGGCATTAAATACATGAGGAGCATGAAATACATGAGGGGCATGCAGTACATGAGGGGCATGAAATACATGAGAGGCATGAAATACATGAGATGCATGCAGTACATGAGGTTCATGAAATACATGAGGGGCATGAAATACATGAGGGGCAGCAAATACATGAGGGGCATGAAATACACGAGGGGCATGCGGTACATGAGGGGCATGCAGTACATGAGGGGCATGAAATACATGAGGTGCATGAAATACGTGAGGGGCATGAAATACATGAGGGGCATGAAATACATGAGGGGCATGCGGTACATGAGGGGCATGAAATACATGAGGGGCATGAAATACATGAGGGGCATGCGGTACATGAGGGGCATGAAATACATGAGGGGCATGAAATACATGAGGGGCAGCAAATACATGAGGGGCATGAAATACACGAGGGGCATGCGGTACATGAGGGGCATGCAGTACATGAGGGGCATGAAATACACGAGGTGCATGCAGTACATGAGGGGCATGAAATACATGAGGGGCATGCGGTACATGAGGGGCATGAAATACATGAGTTGCATGCAGTACATGAGGGGCATGAAATACATGAAGGGCATAAAATACATGAGGTGCATGCAGTACATGAGGGGCATGAAATACATGAGGGGCATGCGGTACATGAGGGGCTTGAAATACATGAGGTGTATGCAGTACATGAGGGGCATGAAATACATGAGGTACATGAAATACATGAGGGGCATGGAATACATTGCGGTACATGAGGGGCATGAAATACATGAGAGGCATGAAATACATGAGGTGCTTGCAGTACATGAGGGGCATGAAATACATGAGGGGCATGGAATACATGAGGTGCATGAAATACATGAGGGCATGAAATACATGAGGGGCATGAAATACATGAGGGGCATGCGGTACATGAGGGGCATGAAATACATGAGGCGCATGAAATACATGAGGTGCATGCAGTACATGAGGGGCATGAAATACATGAGGGGCATGAAATACATGAGGGGCATGAAATACATGAGGGGCATGAAATACATGAGGGGCATGAAATACATGAGGTGCATGCAGTACATGAGGGGCATGAAATACATGAGGGGCATGCGGTACATGAGGGGCATGAAATACATGAGGTGCATGCAGTACATGAGGGGCATGAAATACATGAAGGGCATAAAATACATGAGGTGCATGCAGTACATGAGGGGCATGAAATACATGAGGGGCATGCGGTACACGAGGGGCTTGAAATACATGAGGTGTATGCAGTACATGAGGGGCATGACATACATGAAGGGCATGCGGTACATGAGGGGCATGAAATACATGAAGGGCATGAAATACATGAGGTGTATGCAGTACATGAGGGGCATGAAATACATGAGGGGCATGCAGTACATGAAGGGCATGAAATACATGAGGTGTATGCAGTACATGAGGGGCATGAAATACATGAGGGGCATGAAATACATGAAGGGCATAAAATACATGAGGTGCATGCAGTACATGAGGGGCATGAAATACATGAGGGGCATGCGGTACACGAGGGGCTTGAAATACATGAGGTGTATGCAGTACATGAGGGGCATGACATACATGAAGGGCATGCGGTACATGAGGGGCATGAAATACATGAAGGGCATGAAATACATGAGGGGCATGACATACATGAAGGGCATGCGGTACATGAGGGGCATGAAATACATGAGGGGCATGAAATACATGAGGGGCATGAAATACATGAGGGGCATGAAATACATGAGGGGCATGAAATACATGAGGGGCATGCGGTACATGAGGGGCATGCGGTACATGAGGAGCATGAAATACATGAGGGGCATGAAATACATGAGGGGCATGCGGTACATGAGGGGCATGAAATACATGAGGGGCATGATATACATGAGGGGCATGAAATACATGAGGGGCATGCGGTACATGAGGGGCATGCGGTACATGAGGAGCATGAAATACATGAGGGGCATGAAATACATGAGGGGCATGAAATACATGAGGGGCATGAAATACATGAGGTGCATGAAATACATGAGGGGCATGAAATACATGAGGGGCATGCGGTACATGAGGGGCATGTGGTACACGAGGGGCATGAAATACATGAGGGGCATGAAATACATGAGGGGCATGAAATACATGAGAGGCATGCGGTACATGAGGGGCATGCGGTACATGAGGGCATGAAATACATGAGGGGCATGAAATACATGAGGGGCATGCGGTACATGAGGGGCATGTGGTAAATGAGGGGCATGAAATACATGAGGGGCATGCAGTACATGAAGGGCATGAAATACATGAGGGGCATGAAATACGTGAGGGGCATGAAATACATGAGGGGCATGAAATACATGAGGGGCATGAAATACATGAGGTGCATGAAATACATGAGGGGCATGAAATACATGAGGGGCATGCGGTACATGAGGGGCATGCGGTACATGAGGAGCATGAAATACATGAGGGGCATGAAATACATGAGGGGCATGCGGTACATGAGGGGCATGAAATACATGAGGGGCATGATATACATGAGGGGCATGAAATACATGAGGGGCATGCGGTACATGAGGGGCATGCGGTACATGAGGAGCATGAAATACATGAGGGGCATGAAATACATGAGGGGCATGCGGTACATGAGGGGCATGAAATACATGAGGGGCATGATATACATGAGGGGCATGAAATACATGAGGGGCATGCGGTACATGAGGGGCATGAAATACATGAGGGGCATGAAATACATGAGGGGCATGAAATACATGAGAGCATGAAATACATGAGGGGCATGAGGGAGAGAAATTGCAAGAGATTGAGAAACCTTTCGGCGAGCTACGATGAGCACGAATTTGTGCAAAAGGATCTGCTTGATGATGATGACATATAAGATGGCATACAATCTTGTCGTGCACCTGAAAACATCGCCATTACATGCCCCAAGCAGTCAGTCAGGATCTCTCGGAGTTAGTGGGCCCTAGAGATGCACAGACAACATAGCGGGAACATCTCTGACGCTTTATCAGCATAGTAACAATCATGGGTAACGTACTGAGTTCAGGTGGGTGTATTGCTGTAAGATAGATTCAAATCTCCGTGTGTGCATGCCGAGATGACTAGATAGTGTGGCCACCGTGGTAGCCCGGAGGCTAACAGACTTGCCTACCGGCCCGGAGGTCATGTATTCGAATACTCCACGAGGTGCTGATTTATTAGAAATTGATCTGGATTCTCAGGCCAACCCAACACTAATGGGTACCAGGAAATGTTCTGGGAAATAAAGGCGGCCTTGTTATACTTACGACATCACCCATCAAGTGACGAGTGGTCTATGAAAATATTGACGACATATCCCATCAAGTGTCGAGTGGTCTATGAAAATATTGACGACATCACCCATCAAGTGTCGAGTGGTCTATGAAAATATTGACGACATCAACCATCAAATGTCGAGTGGTCTATGAAAATATTGACGACATATCCCATCAAGTGTCTAGTGGTCTATGAAAATAATGACGACATCACCCATTAAGTATCTAGTGGTCTATGAAAATAATGACGACATCACCCATTAAGTATCTAGTGGTCTATGAAAATAATGACGACATATCCCATCAAGTGTCTAGTGGTCTATGAAAATGACGACATATCCCATCAAGTGTCGAGTGGTCTATGAAAATATTGACGACATATCCCATCAAGTGTCTAGTGGTCTATGAAAATATGGGATAAATACATTATATTGTTGTATTGACTACATCACCCATCAAGTGTCAACCGGTCTATGAAAATATGGGATAAACACATTATATTGTTGTATTGACTACATCATACAGCTGTGTAACCACTCTTCCTTGATGATAGCACTCCCTATGCTGTTGTTTCCAAGTGCTTGTTGGTCTGTATATATATTATCTCTCCACCGTCTTCTTGGTCTACCTCAGGGTCTGCAGTCATTTATTTCCTGAGTGTAAGCGAGTTTTGTTTCCCTATTATCTTCCATTCTTTCTATATGCCGCGGCCATTGCAGTCTATTAGCCTTCATGATACCAGTGATTAGCGGGGACTTAATCACACACAAAAAATAAATGTCTTTGTTGCTTCTTCTTTTCCACTCTCCATTTTGTGTATCCCTAATGGGCCCAAAGATGCGTCTTAAGATTTTGTTCTCAAAGGTTTGTAACAAGGCGTCGTCTCCTTTAGTTGTATTCCAGGTTTCAGAGCCATACAGCACATCACAACTGGTCTAATCAGTGTTTTGTATATTGTAGTTCTCCATTATGTTTTGAAAATTTACTTACTGTGTTTGCTCAATAATTTCCTAGTGATTTCTTCCTAAAACCTATCATTTAAGTTTCTTTAGTGAACATTTCAATTTTTGAATATTAAAAGTAGTGTATACGTTGGCGGGGGGGGGGGGGGGGGGTAAGAATTTTAGAAAGGCTTGGGAGGGGCATAGCACAAAAAAGGTTGGGAAATACAGATCTAATGGAACGTTGGTGAATAGGCAGACTATATCCATGGATGCCATGTGTTTATAACTTAGGTTCGTTATGTCTAATAATTCCACCAGTTGGAATGTAACTCGAAGTAGTTTTGAATCGAAGGACTGTCGTTCTGGCAGATATCAGATAGCCATCTCGCCATCTGGTGTTGTGTAGAGCTGACCAAGAATAGAATCAGTCTTGGCGGGACTCCGGGCTTGTGAAGTTTAGGTAGACCATACAGTTGAAGAGTTTGGAGCCACGCTGTGTGAACATTTTTGCACTGGCCACACTGATGAGTTTCTCATTTACAAGTGCCTAGATCTATTTTCTCATTGTTGCATCCAGGTCCTCCGACTTGTTTCCTTTGGGGTCTAATTGAAATTGAGATTCGTCTGATAAAATCTCTTCAGTTTTACTCTGGTAGTCTGACATGTCCATCGATACTGCACCTGTTCCTTTGTCTGGTTTCAGTATTACAAGGCTTTGGCTAGTCTTTATTGCAGGAGTGTACAACATATGCAGAACACAGAAACAATGTTGACCTGCAGCCGATCTATGTGAAGACAAACTCTATGCAGATGACAAACAAGCTCAAGCTAACTGCTGTTTTCTTTGCATTTATCCACGGTGAACAAAGAAGAAGAAAATAAGAAAAATAGGAGAAGAAGAGAAGATATCCTTCTTGTTTTTTAAGAGTAGATGAGAAGATGAAAGAAAGTGATTTCTGTTTGCCTTCGCTAACGTCTGACTGACTTCCATGTTGGTGTATTCTATTTCAGGGCCTAGGTCACGTGGGGTTCCACTCGATGCTCAATCTTCACAAGGCCGGGGCGACGTGTGTAGGAGTGGCAGAGTGGGACGGAAGCATTTACAACCCCGACGGCATAGACCCTCTGGTTCTGCAAGATTATCAGAGACTGCACGGCACCATAGTGGGCTTTCCTGGTGCTGGCACGTATGAGGGCAACCTGCTGTGCCAGGAATGCGATATTCTCGTGCCGGCGGCCAGTGAGAGGCAAATAACAGCACGACTGGCACAGCAAATTCAGGTTCGTTCTAGACAATCACTCTCACACTAATATGTGTATACAAACATGTGCTGTTTAATATCTGGCCCATACACTCCAGGTTAGCGCACAGTGACTTGGTCTCTTGTAAGCAGATATCACAGTGTGCAGGCTGATTGTTCTCCGCGGAAAACTGGCAGTGTTCGAGTCTGTACAGCCTCGTATGTTTGGCTTTGTCGTAGGTTTGGCTTTGGTCAAGGTCATTTTAGTGTAAATGTTTATTTCCATAACTGCTTCAGTCTCCTCCCATACACAGAGCACACAAGGAGAATCTCAATACAGTGCACGAATTCTTTAGCACTGACGAGCAACTACGTGTGTGTACACTGCTTCACACATGCTACATATACAATGGCACCTTGCCGTCTTGACAGACGATAGTTTGTTACATTGTGCTTCAAATAGCCATAATAACTATAACCCATATTCGGGAGCGAATATGACTGATCAAACCAACTCGTGATGTAAATGTTCGTCCACAGTGGATGCATGCGAATACATGGTCATTTCCACCATCATGCACCATCTTACGTCTCATACACCCAGGGTGTGACCTATCTGCGATCATTTTCACTTTTGTCTTTATTCCATTTATGATATTTACCCTCCATTCAACACGTTCGGTGGCGACTTGCTCCCAATGTGCATTATAAATGTCTGTATCAATCATGTCCCTCTTACACACATCATTGTATCGTAGTAGAGGCCAACCCCAAGATATCTTACCCATCTGTAATTCACCAAAAAATGTCCTTTGGTATTCTACCATCATCCATCCTCCTAACATGTCCTATCCATCTAAGTCTACGAAGACTCGGCATGAAACAAACCATCACACAACCTGATCTTTGCAATATTTCAGTATTTGCGATTTACTCCTGCAACTTAATATCAAGTGTTCTTCGCAGACACCGCATAGGAAAGCTGTTTAAACGTTTCACTTGGTGTAAGTTGACCAGGCTTCACTGCCATAGAGAAGAGTACTAAGGACACAGACTTGATAGACAAGGACTTTTGCTTTGGCAGCAAGCTTCCTGTTCTTCCAGACTCTTTTTTTTGCTAACATGTTCATTGTTGTTGTTGACTTACCAATCCTGATATTGATTTCCTGATCTAGGGATAATATAATATTTACCTCTGATCCTAAATATGTAAAATGGTCTACTATCTCCAGTTGGAAGCCGTCAATAAAGATTGATGGTACCCCATGTGCACCTTGTGACATAATCTGTGTCTTCTTTGTGCTAATTGTTAAACCAAATTCAGAACAAGCATTGGAGAATGCAGACAGTAGACGTTGTAATGATTCCTCAGAATGGGTCGTAATTGCAGCATCATCTGCAAAAAGCAACTCTCTGATCAGTACCCTCCTAATTTTGGTCTTGTCTTTCAATCTCTGAGCATTTTAGAGGCCGCTATCTGAGCGTGAGTGAATGTATATACCACCATCCTGATCACGAAAGGCATATTTCAGTAGAAGTGAAAAGTATATTCCAACATGGGTGGGAGCTAGCACACAACCTTGCTTAAATCCACTCTTGATGTCAAACTTTTTTGAAGTTGCACCATCAAACTTGATTATACCCTTTATGCCTGTGTGGAACGATTCCACAATGAACAGAAGAGTTGGTGGGCAGCCAATTTTCTTTAAAGTCTTGAACAGATCTTCACTACTGACCAAATCAAATGCCTTTGTGAGGTCTATGAAGGCAATAAACAGTGGTTAATTCTGTTCACGGCATTTTTCTTGCATTTGTCGCAATGATAATATCATATCAATGGCAGACCGGTTATGTGGAAAGCTACACTGTGATTTGATCTCCAAGAACTTGAAGTCTGCGCAGAACAATTCTGGCAAATACTTTCCCAACAATACACAGAAGTGAGATACTCCTATAGTTTTTACAGTAGCTCTGATCCCACTCGTTCTTGTACAGCGTTATGATACTTGGATCTTTGAAATACTCTGGGACTTGTTCTTCTCGCCAGCATAACTCTGTTAGCTGGTTGATCAGTAGAGTGTGTGTGTGTGTTGTCCACTCCTGATAACCTCTACTGGAATCCCATACTTTTGTTATGGTGGGAAATGTGTCCAGGTGGTCAAGAGTTCGCAGGGCCTCTATGGCGTTGAAGGCATCATCCGCTAATTTGGTTTCGCTTGAGTAAAGCTCCAAATAGTGCTCTACCCATCTATCAATCTGGGTTTTCTTATCAGTGATGATTTCTCCAATCAAGGTTTTCAGTGGGGCACTTATCTTGAACTTCCGGTAAAAATGGCGACGACGTGATGCGTTTATTCTTTGGGAGACGCTGTTTAGTGTTTTCCTGTGGATTATGTGGTGTTATTTCGTATTCGTTTATTGGAAGTGTTCAAAAGAAACCACGGAAGGCAGGTGGTGGATGAAATTTTGAGGGCAGCCAACAGATATTTGTTGGTTATGGTCTCAAGTTTCGCGACGGCAGGCAGAGGATCACTTTCGCGAGACAATGGCTGCGGTGAAACGACCAATATGTTTACTGCCATAGAGGAAAGCGCCGGCAAACTACCTCTTTAAAAGTGCCTAGTACATTATGATTCGCCTAAAGACATCGCAAGACAAGGACAGAGATATTAAAATTAGCAACATGGAATGTTAGGAAGCTAAACGACGACGAAAAATTAGATAACATAAAACAAGAAATGGAAAGAGAAAAAATTAATATTTTAGGGATGTGCGAAACGAGATGGACAGGAGCAGGCATCAAGATAGACGAAGATTTTAAGATTATTTATTCCTGAGGTGAAGATCGATAAAGGGGAGTGGCAATTATTTTGGACCGGAAAACATCAAAATCTGTTCAAGAATATTGGGCCGTGTCGGACAGAGTTCTACTAGTTAAATTAAGTGGCAGACCTTTTAACATAAATTCTATTCAAGTATATGCCCCAACAGGAGAATCCAGTGAAGATAGTGTAGAGGAATTTTATAATGACATAGAGTCTGCCTGAAAGAAATGTAAAAATTCAGAAATAAACATCATAATAGGGGAATTCAATGCAAAAGAAGGAAATAAAGGTGATAGATACACAGTAGGAAACTATGCTTTAGGAGAGAGAAATGAAAGAGGATACAGACTCGTAGAGTGGGCAAAAGAACAGGAAATGATCGTAGGAAACACCTGGTTTAATCAACACCCTAGAAGATTATAGACATGGAGGAGTCCTGATAGCAGGATTAGAAACCAGATTGACTACATTCTGATAAGCAGAAGATTTAGAAACGCGTTAACAATAGCAAAAATAGTTCTCAGTGCTGATTGTTATAGTGACCACAGATTACTTACAGGAGCATTGAGGATAAAGTTGAAGAAAGTCAAGTATATAACAGGAAACGCTAAATATGATTTGTGTACATTTGTCATATATTTTTGAAGGGAGTGGGAGATCACTGTAGTGCATGCCCCATCTCTAACAAAAGAAGTAGAGCCCCATCCTCTTCTATCTTCAATAACCCCAGAATATGAACCTTGAGTTATCTGCAGGCCTCGTTCTATTAAGTATTGTCTAGGAGATATAGATTATAGCCCTGGTAAGAATGGTAATTTACTAACTGGGAATCTGCCCCTTCTCCAATGATTCTGATAGCTCTGGAGCCCCCTTTTAGTTTATCAAATCTGAGGAAAGTCTGGAGAATTTTCTCAGCCTGATTTAGATGAAGAAAACATGGATGTTGAGCAGTTGATAGATCTAGAGTCTTTTTATTTCCCCATTCAGTAAGTCATTATGAGTTAATTTATCTTTAAACAATCAAACACATAAACAATCACATCAGATTCTGACAACATGATGTACAAAGAAGTTGTTGACACAGATAGGTTGGAACTGACAAATTAACAGAAGGTCAATTCATGTTAATCATTTATTGACTGGCCTGAGCCTCCTGGTCAGTACATACATCTCTATTGTGATTTACACAGGATAATAGAACAGTTGCACGTTGGACCATTGTCCCAGACAATCAATAACAAGCATCAATATATGAGATGTCAACAAGTGTGAAAACATAGTAAACATTTTGATGTTGTACATATTAAGTATGATGGTGATGTCTCAACCATTAAATGTCAGTTTTCCTGAAATTGGGTGTGTAGTCTACCAATGAGAAAAGTAACCTGGTGACTGGAGGATTAGGTAAGCCAGGGTCCATTGACTGATGGATCCACTTCAGGTCTGCCCGTATAGCTCCTCTGAAGGCCTCCCCATGCTCTGTTCATAGCCAAGTCATCCTCCATCTCACTTGTGGTTCATCTCTTTCTCTCGGCTTCCCTCTTTCAGGTCTGATTTAGGTGGTTAATTTGCTGATGTGTTGGGTGGTTGTTGGTATGTAGCCACCAAGATCACTGATGAATATTCACATAAATATATACATTCCTACCAATACAATAATAAGAAGTAGGTCGGAAGAAATCTAAATTCCTGAAGTAGGAACTAGTTCCCCTCCCCTCCTTTTCTCTCTAAGCTAGTGTTGGGTTAAGTTGGGGTGGTCAGAGTATATCACACGGTGTACGCCTTGTATCAACTTGTTCCTGCTGTATGTAAGTTCTCATTTGACCGGGGTCAGTGAACGTGTACAGTAAGACATTGACAAGAGTGAGAATATGTCAAGATGCATGTAAATAAATGACATACATTTAGAACATTTCTTCCACTAAATGGTGTTTACAATGTGTATAAATAATTCTCTGTGTTTTCCCAATTAACTACTTCTTCTTCTTGTGTCTAATAACTCTCTTCCATTACCTGTTGTTGTTGTGATGTTGAGTGTTGGGTTGTGTGGTGATGAGTTGTGTGGAGTGGTGTTGTGTTTTAAGTTATGTTGAGTAATGAGTTAAGTTCACTGCGCGTGATGGTGTTCCGCGAAGCACAACTTTCTCAGGTGTTGCAATTCATGTGTGCCCTTATCTAATTAAATTTGACATAAATATAAATATTTATTCCTCCAAACCCTATTAATTCAATAGATGAAGGAGAAAGGAAAGATTGATTTCTCTTTCAGCTTTCTAAATTGTAAATAGGCATAGATAAGTCTGTTTTAGAACAAGGCACTTATTCTAGTACACGAACTGTCATTTCAGCTGTAGATAGTGATAGCATCTTTTATCAGTGTTTCTGGTGAAATGCACAAGATTGCTTTAGAATCATCACTTCTCACAGTTGTTTAGAATAGAATGTAGTAGTGTAATGCACTTCTTAAAGTTAATAATTATCTTTAAGAATATCAGAGATGGCAGTTCTATCTAAGAGAATATTAGAGAGTCATTTTGCCCGGGAATGGCTTTGCGTCGTTAGAATCTACAGTCGAGCATTTTTACATTTCAGAGGTTTTAATTAATAATCATACATTTCACTTGACATCACAAACACGGGTTTACATTACTTGATACTTGATACATCGGGTTCTTAGTTTAATCATGGGACTAACAAACGTACCTCGGATCCAGACTTCTGCCTTGCCCATTGAATTTTTGGTCACACAATTTCTGACGTCTTTTCGCCAGGCATGTTTTTGCAAGAGTGGGCTGCTTATCATAATTTATACCGGCGTTGGCGCGAAAGCGGTGTCACATGTCTCTCCCAACCAATGGGGTTCCGAGCTTTGTCTGATGCAATCTTTCTAAGAATCCACGTCATTTGTCACTTGTTCAGTTCCAGTTTCGATGTTAAGTTTTAAGTCCTAGTCTCCATTTGTGGTTGTGAAGTCAATTTCTTTTAATGTTGTTTCCTCTTTTTGCGGCACTTGTTGGTAAATGAATAATGTTGGTTGCGTTATGCCACATGGCCCCACTCCAGATTGTTCTATGGTATGGAACTATGTTTCCAACTTTTTCAGTTATCAAGCTGTTCCCATTTTTCCTCCTTTGTATTCTCTTCTGCATCTGATTGACCTGGTTCATCAGGCACTGGGTGTCGACTCAGGAAGTCCGCTCCCACATTCATTTTCCCAGGAACATACTCAACCTGGAACGAGTAAGGTTGAAGAAGCAGCGACCACCTCATAAGTCGGGCATTCAGAGTCTTAGATGCTGCGAGAAACATGAGTGGTTGATGGTCACATTGCACTGTGAAGTGTCTGCCATATAGGTATGCTTGAAATTTCTGTACACTCCATACGAGCGCAAGACATTCTCTCTCGATAGTACTGTAATTTCTCTCTGCTGCATTCAATTTCCTGCTAGCATAGGCTACAGGGAATAGCTCTGATGGTACATCTCCCTTTCTCTGCAACAGCGTTGCCCCAATTCCTATGTTACTGGCATCGGTGCGCAGCACAAATGGTTGGTCGAGGTCTGGTAGATGTAAGACTGGATGAGCAGTTAATGCCTGCTTTAGTGCTGTGAAAGCTCTCTCACAGTCAGCTGACCAAGTGACTTTCTCTGGTTTCCCCTTTTTGGTAAGATCCGTTAAAGGTGCTGACAGAGTATTGAAGTCCTTGATGTATTTTTGATAGAATCCACATAAGGATACAAATGATCTTACATCCTTCTTTGTTTTTGGACGAGGTGCTCTCTGGAGTTTGTCCACATTTCCCTCTTGTGGAGTTATCAGTCCATGAGATATCTTATGACCTAGAAAGTCCAATTCTTGGAATCCTATCTGACACTTCTTTGGTCTAGCCGTCAATCCAGTTTCTCTGAGGCGCCTGAACAAAAGATGCAGGGTTTCTACATGCTCTTCAAATGTTTCAGTGGCGATCAGGATGGCATCCATGAAGTGACTGATGTCTGGATGCTGTAGTGGGTCAAGTAATTTTCTCATCATACGTGTAAAGACGCTGGGAGCATTACTTAATCCGAATGGAAGAACGTTGAACTCATAGTGTCCTCCAGGCGTGCTGAAAGCTAACCATGGTCTAACTTCCGGTTTTACAGGAATCTGGTAATATCCCTTACTGAGATCAATCCTAGTAAAGTATTTAGCTCGGTTGAGTGCTGTGAAGAGTTTATTCTGATCAGGCAGAGGTTCTGCTTGGAATTCAGTTATAGCATTGAGCTGTCGATAATCGATGCACAATCTATGTTCTCCACTTGGCTTTCTCAATAAGACGACGCTAGCACTGTAAGGTGATTCAGATGGTGAGATTATTCCTGCGGTGAGCAGCTGTTGTATTTCTTCCTCTAAAGTCTTTTGCTTTGCATAAGGAACTGGGTAAGTCTTGACTCGCACAGGCACTGTGTCATTCAACTTCATGTCAAATTCCTCCAAATCAGTTCTTCCTGGCTTATCAGTAAGTACTTCTGCATATTTTGCCATAAGTTCCCTAATCTGCTTTTGCTGATCCTTTGTTAAGTTGGGATTGATTTCCACATCCTTAAAGGTCTCTTTGGCTTGCAGTTGGCACTCGACTCCCATTGTTGATCCTTCTTCGACTTCAGTAGCCACACTCATGGCCATCAGATGTGCAGGTTCGGTGGTTGAGGGTCTTTCATGATATTTCTTCAAGAGGTTTATGTGAAATACTTTCATCTTGCCTTTGACTGAAATTCTGTAGTTGGTACGTGAGATCTTCTCCGTCACTACATAAGGTCCTCTCCATCCTATTTGCAGCTTATTCTGACTGGTTGGAAGCAGCAACATCACCTTCTCTCCTACCTCTAACTCTCTATCCTTTGCCTTGCGGTTGAAGTTACGAGCAATTCTTCGTCTGGCTTGACGTAGATTGACATTCGCTTGTTTCCAACTGTGTTGTAAACGATTTTTCAACTCGGCAACATATGTAGATGCAGTCACGACTGTATCATCTGTAGTATTATCAGTCCATGTTCGCTGTAACGCCTCAAGGGGTCCTTTGATCGGTCGTCCAAACAACAGTGTGGCTGGAGCAAAACCTGTTGAGTGATGGGGTACTTCCCTGTAAGCAAATAAAGCTGCAGGTAAATACAAGTCCCAATCCTCTGTCTTCTCCTGGGCAATTTTGCGCAGGATACTAATCAATGTCCCGTTCCACCTTTCCACAAGTCCATTTGACTGAGGGTGATATGGTGAACTGAAGATATGGCGTGCATGAAAAAGTCTGAAGGTCTCTTACATGAGCTTACCACGAAACTGTGAACCGTTGTCCGTCAAGATCCTTTGTGGGAATCCTAGACGTGTGAATATTCCTAATAATGCATCAGCGACGTGTTTGGAGTCACAGCTGGGCATAGGAACTGCTTCGGCCCACATGGTTGTTGTGTCCACAAGCGTTAATATGAATCGGTTTCGCCTCTTCGTTGCTGAGAGAGGTCCGATTATGTCTACTGCCACTTTCTCAAATGGAATTCCAGTGATTGGCGATTCACCCAACATTGCCGGTGGTGTCCGGTGTTTTGGTGATACTTTCTGACACTGTGGGCATGATTTTACAAACCGTTGTATGTCTGAATTCATCCCTGGCCAAAAGTAGTGAGTGGTAATCCGCTGTGTAGTAGCGTTGATACCCATGTGCCCACTGAATGGTAGACTGTGACCCATCTCTAAGATCTGAGTCCTGTATTGAGTTGGTACAACAAGTTGATTAAACTCTTGTCCAGCTCGTCCTGCTTTTCTGTAAAGAAGTGCTGACTTCATGAACAGATCACCTTTACGTAGAGGTAAATGTGATTTTGGCAGTTTTCTGAAGCAGGGTTCCAAGGTGCTGTCGGCTTCTTGTGCCCTCTTCAGTTCCTCCGTTCGAGGGATTGGCGTAGTTGTTTCTGGAGTTTTTGTTGCCTGGGATCGAGTGGTCATGGTCGCCATCGCCACAGGTTGAACAGGTTCTCCTAGAACGATAAATCTACAGCCGAGGATTACATGATATATCGGATCGTCCAAGATTGCTGCCTTGATCGTCCCAGTGACATACCGCGAGGCTATGTTCACTTTTGCCACTGGAAGAGACATATTTGTTGAACTCTTCAGTGGTCCCTGTAATTCCACTATTTCCTCTGTCACCTGTTCAGGGTGAACTAAGGATGATGAGACAACACAGTCATATGATAATCCAGTATCATATAAACAGGTCGTTTTGAATCCATTTAGTAAGATGGATTCCACAACCGGAATACGAGATGAGGTGTCTTGATGAGGTGTCTGTTTGGACGTTTCACCAGTGCTCACTTTTTTCTCATTTCGGTTGGCCAAACATGCCGCTGTGTGTGGAGGTGGCTTCTTCCTGCAATTCTGAAATGTGTGACCCCTAATTTTGCAATGGGTACAGAATGGTTTGTCCTCCCTCGGCGCTGTTTGGACTGAATTTTGAGTGTTTTTCTGGGATTTCCCCTTTTTCCCGGTGGCTACAGTGTTTTCACCCTCTTTTGGCTGTGGAGTTTTGTTTTGAGAGGAGGTGTTGTTCGAACGTCCCTTTCCTCCCATCTCCTTTTGAGATTTCTCAAATCTCTCTGCCAGGATGATTATAGTTTCCAGGCGGTCAGCCCCGTTTTGGGTTAAGAATGCCTTCATTTCGTTCTGCATTTTCCCCTTGATCTGATCAATGATAATCATTTCACGGAGTCCTTCATAATTTTCCTCAAATCCTCCCAAGCAAGTCCATCTTTGTATGTATGACTTCAGTCTTTCCACTAGTTGTGCGTAGCTCTCACCCGGTTCCTTCCTTGCGGTTTTGAACCTGAGTTTATAAGATTCGGCGTCCACTTCGAATCGGCTCAAGAGTGCCGTCTTGAGTGTTGTGTAGTTCTGTTGTTTCTCTCTAGTGAGTCTTGAGAACACTTCATACGCCGTGGATCTTAAGGCCTGCGCCAACTTCGTCGCCCATCTACTTTCTTCAAGCCCACAGCTGACAGCCATTGCCTCGAAGCGTGATAAAAATCCTTCGATGTGGTCAGTCTGTTCATTAAAGGGTTCCAGAGGAAATGACATAGCTCCTGAATTAAGTTGAGAGACGTGAGGTGGTTCTGTCACTGGCGATCCTGATGAGGTTGAGGGTGTAGGACCACTCCCTTTCTCTATTCTCCGGATCTCCACTTCAATCTCCATTCTCCTCAACTCCAGTTGGTGTTGACGCTCTCTCTCCTTATCTTCCATTTCAGCCTGTAGTCGTTTCTCTTTCTCCTCCAATTCTGCCTGAAATCGTTTCTCTTTCTCCTCCAATTCTGCTTGAAACTGTTTTTCCCTCTCAGCCAATTCAGCCTGAAGCTGTTTTTCTTTCTCAGCCAATTCAGCCTGAAGTTGTTTTTCTTTGAGAGCCAATTCAGCCTGCAGTCTTTCTCTTTTGTCGAATGCATCTGAAACATAGTTAGCCAGCTCAAGGCCATCTAACCCGCATTCCCTACCTGTTTCTGTTATTTGGGCTCTAAACTTTGCAGTTTCCGCCATGTCTATAATTTATTGCTTTGCTCTGCCTAACAATATAATTGCAGTTAGTCTGATCCGCGTAAGCCTGTCAGTCCCTGATCTGCAAAGATACAACAGAGCATGTGCAATATTAAAAACACCCTATGTTATGTCTGTCTGTCAATGCTGGAAAAGCCAAAGGCAGCAGGCACTGAAATAACCAGATTTAATTCCTAGTAAAGAAAAGAATCTGAAATTAGACAGAGTTTTCCCAACGGATAAGATTTTCCGGTGGTTGATGAAATGCTGTTAAGTTCAGACTTCACAGGAAAAGAACACCTTCTCTGGAAGAGAAGTAGTGTTGGTATAGTAGACACACTCTATATATTTCACCTGGAGCACCTCTTTCTGAAGTATAAGCCTATTGGAACATGGCCCCCTTCTCCAGGAGTAAAATCAGTCACCTACTCTTATTTATCTATAAATGTCATTCATATCATGTGGCTGTCAATCAATACCCCACATGGTATCTGTTAAACATTCTAGAAAATGACAATGTTCAAAATCCAAAGATATCTGTGTTAATGTAATTGTTTAAAGGTTAATATATATGGGAACCATCCAGGACTTAGCCCACAATATGTCATATATTTTTGAAGGGAGTGGGAGATCACTGTAGTGCATGCCCCATCTCTAACAAAAGAAGTAGAGCCCCATCCTCTTCTATCTTCAATAACCCCAGAATATGAACCTTGAGTTATCTGCAGGCCTCGTTCTATTAAGTATTGTCTAGGAGATATAGATTATGGCCCTGGTAAGAATGGTAATTTACTAACTGGGAATCTGCCCCTTCTCCAATGATTCTGATAGCTCTGGAGCCCCCTTTTAGTTTATCAAATCTGAGGAAAGTCTGGAGAATTTTCTCAGCCTGATTTAGATGAAGAAAACATGGATGTTGAGCATAAACACACATAACCAATCACATCAGATTCTGACAACATGATGTACAAAGAAGTTGTTGACACAGATAGGTTGGAACTGACAAATTAACAGAAGGTCAATTCATGTTAATCATTTATTGACTGGCCTGAGCCTCCTGGTCAGTACATACATCTCTATTGTGATTTACACAGGATAATAGAACAGTTGCACGTTGGACCATTGTCCCAGACAATCCATAACAAGCATCAATATATGAGATGTCAACAAGTGTGAAAACATAGTAAACATTTTGATGTTGTACATATTAAGTATGATGGTGATGTCTCAACCATTAAATGTCAGTTTTCCTGAAATTGGGTGTGTAGTCTACCAATGAGAAAAGTAACCTGGTGACTGGAGGATTAGGTAAGCCAGGGTCCATTGACTGATGGATCCACTTCAGGTCTGCCCGTATAGCTCCTCTGAAGGCCTCCCCATGCTCTGTTCATAGCCAAGTCATCCTCCATCTCACTTGTGGTTCATCTCTTTCTCTCGGCTTCCCTCTTTCAGGTCTGATTTAGGTGGTTAATTTGCTGATGTGTTGGGTGGTTGTTGGTATGTAGCCACCAAGATCACTGATGAATATTCACATAAATATATACATTCCTACCAATACAATAATAAGAAGTAGGTCGGAAGAAATCTAAATTCCTGAAGTAGGAACTAGTTCCCCTCCCCTCCTTTTCTCTCTAAGCTAGTGTTGGGTTAAGTTGGGGTGGTCAGAGTTTATCACACGGTGTACGCCTTGTATCAACTTGTTCCTGCTGTATGTAAGTTCTCATTTGACCGGGGTCAGTGAACGTGTACAGTAAGACATTGACAAGAGTGAGAATATGTCAAGATGCATGTAAATAAATGACATACATTTAGAACATTTCTTCCACTAAATGGTGTTTACAATGTGTATAAATAATTCTCTGTGTTTTCCCAATTAACTACTTCTTCTTCTTGTGTCTAATAACTCTCTTCCATTACCTGTTGTTGTTGTGATGTTGAGTGTTGGGTTGTGTGGTGATGAGTGGTGTGGAGTGGTGTTGTGTTTTAAGTTATGTTGAGTAATGAGTTAAGTTCACTGCGCGTGATGGTGTTCCGCGAAGCACAACTTTCTCAGGTGTTGCAATTCATGTGTGCCCTTATCTAATTAAATTTGACATAAATATAAATATTTATTCCGCCAAACCCTATTAATTCAATAGATGAAGGAGAAAGGAAAGATTGATTTCTCTTTCAGCTTTCTAAATTGTAAATAGGCATAGATAAGTCTGTTTTAGAACAAGGCACTTATTCTAGTACACGAACTGTCATTTCAGCTGTAGATAGTGATAGCATCTTTTATCAGTGTTTCTGGTGAAATGCACAAGATTGCTTTAGAATCATCACTTCTCACAGTTGTTTAGAATAGAATGTAGTAGTGTAATGCACTTCTTAAAGTTAATAATTATCTTTAAGAATATCAGAGATGGCAGTTCTATCTAAGAGAATATTAGAGAGTCATTTTGCCCGGGAATGGCTTTGCGTCGTTAGAATCTACAGTCGAGCATTTTTACATTTCAGAGGTTTTAATTAATAATCATACATTTCACTTGACATCACAAACACGGGTTTACATTACTTGATACTTGATACATCGGGTTCTTAGTTTAATCATGGGACTAACAAACGTACCTCGGATCCAGACTTCTGCCTTGCCCATTGAATTTTTGGTCACACAATTTCTGACGTCTTTTCGCCAGGCATGTTTTTGCAAGAGTGGGCTGCTTATCATAATTTATACCGGCGTTGGCGCGAAAGCGGTGTCACATGTCTCTCCCAACCAATGGGGTTCCGAGCTTTGTCTGATGCAATCTTTCTAAGAATCCACGTCATTTGTCACTTGTTCAGTTCCAGTTTCGATGTTAAGTTTTAAGTCCTAGTCTCCATTTGTGGTTGTGAAGTCAATTTCTTTTAATGTTGTTTCCTCTTTTTGCGGCACTTGTTGGTAAATGAATAATGTTGGTTGCGTTATGCCACAACATTGAATAATGACAAGGAAATATAAAACAAATTCAACATAGAAGTGCAGAATATATTTGATATATTGTCTGATCTAGAGATCCTATTCCAGGATGTCGATGATCAATGGGAAATGTTGAGGTATTCAATCAGATTGGCTGCAGAAACAACTATTCCAAAATTAAAGAAGGTGGGTCGTAAGAAATTGATGACTGAAGACATTTTACACCTAATGGAAACAAGAAGACTCAACAAAAATAATTCTGCCACATAGGCCTATGAAGAAATTCACAGTCAAGTCAGAATATTATGTAACGAGGCAAAATGAGCATGGCTTGAGGAAAAGTGCTTAGAAATTGAAAAACAACACAACAGTCAAAACACCAAATTAGTGCAAAAAAGAATTCAAGAAATTACTAATAAAAGAACAAGTGCGTCAGCAGGCTGTCTAAAAACTAAAGATGGCAAAATCATAACAGAAAAAGATCAGATTCTGCAGGTATGGACAGATTATGGGAAAAATCTCTATGATGATAACAGAGAGGAACAGTATGATATTAGATTTAATAATGAAGGACCGCAGATTTTGAAGATGGGTGTTCGAAATGTTCTTAAGCATATGAAAGCTGGCAAGGCTCCCGGTGCAGATAACATCACAATAGAAATGATTGAAGCTTTAGAAGAATATGGAATAGATCAAGTCACCAGACTGCTGAACACATTATATGATACTGGAGAAATTCCTTCTGAATTATGTAACTCTGTTTTTATTGCAATCCCAAAGAAATCAGGAACCTTGGAATGTGATCAACATAGAACAATTAGTATAATGAGTAACATCACAAAGATTTTGCACGAATTATCATGCAAAGAGTGAGGAAGAAAATACAACCTGAAATAGGGGAAGAACAATGTGGGTTTGTGGAAGGAAAGGGTACAGTAAATGCTGTGTATATGCTGCGAACAGTTATTGAACGTGCTATAGAAGTAAATAAGGATAGTCATCTTTGCTTTATTGACTACACAAAGGCTTTTGATAGAGTTAGACATGTCAACATGGTAGATATGCTTGCAGATCTACAAATTGATGGGAAAGACATTAGACTTATAAAAAACATATATTGGAAACAACAAGCTGCTATAAGGATTGATAATGAAATGGGACAATATCAGCCTATTAAGAGAGGTGTTAGGCAGGGATGTGTAATGTCTCCAGATCTTTTTTCCCTATACAGTGAAAATATTTTCAGAAATGTAGAAGATATAAATGGAATCAGCATTGGAGGACGAAATATTAATAACATTAGATATGCAGATGATACAGTATTGATTACAGACAATGCGCAGGTTCTGCAACAATTAGTAGATGCGGTTGTAGTACACAGTGAGTAACTGGGGTTAGAATTAAATTGTAAAAAGACACAGGTTATGGTAGTAACTAGGAAGAAAGAAATACCACAATGTAATATATAAGTAAATGGGACTATTCTTCAACAAGTGAATCGGTACAATTATCTCGGAACAATCATAACATCTGACGGGAGATGCCTTGAAGAGAGAACAAGAATCGCCATGGCGAAAGTAGCCTTTAGCAAGATGAAAAACATTCTGACCAATAAAAGGATGCCAACTGAAACGAGAAAAAGAGTGTTGAGGTGCTACATAGAGACTGTTCTTTTGTATGAATGTGAAACTTGGACAATGTGCAGTCAAGCTGAAAAACATCTGATGGCTGCAGAAATGTGGTTTCTGAGGAAAATGCAAAGAATATCATGGCCAGACAGAAAAAGCAATGACCAAGTATTACAGGAGACAAATGACAATCGTAAATTGATTAGATAAATTAGACGTAGACAGTCAAAATTTTTGGACATGTTATGAGAAGAAATGGATTTGAGAACTTAGTGACAACTGGCAAGATCGAAGGGAACAGACCAAGAGGAAGACCGAGAGGAAAATACCTGGATGGCTTGGCCACATGGCATGGACGAGATAGGAACACTGAGCTGATCCACGACTCTGGTGATCGAGTGAAATGGCGAGTCATGACCGCCCACGCTTTCCAGCAAGGCACATGATTGATTGACTTCTCTTGATCATTGGACCGCAGGCCTTCTTTATCCCTTCATACATGCTTCTGGTGTTTGCTTTATCTCTTGAATTTTGAATATACCCGCCTAACGTGGTCCAATAGTCATTTGCACACTGCCTGGCAGCCTTTTTCCCATCCTTCCTAGCTTGCTTCAGCTCACGGAGAGTGTTTCTCGTTGTTCTTTCCTTGTTTCTTAAAAGAGCTATCTTCTTTCTATCAATCACGGGCTGCATTGTCTGGCAGTTTGCCGCAAACCAGTCCTGCCTATTATGATCCACAGTGCCTTAAAACCCCTACTGCTGTTTTATCAACAGTTTCCTTCAGTTGAAGGAACTGACTGAAGACTAACTCTTTTAAGTGCCCTGGCTATACATGTTACATTAACCCAACTGGGCAGGGAAGACATGGGCAGGCTCTGGTGGTCAAGGATGGTTTACAGCATTCGATTCTGGATATAAGTGGATGGGATCAGGAAAGTAGAGTTTCAGGGAATTCAGATAAAAATCGGACGATACAGCTGGAACCTAATAAATTTATGTGTAAGTGGGGAATCTTGCATAAGCAGATAGAGCTGGGGCTGATTGAAAGGTTCAGTGGATATCCTGGTACCAGGTATCTGATATGTGGTGACTGCAGTGCCCGCGCTAAGGAATGGGACAGGTTGGGAGAGAACAGACAGGGGACTGCTCTTGCTGAGGCATTGCTTTAGACGGATGTTGTCTGTTTAAATGACAGGACACCAACTAGGCTAGCAATGAGACCGGGGGACCCTAACACGGCAATCGACCTGGCACTTGTATCCCGAGAGGCGGCATCAGACATAAAATGGAGGGTCCTTAGTGACATTGGAATCGACCACCTCCCCTGTTCTGTGCTGATACCTAAGTCCAGCACAGTCAGTGCTATAAGAGCTCGCAGGGCATTCAGTTATGGTCGCGACCACTCTTCGCTCGTGGGGCGCCTTCGATCACAGGGAAGATCTAAACCAACAAGAAGAATCTTCACCCAACCACCATGGTGGACACCAGAGGTGGAAAATTCATGGAGAGAAAAGATGGCGACCATAAGGAATTGGTAGAGGGTGCGGAGAGCAACCAATTCAGCTGACATAGAATTGGAGGAGGCTGAAAGATATACAAAAGTAAAGGTGCAGGATTTTAAACTCCAGGCAGCAGAGGCAAAAAGGGTGAAGTGGGAACAGTTTATCAATGAAATTGGCGGGGATGTGACATTTGGTAAATTCTTGAGGCTGTACCGACAGATGAAGAGACAGGCGATGCCTGGTACACATGGTACTGGTTATGATGATAGCAACCGACCTATGACAACTGACCAGGGCAAAGGGGAGGCTTTTCTTGCATGATTTTTAGCACAGACGGATCAGCAAGTTAGAGCTATTAGAGATATGGTCAGAGAAGCCTTGTCACGGGTCGCTAGGAAGGAGAACTGTGAGATTCAGGTGGATGATATTAGACGGGTACTAAAATGGGCTAAAGACAGAGCGCCAGGCCCAGATGAGGTGAGATACACCCATATGAGTAACAAGAGTGATGGGGACTTGGAGGAGATGGCTCTTGGTTTCAACCTAAGCATCGATACGGCGGAAATACCCTACGATTGGCTGCATAGCTACCTAGTCCCACTCCCAAAGCCAGGTAAAGATCACTCCAGACTTAATTGATACCGAATCATAACCCTGCAAGACACGTATGGCAAAGTCCTCGAATAGATAGTAGCACGTAGGCTCCATCGACATTTGGAAAGTCGTAATCTGCTTCCCAAAGGGCTCGGGAGTTACCAGCCTGGGAAGGACACCTGAGCTAATGCTGCAACGTTTGCGTTGTTGTTGTTTTTTTTTTTTTTATATAAGGGCTTCCAGGATAAACAAGAGAAAGTGGCTGTAGCTTTTGACCTGGAAGATGCGTTCAACAGGGTCATGTATGATCGGTTGATATACACTGTTGGACATGGATGTCTGCCTTTGCCTTGTCAAATGGGTTGCGCCGGTCCTCTATGAGCGTAAGATTGCACTGCGCATGGGTTCCTGGACTTCTTACCCTGGTACTATTACACATGGGTTGCCACAGGTATCTGCCATGTCGCCAGTTCTCTTTAATGTCTACACCAGCAAAATCGCAGCTATTGAGACACCAGGTGGGTAGAATCTTGACATTTGCAAATGATGTGCTGGTGTACACAAAGGGCAGACTTTGGCGGAAGACTTACAGGTGGCAGATATCCCAGGTATTGTGTTGAATGGATATCCTCTTAGTAGAGAGAGTAAATTGAAGTACTTGGGTATCACCTTTGACAGGTGTTTGTCTTTTAAGGATCATGTGGTGAGGGCTGGTAGGGGACTTAATGCATTGAGAGCGATGGCAGGAAACCGGGGTAGATCAGAGGATGCTTTATAGGTTCTTTCAGCAGTTAATAATTTCTGTCACTGAGAATGGTTTGGGGCTGCTGACAGTATCAAAGAGCCATATTGAAAGGTTGGAGAGCATACAAAATGCTGCCATGCGGGTAATCTTAGGGTGCACAAAATACACACCAATTATATGCATGAGGCATTTCCTGGCGCTACCAATAATGACAGATAGGCATAGTGTCCTTCAGGCCAAATGGTACCTGAGAGTTGCTGCATATAGGGATCACCCTCTGCGTGAAGTCATGGATATGGTCAAGGGTCATAGACTAAGACGAGGCAGGTTCTGGATGGCACAGGCAGAAATATTTATACGTCAGGTGTGTGATCTGGAGACCATTAATCGTGAAAAAGAGTGGGTTGACGTTCCGGAAGACATGACGGACTGGCACAGTGTAATAGTAACACTGGGTCGTGAGTGTGGAGAATGGGTAACAGGGCACACTGAGTTTCAAGTGCAACAACTGATCCAGAGTAACACACATCAAGGTGACATAGTCATCTACACTGATGGGTCAGTGGTGAGAAACACGTAGTGGTTGAGGTTTTATTGCAAAGGCTAATGGACGAGTCTTGAAAAAGGAGAGTCTGGCATATGACACTACAACCACCAGCATGAGAATGGAGGTGGAAGCAGTACGGCGGCATTCTGTTGGTTAGAGGAGACTACTGCAACACACACTGTATTCATTAGGGATTCAAAGAGTATGCTTAGTAAGGTCGAGAAAGGAATGTTTCGTGTGGAATGGTTATCGTCGCTTCAGAGGTCACAGATTGTGAGAATTGTATGGATATTTTGCCATCGCCATGTAGGGGTCCGGAGGAATGAACAGGCTGATAAGCTGGCAGGGAATGCACCTTTTGGTGGTAGATTGCCTATGGACAAGGGGGAGGTGGTCGTGCGTTTGTAGGACCAGGTGGAGAAGGCGGGGGAACAGATTGAGAACCCATATGTGGAAATAATGAGATTGCAGGGGATCGGTAGGGGTTCTGGAAGAATCTCAAAACTGAGAGGGAAGACCAGGAGAACTTTAAATCAGATAGCGGTGAGAACGATTATTAGTATGACTCTTCGCTGGCTGTTGAACGAGGGGACGGAGTACATATGGGAATGTCCTGAGTGCAGTGATGTCGGTTCTTAACTCAACTCAACTAAACTCAACTCAACTCAGTTTTCTTTATTTTACCCCAGTTTTCACATGTTGTACAATTTTCTTATGTATCAGTGAAAGCGTTTTCAAGTTGCATTTGAAACTCAAAGCACTTATCAGGATCTTGGGTGTTAATAATATTAATCCTGGAGCTTGATTTGTGTTTTGCTGTGTAGATTCTCTTTGATCTCAGTCTAACCCTTGCAACAACCAAAGAATGATCAGCACTGTGGTAACTTCGAGTTAATGATGTTTGGTTCAAATGTTGTCTCCTTGTGATGATGAAGTCCAGCTGATGCCAGTGGCCGGATCTTGGATGTTTCCATGTGACCTTATGCCGCATATTTTCCAAGGCACACTGGCCATGACCTCGAGTCCTTGCCCACACGAGCATTGAAATCACCTAGCATATAAATGTAGTCGGATTTTGGAACTGCCTTGATCACAGAGTCTAACTCCTCATAGAATAAACCCTTCACATCATCAGAGAAAGTGAGTTACGGTGCATATGCAGTAATAATGGTGGCAAAACCACAAGTGGTTGCCAAGCGCAGGTATAATAGTCTTTCATTACCTCCAGTTGGAATTTCAATTATTCCCAGTAGTGAATTCTTCACTGCAAAGCCCACACCATGTTGCCTTTTTTCTGCCTGCCCTCTACCCTTCCAAAAACAGGTGTAATTGTTTTCGCTTAGTAACCCTTCCTCAGCGAGGCGAGTCTCCCGCAGGCCAGAAATATCAATGCTAAGACGATTGAGTTCAGCATTAATCACAGCTGTTTTTCTCACATCGTCTATATTCGTCAGGTCAGTGGAAAATCCTGGACACGTGGTTCCTATGTTCCAGGCTGCAAGACGTAGCTTGAGGTTTCTACTTTTTTCTTTAGTATTACATGGTGCACTGGTTTTACAGCCTGCGATTCAGACTGTGTCCTAGCCCCAAGCACCCATTGAAGCAGGCAGGCTGTGGCGGATCAGCACCCAATTGGCTGGGGGCTGACCAGCTTGAGGCGGGCGGTAGCTGATCAGTGACACATGTATATGCCTCCCACCATCAAATTCAACCCGTGGCGCCCCATGTCTACGCCAATTGACAAGGACTTATAACCCGTAACTGCTACCTCTTGCTTTGATTCCGAGACTGGTTAAGACCAGGGATAGAGTTATACCGCTCCGTAGCACAAAGCCTGGGCTGAATTGTAGAGACCATGTGTTGCCCATACATCATTGTCCCTCTCTCGGCCTACCTAGTTCACCTCAGAGGAAAAGTAATACAAATACATCTGGAACAAGATAAGCTGTAGAAGCTGCCGGATCAGCAAAGCAATGCTCTAACTGTCCGCCTGTCGGAGCTTCGATCCTAGACCAGCTGTCAACGAAGGCTTAGAGCGTGGTCTGCCCTGCTATGACATTTTGTCTTTAGGTTGCATTTCCTCCCACCACGATAAGGTTATTACCCTCCCAATTATGCTCCCCCCCCCTCCCGAAGCTGTTGGCACAACGTGGGGTGTCAGGTTTAGTAAGCACCACCCAACATCGACGCCAACAGAAAGCAGGGTAGTACCGTCTACTGTCATACGGTAGCTCAGTCATATCCGACTAAGATCTGACACACACACACACACACGCACGCACGCACGCACGCGCACACACACACACACACACACACACACACACACACACACACACTTGCCACAGACGAGTATCTATTTGTGTGTACACCATATCACACATAATTTACTTTGTTGGATTGCTTTCCCAATTTGGACATTTGGCCTGGGTAGCGACATGCTCTCTCCGATCTGCCACTGTCGGAGGATGTTTGACTTGCGCAAAGGGCACACGATGTCCTGAGCTTTTCGGCCGCTGAAGAGAAGTCAAGATGCCATATTCATTACCCCAAGATGCATTACAATCCTTTTCGTATGTAGTAAACATTGAGTGGGGATGGCAAATGTGATAATATTAAGAAAGAAATGAGAAGACTGAACATTAACAAGTCAGATGAGACCAGATGGAAAGGAATGGACATGATAACATCCGAGGAATATAACGTAATCCATTTTTAGTGGATATGGGAGAGATCAACATCTATTAAATGATACAGGGCTGTGTCAGACAGAATATTACTATCTAAGTTTAGTGGCAGACATTTAATTCTCAACATCATACGAGTTTATGCACCCACAGCAGACATCAGTAATGACAACATAGACACATTTTGTAATGTGGAGATTTGGAGATGGTCTTCAAAACAATGCAAGCTTTCAGAAATAAATATAATGGGTGACTTTAATGCTGAAATTGGAAATCAACAGGATGAGTCCATAGAATTAAAGTATGGACTATGGGAACAGAATGAAAGACCTTGCATGCTTGCACAGTGGACAAAAGAGCATGATATGATTATTCGAAACACCTGATATCAACAACATGCAAGGAGATTATGGACATGGAGGAATCTTGACCACAAATAATATCAGAAATCAGATTGATTACATTCTCATCAACAGGCGCTCAGAGGAACGGCGAGACTGATTTATAATCAGATTGCTACTGGTACTATTAGTGTTGGAACTCTTCGCTGGCTGCTGAGGATGGGGACGGAGCACTTATGGGAATGCCCCGAATGCTGTGATGTCGATTCCTAAATCAATCAATCAATCAATCAATCATCAACAGGAAATTTCAAAATGTTTTAAAAGTCGCAACTACAACACCAAGTGCAGACTGCTACAGCGACCATAGATTAATCATAAGCAATATACACATATAATTTAAAAATGTCAAAAATACACTAAGAAACACACAATTTTATCTACGTGCACTGAAGAGTGAGAAGATAAAAGATAAATGCAACGTACAGATAAAGAACAAATGTGATGCATTGTCCGATCTGGATATATTATTTCAAGATATCAGAAACCAATTGGAAACATTAAAGAAATCAGTCAACCAAGATGCAGAAATAAATCACCTCAAAAATTACGATATGGCGTAAGAAATGGATGACGGAAGACATCTAAATCCCATGAAACTAAGAAGAAATAACAAAAATAACAATGAAACATATGAAGAGATTCACATGAAAGTTTGGAAATTGTGCAAAGAGGCAAAATAAGAATGGCTTTAGGAAAACTTCAGGGAAATTGAAAACCAACACAACATCCAGAATATCAAACTAATGCACAAAAGAATTAATGACACCACTAACAAAGGAACGCACACACATAAACGGGTTGCCTAGAAACCAAAGATGCAAAATCTTAATTAAAAAAGATCAGATTTTACATGCGCGCTCAGATTATGTGAAAGACGTGTATATTTATATAGAGAGGTGATAGAGATATATAGAGAAAGTTTGGAAATTGTGCAAAGAGGCAAAATAAGAATGGCTTTAGGAAAACTTCAGGGAAATTGAAAACCAACACAACATCCAGAATATCAAACTAATGCACAAAAGAATTAATGACACCACTAACAAAGGAACGCACACACATAAACGGGTTGCCTAGAAACCAAAGATGCAAAATCTTAATTAAAAAAGATCAGATTTTACATGCGCGCTAAGATTATGTGAAAGACGTGTATATTTATATAGAGAGGAACAACGTGATATTCGGATTAATAGTGAAGGACCATCAGTTTTGAAGATCGAAGTTCAGAATGCTGTTAACCATGGCTCTGAGAAAACTGGCAAGATCCCGGATCCAGATAACATTACAACAGAAATGATCAGTGCCTTAGAAGAATATGGAATACACCAGGTTACCACACTGCTGAACATAATATAAGAGTACGTTCAAAAAAAAAAAAAAAAAAAACAATAAAATATTAAAAATTTTAAAAATAAAAATAAAAATTACAAATAAAAGATGGTGGTTATTATTGAGTTTGCTTGCGTTCGCTGACTGTGAACTCCAACGCGAAGTCTTGTATGTCGGATGAAGATATCCTGTTGTCCAACATCAGTATGATATTATACCGGACTGGGGTTTGGAGTATCCGTTGTCCCATGTCTGGCTTATTGGTGTGCGGACTGGTGGTTCCTCGCCGTGCAGGCAGATATTCTCCGACTTCGGAAGAATAAGCGATCCTACTACGTTAGCCAGGACCCCGAAGGGACCTGTTGTCCAGGACGCACGACTAGGACGTGTTAGTAGGTCTTGGCCAGTATAGAACCTGGCCCTGATGCCTTGGAAACACCTCTGCGTACCCATTATTGAGCTGATCCTCTGTCATTTAAACTGTCATTTACTGCCAATATAGTACCTTGCGGTGTATGGCAGAGGGGCCTTTGAGCCTGAGGAATAAAGGCCGCCTGGCTAGTGCAGTCGCCGCGAACTGCGCAGGTTAGGATTTTCTTTTTGCCCCTGACAGAAAAAAATCCCACACCTTACCGAGGGATCGAACCCAATTCTCCCGAATGAGAGTCCGGCGTTCTAGCCACTCGGCCAGCCGCTCCTTGAGCTGATCCTCATTGTTGTAATTTTCCTTATACGAGGTCTTGTTACGTCGTCACGCCACAATCCGATCCACACAAATCATATTTCCCACGCTAAATGATCTAATTGTTAAAACAAGCGTCATGGCTATGTATGTGGTCATTGTTACTCATGTATCCTAGATTGAAGCATCCCTTTACGGTGCTTATTGTGGGTCCAACCAGTAGCCGTAAAACCGTCTTTGTACGCCAGTTCCTGTCCCAGCTCCTAGACATGATCGTACCGACCCCATAGGAGGTTAAATGGTGCTACGGGAATAGCAACCCATTTACGAAACTATAAAGGGTATCCAAATTAATGAAGGTCTTCCTGACATGGACAAATGGGCAAGGGATAGAGGACGGCTAGATGTAATAGATTATCTAATGACCGAGACAGATGACAGAGTGACCAAGCTATTTACTAAAGGCAGTCATCAAAGCACCCTCAGCGGAATTTATATAGTACAGAACCCATTTGAAGAAAAAAAAAAAAAAAAGAACAAAAAACCATCAGTTTGAATTCGCACTACATAGTCATCTCCAGAAACCAACGAGATGGGTCGCAGATTCTCCATCTGGCCAAACAGATGTACCCAGGTCATACTACCTATGTCCAAGAAAGTTTTAAGGACGCGGCCGATGCCTCACATGGGTACTTGTTATTCGACCTTCGAAGGAAACACCGGGTCAGCTCCGATTACGAAGTCATAAATTTCAAGTTGTTTACGACCCCAAATAACATGTCTAAATGGGTTAAACGAAACAGTGAAATACTGCGCTTCTTGAACGGAGCGAAACCAGCCGCCGTGAAGGCCGTAATTTAAACAGCTTCCCCAGATCTCGTCCAATCAATTTGCGAATGCTGCCAAAACGTGGTAAAATGTAACGTATAAGTTACACCGATTAAGAAGTTTTCTTCAAGGCAGATGGTATGAGTTTATCAGCTTGGAACTATCTCCTGGACCAAGTATCAAGTGTTCATATATTTGTATCATTGTATCTGTTTTAAGCAAGGTTGTCATCATTGTATCTGGAGTTAAGCAAGGTTGTGTTCTAGCTCCCACCCTCTTTGGAATATACTTTTCACTTCTACTGAAATATGCCTTTCGTGATCAGGATGGTGGTATATACATTCACTCATGCTCAGATGGCGGCCTCCTAGTCAGATCTTAGTCAGATATGACTGAGCTACCGTATGACAGTAGACGGTACTACCTGCTTTCTGTCAGCGCCGAATGTTGGGCGGCGCTTACCAAACCCGACACCCCACATTGTGCCAACGGCTTCGGGCGGAAGAGCGCAATTGGGAGGGTACAAGCCTTATCCTGGTGCGAGGAAATGCAACCCAAAGACAAAATAGTCATGGCAGGGCAGACCAGACCCTAAGCCTTGGTTGCCAGCTGGTCTAGGATCGAAGCTCCGACAGGCGGACAGTTAGAGCACTGCTTTACTGATCCGGCAGCTTCTGCAGCTTGTTTTGTTCCAGATGTATAGGTGTCAACTTTCCTCTGAAGTGAACTAGGCAGGCCGAGAGAGGGATCATGCTGCATGGGCAACACATGGTTTCTTTATTTTAGCCCAGGCTTTGTGCGATGGAGAGGCAATAACTCCATCCCTGGTCTTAACCGGTCTCGGAATCAAAGCGAGAGGCAACTGTTACGGGTTATAAGTCCTTGTCAGTTGGCGTAGACATGGGGCGCCACGCGTTGCCTCTGACGGTGGGAGACACCTACAGGTGTCACTGATCAGCTACCGCCCGCCTCAAGCTGGGCATCCCCTGGCCAATTGGGTGCTGATCCGCCACAGTCTGCCTGCTTCAATGGGTGCTTGGGGCTAGGACAAAATCTGCATCGCAGGCTGTAAAACCAATGCACAAGGTACTAATAAAAAGAATAATAGAAACCTCAAGCTACGGCTTGCAACCTGGAACATAAGAACCATGTGTCCAGGATTTTCCACTGACTTGACAAATATTGACGATGTGAGAAAAACGGCTGTGATTGATGCTGAACTCAATCGTCTTAACATTGATATTGCTGGCCTGCAGGAGACTCGCCTCGCTGAGGAAGGGTCACTCAGGGAAAACAATTACACCTTTTTTTTGGAATGGTAGAGGGCAGGCAGAAAAAAGGCAACATGGTGATGGCTTTGCAGTGAAGAATTCGCTACTGGGAATGATTGATATCCCAGCTGGAGGTAATGAAAGATTATTATCCCTGCGCTTGGCAACCTCTTGTGGATTTGCCACCATTATCACTGCATAAGTATGATCACAGAAGATGGCAGATTGGAAAGAGAAATTGAAATCAGATGTCAAAAAGCTAGTGCACTTACATATCAACTATCACCCTTACTGAAACATCCAAACATACCCATGTCCGCAAAATGACAGATAATAAACAGCATATTCACACCAACCCTATGCTACCAATCTCAAACCTGGACTTTATCCAAATTACACCTTCGCAAAATCAACACCTGCGAAATGAGATGCCTGAGGAGAGCTGCCAACTTAACAATCCGAGACCGAGTAAGAAATGCTACTATCAGACAGACTGTGGGATCAACACCTTGTGCCACATTTATTGACAGACAGAAGATCAAGTGGTTTGGCCATGTCATTAGAATGCACCATCAACAACTACCATCACTGGCCTTACATCAAAGATCATCTGCGACGAGACCACGAGGACGTCCAAGAAGAAAATGGATTGACGACATCAGAGACATTGTACAACCTCACGGAATGACACTATCCAGTGCCGTCCACCGGGCGCTGGAACGCAAATTATTCCTCCCCACGACGCTTGACGGCAGAAGTGGAAGATGATGATGATGATGATGATGATGATGATCACTGCATATGCAACGACACTCGCTTCCTGTGATGATGTGAAGGATACGTTCTATGAGCAACTAGACTCTGTGATCAAAGCAGTTCCAAAATCCGACTACATTTATATGCTCGGTGATTTCAATGCTCGTGTGGGCAAGGACTCGAGTTCATGGCCAGTGTGCCTTGGAAAATACAACATCGGTCGCATGAATGATAATGGGCAAAGGCTGCTGGAGCAATGCACTAGAAATGACCTATGTATTACAAACTCCTTTTTTTAAAACAAAAGAGTTGCATAAGGTCACATGGAAACATCCAAGATCCGGCCATTGGCATCAGCTGGACTTCATTATCACACGGAGACAACATCTGAACTATACATCATTAACTCGAAGTTACCACAGTGCTGACTGTGATACAGATCATTCTTTGGTTGTTGCAAGGGTTAGACTGAGACCAAAGAGAATCTACACAGCTAAACACAAATCTAGCCCCATGATTAATATTATTAACACTCACGATCCTGGAATGTGCTTTGAATTTCAACAGCAACTTGAAGACGCTTTCACTGATACATCAGAAAATTGTATAGTAAATGATAAATGGAGTAAACTTAAGGAAACTATTTATAAAACAGCGGTAGGAGTTTACGGCACTGTGGATCATAAGAGGCAGGACTGGTTTGCGGCAAACAGCCAGATACTGCAGCCCTTGATTGATAAAAAGAAGATAGCTCTCTTAAGAAACAAGGAAAGACCAACGCGTAACACTCTGAGTGAGCTGAAGCAAGCCAGGAAGGACGTGCAAAAGGCTGCCAGGCAGTGTGCGAAAGACTATTGGATCAAGTTATGTGAGTCCATTCAAATTGCAAGTGATAAGGGAAACATCAGAAGCATGTATGAAGGGATAAAGAAAGCTTGTGGTCCAATGATCAAAAGAAGTGCACCGCTGAAAACCTTGACTGGAGAAATCATCACTGATAAGAAACAGCAGATGGATAGATGGGTAGAGCACTATTTAGAGCTTTACTCAAGTGAGACCAAGCTAGCGGATGATGCCCTCAACGCCATAGAGGCCCTGCCAACTCTTGACCACCTGGACACACTTCCCACCATAACAGAAGTTAAGTGTGCTATAAATGAACTTGCATCTGGCAAGGCTCCAGGTAAGGATGGGATTCCAATAGAGGTAATCAGTAGTGGGCAAGACACACTCACTCTACAGATCCACCAGCTAATAGAGCTATGCTGGCGAGAAGGACAAGTCCCACAGGATTTCAAAGATTCAAACATCATAACGCTGTACAAGAACAAGGGCGATCGGAGCGACTGCAACAACTATAGGGGTATCTCACTTCTGTGTATTGTTGGGAAAGTATTTGCCAGAATTGTTCTGCCCAGACTTCAAGTCCTGGGAGATCAAGTCTACCCCGAATCACAGTGCGGCTTCCGGCAGAACCGGTCTACCATTGATATGATATTCTCATTGCGACAGATGCAAGAAAAATGCCGGGAACAAAATCAGCCACTGTTTATTGCCTTCATCGACCTCACAAAGGCATTCGATTTGGTCAGTCGTGAGGGTCTGTTCAAAGCACTAAAGAAGATTGGCTGCCCACCAACTCTTCTGTCCATTGTGGAATCGTTCCACACAAGCATGAAGGGTATAATCAAGTTTGATGGCTCAACTTCAGAAGAGTTTGAAATCAAGAGTGGAGTTAAGCAAGGCTGTGTACTAGCTCCCACCCTCTTTGGGATATACTTTTCACTTCTACTGAAATATGCCTTTCGTGATCAGGATGACGGTATATACATTCACTCACGCTCAGATGGTGGCCTCTATAATGCTCAGAGATTGAAGGCCAAGACCAAAATTAGGAGGGTGCTAATCAGAGATTTGCGATTTGCGATTACGACCCACTCTGAGGAAGAATTACAACATCTACTATCTGCATTCTCCAATGCTTGTTCTGAATTTGGTTTAACAATTAACAAAAAGAAGACAGATTATGTCACAAGGTGCACATGGTGTACCATCAATCTTTATTGACGACGCCGAACTGGAGATAGTAGACCATTTTACATATCTAGGAACAGAGGTAAATAGCAAATTATCCCTCGATCAGGAAATCAACATCAGGATTGGCAAGGCAGCAACAACAATGAACATGTTAGCAAAAAGAGTCTGGGAGAACAGGAAGCTTACTGCCAAAACAAAAGTCCTCGTCTACCAAGCCTGTGTTCTTAGTACTCTTCTTTATGGCAGTGAAACCTGGACAACTTACTCACGCCAAGAGAAACGTTAAAACAGCTTTCATATGCGGTGTCTGCGAAGAATACTTGGTATTAAGTGGCAAGACAAAATCACGAATACTGAAGTATTGGAAAGATCAGGTTGTGTGACGGTGTATTCCATGCTCAGTCTTCGTAGACTTAGATGGATAGGACATGTTAGGAGGATGGATGATGGTAGAATACCAAAGGACATCTTTTTTGGTGAATTACAGACGGGTAGGAGATCTCAGGGTCGGCCTCTACTACGATACAAAGATGAGTGTAAGCGGGACATGATTGATACAGGCATTGATAATGCACATTGGGAGCAAGTCGCCGCTGAACGTGTTGCATGGAGGGCAACTATCAGAAATGGAATAAAGACAAAGGAGAAAATAATTGCAGATAAAGCACACACAGAGCGTGAGAGGCGTAAGATGGTGCAAAATGGTGGAAATGACCATGTTTTCACATGCATCTACTGTGGGCAAACATTTGCAGCAAGAATTGGCCTTACCAGCCACACTCGCCACCGCCATGGGTGGTAGTTATTAAGCCTTTTTGAAGCACAATGTACCAAACTATCGTCTGTCAAGACGGAAAGGTGCCAATGGAGATGGCGGCCTCTACAATGCTCAGAGATTGAAGGCCATGACCAAAATTAGGAGGGTACTAATCAAAGAGTTGCTTTTTTGCAGATGATGCTGCAGTTACGACCCACTCTGAGGAAGAATTGCAATGTCTACTATCTGCATTCTGCAATGCTTGTTCTGAATTTGGTTTAACAATTAGCAAAAATAAGACACAGATTATGTCACAAGGTGCACATGGGGTACCATCAATCTTTTTTGACGACGCCGAACTAGAGATGGTAGACCATTTTACATATCTAGGATCAGTGGTAAATTAAATAGCAAATTATCCCTATATCAGGAAATCAACATCCGGATTGGTAACGCAGCAACAACAATGAACAGATTCAGAAAAAAAGTCAGGGAGAACAGGAAGCTCACTGCCAAAACAAAAGTCCTTGTCTATCAAGCCTGTGTCCTCGGTACTCTTCTTTATGGCAGTGAAACCTGGACAACTTACTCACACCAAGAGAAACGTTTAAACAGCTTACATATGCGGTTTCTGCGAAGAATTCTTGGTATTAAGTGGCAAGACAAAATCACAAATACTGAAGTATTGGAAAGATCAGGTTGTGTGACGGTTTATTCCATGCTCAGTCTTCGTAGACTTAGATGGATAGGACATCTTAGGAGGATGGATGATGGTAAAATACCAAAGGACATCTTTTTTGGTGAATTACAGATGGGTAAGAGATCTCAGGGTCAGCCTCTACTACGATACAAAGATGTGTGTAAGCGGGACATGATTGATACAGGCATTGATAATGCACATTGGGAGCAAGTCGCCGCTGAACGTGTTGCATGGAGGGCAAACATCAGAAATGGAATAAAGACAAAGGAGAAAATTATTGCAGATAAGTCACACACCGAGTGTGTGAGACGTAAGATGGTGCATGATGGTGGAAATGACCACATGTTTATATGCACCCATTGTGAACGGACATTTACAGCGCGAATTGGCCTTATCAGTCACACTCGCTACCGCCATAGGTAAAAGTTATTATGCCTTTTTAAAGCACAAACTATCGTCTGTCAAGACGGCAAGGTGCCAGTGATGATGAATCTGTTTTTAGACAGCTCATTGACATAATCATGACGTACTACCAGTGATAACAGATTATAAGTCTCCAGTTTAAATATCCTTGCATAATTTGACCTTTCATTGACAGGCCAAAATTGTGGTTGAGGGTGCCAATGGACCAATAACTGCAGCAGCAGACAGAGTGTTGCTGGGGCGAAATGTGCTGGTCATTCCTGATTTGTACGTCAACGCTGGCGGTATCACCGTGTCATACTTTGAGTGGCTGAAAAATTTAAACCATGTCAGTCACGGCCGTTTGACTTTCAAGTATGAACGGGACGCTAACTACCATCTTTTGAACAGGTACTGCAAGACAGTTGTTGACAGGGCACGCGCTCTAGACTCTGCCACTGAATAAACAGTGCTTTTTTTTTAAATAAGAAAGATGTGTCACGATCAGCCACACAGTTCCATCAGAATAATATAATTACTTTGTTTCCTATGGTCTTAACATATTATAGATTGAGAAGACTATAGATTATTACCTTTATGAACTACATAACTAAGATTTAATAAAAAAGACGCTTAAAATTCGTCAGGGTCGACTTCATTGCACCGGGTTTTATCCCATATGGCTCGGTCTCTTTCCGCAGCGCGGAAAGCGTGGCACAAAGCGTAGCTCTAGCGTCAGCCCACAGGAGTCTCCGAAAAGTTTAACTCGTGAACCGAAGGACGCGGCTCGGAATCGAACCCACAACCTTCGGAGTCAGAGTCAAACGGCTTGACCACTTCGCCACGGAGACTCCCGATAACTATGATACTCCCCTAGATCACATAAGCCTGAAGAACTATTTGGTTTCCGTAGAAACAGCGACACCAGGAAGCCATAATTTGTTTGAGGATGTTAATTGACAACTTTAGAGAAGTATAGAAAAAAGTATTTATGCATGTTTTATAGATTTGCAACAATATTCTCAGTAATTTATCTGTGTCAATCGAGATTAGGAAAATAATTCTTAAGAGCTATTTAGAGCTATCATGATGTACGGAAGAGAATCATGGACAATTAGCGGACAGCTGAGCAATTATGTGGAAGCTGTAGAAATGTGGTTTTACAGAAGAATTATGAGAACATAATGGACAAATAGAAAGGGCAATGAAGATATCTTGAATGAAGTTAACTCACAAACAGAAGTGGTTATCCACATCTCAAGAACACAGACCATATTCGTTAAGCATGTCATTAGAAGGGGAAAGCTGCAGCATCTCGTCACAACAGGAAAGCTGGAGGGGAAAAGAGGCAGTGGGAGACCAATAGGAGATGCTAATCAGTTTGACATTATAGCATGGAGGAACATCAGTGACATAAATTATTGGCTGTACACGAGACGGGAGCCAGTGAACAGACATGATCACCAGCGCCATACGGCATGAATAAAAAAAGAAGTGTGATAATGATGCGCCATTATAAATGTATGTTCCTTCCAGCTGATAATGAAGACACGTGAATGTAAAATGTAACTGGGGAGCTTGACAAACAAAACACGGGTACCAAAAATGCTCATTTGTTGGAAGAAACTTTCTTTCAAACGATTCAGTTGACATATGTCTTTTGTTTGTCGAGCTGTCCAGTCAAAGACCACAGTTAAAGGATTGTTTTCAAAGCATGTATATTGTTTTATATAAATATTTTTATCTGCAATTCCACGAATTGATGCTGGGCAGTGTTCAGAGGTCATTCAACGCCTGGTTGAGTGATGCAGCATTACACGGACAGATCAATATAAAGCCAAGCGACGAATTTCAAGCTCGAATTGCAAGTAAGTGATCCCAGGCCTTCACCTCATTGTTTCTCCATGACCGACAATACAAGTTACTAGTTCGATGTTTTCAATGTTATGGTCTACAAAACTTAATATAAATTCTGCCTTGAAGCAAGCACAACAAGAGGCCTTTGATATGCAACATTTCCCATTCTACGAATGTAAGAATGTACAGCTTCTTGATCTTGACACTCTTGTGGAAGAGGGATCAACTGGGGCTACTCCTGGTGCCTTTCTCCTGGTGCCTTTCTCCTGGTGCCTTTCTCCTGGTGCCTTTCTCCTGGTGCCTTTCTCCTGTTATGCATCCGCACCCTGCAAGCCAGCGTCGAGATATATGTCCACGGCTCCTGGCAATCATCCCACTCCTGCGCCACTATGTGTGCCTGCGGACCGCAACCCTGCTCTCAAGAAGAACACTCTTGCACCTTTTGGGCCGCGATTCAGTTCCTTCTCACGGCATGTTCCCACTTGGCAGCAAGACCAACTTTTTACCCTCAGCCGTGTAGCCTCTGCAACCACGGTTCACGAATCAACAACCTACGCCTCTGTGACCATATTAGGTTCCTCGTACCGCACCTACATCTAAAGGAACTTCCCTTCTACACGCGCCGAGGGGAAGCCAGCTCTTTCCCATGCCGAATACTTTGTATTAGTGGGCTGGATCCTTTCTACCCTGGGTTTTATTGTGCTGCGGCAACGGGCTCTTGTGTGACATCTTGGTCAGATATCATCAGCTGATGCCACGGCTTAGCTGCAGTGGCGGGACTTCTAACTCTGGCGCCCACTGTGGTGTAGGGTGTCCTCTACTACGCGGTGCCAGCGGTTAAGTTGCAACATTGTAGCTTGTGAGGATGGCTGGTTAGGTCGGCACGAGACAATAAAGCTTCGTTATCGTTCTTGATTGAGTTTTGAGTCTGACTAGGCTGTGGGTCTGCATACTTGGTAGATGGCTACCGCGGCACGTCTCAAATATAACGAAAGTATGATGTGGTATAGAAATACTAATAACCTCACCCCAAAAGAATAGTGACAATCACAAAAACAAAGATAATGCATACAGATAAAACAAATAAGGAGAAAGAAATATATCAATGGGGAAAAATTGGAAGTGGTGGAAAATTTCGAATATCTTGGGTCATTAATTACCAACAATGGTGACACAATTCATCAGCAATTAGAAAACGAATATCTATTGCTCTTCAAAAGCTAAAACAACTGAACAAATTGTGGAGTGGGACGGACAGACCTACAAAACTTAGATTTTTGAGAGCATGCATCTTTCCCATTGCAACATACGCCTGTGAGATCTGGACACTTACTAAACAAGCTGAACAACGCATAAATGCCTTTGAATGTAAATGTTATAGACGAGTTCTAAGAATATCTTGGATACAGAAAAGAACAAATCCATGCAAACGACAAGCTATGAATATTGAAGAAGGTTGGCTACTAAAGACGATAAAACAATGAAAATATAAATATATTCGTTACTTGAAACGTCATGAAAGTTTGGAGGGAACAATAATGGCGAGGTATATGCTCGGGAAGCGAGGGAGAGGAAGGCCAAAGAGAAGATGGCTGCAGAGTGTGGCAAATGATCTCCAGATGGGTGTATCGGACGCACGACATCTTTCTTATGACCGAGGAGTTTTCTGGAGGGTTGTTATTGGAGCGAGGATCTGCAAAGGACATGCTACTGAGCGAATTAATTAATTAATTAATTATATGTGTATTTACGTCTGTATTGCTGATATGAACATATTTGTTTCCTTCCGTCAGGCGCATCTGAGAAAGACATCGTTGACTCTGGTCTTGAGCAGACAATGGAAAGAGCCGCAGAACAAATGGTAGAGGCATCACGTAGATACAAGCTTGGTCTAGACCTTCGCACAGCGGCTTACATAGTTGCCATAGACAAGATATACAGCTACTACAAGGACTGTGGCTCCACCATATTTTAACATTTCTCACACCACCGTATTTTAACATTTCTCACACCACCGTATTTTAACATTTCTCACACCACCGTATTTTAACATTTCTCACACCACCAAATTTTAACATTTCTCACACCACCGAATTTTAACATTGCTCACACCACCGTATTTTAACATTGTTCACACCACCGAATTTTAACATTTCTCACACCACCGTATTTTAACATTTCTCACACCACCGTATTTTAACATTTCTCACACCACCGTATTTTAACATTTCTCACACCACCATATTTTAAAATTTCTCACACCACCGTATTTTAACATTTCTCACACCACCGTATTTTAACATTTCTCACACCACCGTATTTTAACATTTTTCACACCACCGTATTTTAACATTTCTCACACCACCGTATTTTAACATTTCTCACACCACCGTATTTTAACATTTCTCACACCACCGTATTTTAACATTTCTCACACCACCATATTTTAACATTTCTCACACCACCGTATTTTAACATTTCTCACACCACCGTATTTTAACATTTCTCACACCACCGTATTTTAACATTTCTCACACCACCGAATTTTAACATTTCTCACACCACCGTATTTTAACATTTCTCACACCACCGTATTTTAACATTTCTCACACCACCGTATTTTAACATTTCTCACACCACCATATTTTAACATTTCTCACACCACCGTATTTTAACATTTCTCACACCACCGTATTTTAACATTTCTCACACCACCGAATTTTAACATTTCTCACACCACCGTATTTTAACATTTCTCACACCACCGTATTTTAACATTTCTCACACCACCGTATTTTAACATTTCTCACACCACCATATTTTAAAATTTCTCACACCACCGTATTTTAACATTTCCCACACCACCGTATTTTAACATTTCTCACACCACCGTATTTTAACATTGCTCACACCACCGTATTTTAACATTGCTCACACATGTTTTCATGTGTTAATTTGCATATGCACTTTGCTGTCAAGTTCTATGGAATAGATGTTGGGTACTTCTGAAAGCCCTGTGTGCTGAAACGGTTCCAAGTACGAGAAATGAAGTGTTGGCCAACCAAGCCGGTACAGTTATCTCGGAACAGTTATAACATCTGATGGAAGATTGAAGATCCTTCAAGAGATTAGACCAAGAATCGCCATGGCGAAGGTAGCCTTTTGCAAGATGGAAAACATACTAAGTGGATCAAGATGGAAAACATACTGACTAAGTGGATCAGCTCTGTGTTCTTGTTTCCATTATACTATGTGAGCAAACCACCCAGATATTTATCTCTCTGCCTTCCTCATGTTCTTTTCCCCCTCAACCTTCCCAGTTGTCACTAACGTTTCTAGTTTTTGTTTTCTCATAACGTGCCCAAAAACTCTGTACTGTTCACGTCTAATTTCTCTAATCAGTTTAAGGTTTTCATTTGTTTCATCTAGAACTTGCTCATTAGTTTATATATATATATATCCTTGGTATTCTTTGCATTTTCCTCAGAAACCATATTTCCACTGCCATCAAATGTATCTCAGTGTGTCTGCTTATTGTCCACGTTTCACATCCATCTAACAGTACACGTTTTATGCAGCACTTCAGTATTCTTTTTCTCGCTGCAATTGACATCTTGTATCAGTATGTTTTCCATCTTGCAAAAGGCTACCTTCGCCATAGTGATTTTTGTTCTAATCTCTTCAAGGCACCTGTCATCAGATGTTATGATGTTCCAAGTTAGTTGTACCTGTTTTCATTTTTAAGAATATGTATATTTACTAAAGTATTACATTGTGGTGTTTCTTTCTTCTTTGAGACGATTGTAATCTCCGTTTTCTTACAATTTAATTCTAACACTAGTTGTTCAGTGTGTCCAATAATCGCATCTTTGCAGCCCTTGTTCGTTGTCTGCAAAGAATACCGTATTGCCTGCATAGCTAATACTATTGATATCACGTCCCCTAGCGGTAATTCCTCTCAAATCTTCTAAATTTCTCATAATATTTTCACTGTACAGAGAAAAAAAGATCTGCAGAGATTATGCATCCCTGTCGTACACAACTCTTAACAGGCTGATATTGACCTAGTCCATTATCAATTTTACTGGCAGCTTTTTGTTTCCGATGTGTTGTTTTTTCCCCCAGAGGTGTAAGGTTTCCTCATCAGTTTGTTGATCTGTACGCATCTTTATTATGTCGACGTGTCTTACGTCATCGAAGCCTTGTGTGTAGTAAATTAAGCAAAGATGTAGGTCTTTGTTTACTTCCAGAGAACGCTCAATTAATGTTCTTAGCAAATACACAGCATTCACTGTGCCCTTGCCTTCTACGAACTCACATTGTTCTTTCCATATTTCGGGCTGTATTTTCTTCCTCACTCTTTGCATGATGATTCTTATCAAAATAGTATACTAATTGTTCGATGTTGATCACATTCCAAGGCTCCTGATTTCTTCCGGATTGCAATAAGTACAGAGTTACATAATTCAGTAAGTATATCTTCAGTAGCATATATTGTGCTCAGCAGTCTTGTGACCTGGTCTTTTACATATTCTCCTAAAGCATTGATAATTTCTTATGTGATGTTGTCTGGACCAGGGTCTTGCCAGTTTGCGTATGGTTAAGAACATTCTAAACTTCCATCTTCAAAATTGGTGGTCCGTCATTATTGTATCGAATAGCATTATGTTCCTATCTTATGTCATTATAGAGGTCTTTCACATAATCTCACAAAGTATTTGAAATCTTATATTTTTCTGTTATATTATGCGTTTCTGTGCTTGCGATCAATCCGTTCTATTTTGCATTAATTTGGTATTTCGGGTGATGTGTTGGTTTTCAAATTCCCTTCAATTTTTATCAAACCACGTTACTTTTGCCTCTTTGCCTAATTTTATAATGTTTCTGTGAATTTCATCACATTTTTTCTGATTATATGCATTTCTTCCTATTTCCATTAGTTTTAAGATGTCTTCAGTCTTCATTTCTTACGTCCTATCATATTATATTTTGGGATAGTTTCTGCAGCCTGTCTAACCGAGTTCTTCAGTATTTCCTCATTGATCATTGACAGCTTGACATAGAGTTTCTAGATCAGACAATGCATCACATCTGTTCTTTACTTCTACGTTGAATTCGTCTTGTATCTTCTCCTCCTTCAGAGCACATAGATCTAATTTTATGTTGCTTAGTGTATATTTGACCTTCTTTAATTTTATATGTATATTACCTACATCAAACATGTGGTCACTGTAGCAGTCTTTATGTGGTATAGTTTTTGCAACTTTTAAGGCATTTCGAAATCTTCTGTTGTTGAGGATGTAATCAATCTGGTTTCTGATCTTATTGTCAGAACTATTCCATGTCTACAATCTCCTAGGACGTTGTTGAAGCCAGGTGTTTCCAATTATCATTTCACATATTTTGCCCACTATCCATCCGTCGCCGGTCTCTCTGGCTGTGGGGTTACAACACTTTCTCTCTGTAATCCCGTTTATCACGCAGAGTCTCGTAGCGGAGCGAGAACTGAGGCGGTTCGACCCCCGCTCGTGACTTGCGGGATACTGAGCCGGCCGCTCAGAAAGCAATGGCAAACTACTGAGCGTAATCTTGCCAAGAGATCAACATACAGCTGAAAGATGCTGGTGTTGACAGCTAAGTCCTGTAAAGGATATGCTAAAAAAAAAAAAAAAAAAAAAAATCCATCCGTCATGTGGCATGCCGGTAAGCGTGGGCGGTCACGATTCGCCATTTCACTCGATCATCAAAGTCGTGGTTCAGCTCAGTGTTCTTGTCTCGACCATAAAATGTGGCCAAGCCATTCAGGTATTTACCTCTCTGTTCTTCCCTTGTTATCTTTCCATCGATCTTGCCAGTTGTCACCAAGTTCTCCAATTTATTTCTTCTCATAACATGTCAAAAAAAATGTTGACTGTCTGCGTCTAATTTATCGAATCAATTTACGATTTTCCTTTGTTTCTAGTGGTACTTGGCTATTGGTTTTTCTAGTTAGTTAGTTAGTTAGTTAGTTAGCTAGCTAGCTAGCTAGTTAGTTAGTTAGTTAGTTAGTTAGTTAGTTAGTTAGTTAGTGAGTTAGTTAGTCGTAAGATCATCCTCATTGCACATCGAACCATTCAGTCCATAAGTGCTCGGATCCCCTCCTCAGCAAATCCCGCAGCGTGTTGCGGCTCTTGACATAATTCTGTGTTGGTTTATTACTCTTCTTTGGCTTCCTGCGTAGTGTTCTTGTTTGGCCACGCCTCTTTTAACTTGCTGTTCTCGCAGCCTGACCATGGTTGTAGATTCCCAATCATCACTTGGTTCTCGTAAACGACTTACTTCTCGTAAAGCATTCAGAATGTCTGCCAGGTCCATGGCCTTCCACAGTAGTCATACCTGCAGGGCCTGTCAGCCTGCTTATTCCCCTGTACGCCCGCATGCCCTGGCACGAAGATGAAACTAATCTATGCCAGCCGAGACCGCTCCACAGACAGCAGCCACTCTCTTCGGACCCACCCCATCTCTATCCTCCTGAGCATACTCATTGAGTCACTAAGGACACAAGTCCGATATAATGTCTGTAATTCGAGCCATGTTATTACTTACTGCCATGACTTCCATAGTCAGGCTAATTGTGGTCACAGCAAAAGTACAAGACTCTTCCTTCACAGTTTTCCCTCCGGCCTGAGCCGTAAAGGCCCATGAACTTCTCACCCCTCGGACGACCGACACATCTGTGTAAATGACAGCATCATCCTCTAAAGAATTTTCGAAGATCAGAGCCTGTACTTCCGACTCCACAGCAGCTGGATTTTCTTGTCTGCATATCCTGTCTAGTTGGATGCACACTGAAAAGGATGTACAGAACTTTGTTGGCACTTGTACTCACTCCTCGCCAGGTTCTAAGTCCTCAAGTGAACACACCTGCTGAAGAATGTCTTCTAATTGGTTTTTCTGTCTGTCCATGGTATTCTTTGCATTCTCCTCAGAAACCACATTTCCTTAGCCATCAGCTGTTTTTCAGCTTGACTGCTCATTGCCCACGCTTCACATCCATACAAATGTACAGGCTCTATTTATCACTTCAACACTCCCTATCATTGGTCAGTATGTAGCAGTCTTGCCCACTGTACAAGTCTGCAATCTTTTTCATTACGCCCTCTGAGTCCACATATGCCTACTGTGTGTCCATCTTGTTGATTTCGAACTTTAGCATTAAAGTCGCAGTTATGATATTTAATTCTGAGTATTTGCACTTCTTGAAGGCGTTATCCAAATGACTAAAAATCATCGATACTGTCATTAATTGTTAGTAATAATATTATTGCTGACATCTTATCTGGTACTTATAATCACTATTATAACTGCCATCTTACAACTGTTTACAATCAATAATAATATTGTTGATATCTTGTTATGTAATGATGCTGTGGGGTACTTATGTTAATTGTGATAAATGTGGGCTTAGACATGAATAAATAGAAGCACCGTTTTATTGAAATGCTTACAGATTTCAACAAGCAAATGTACTAAGTAAAATACTGGAATTTTAGCTGAACTTGTTCCATTGTGTATTCTTATTTTTAAATCTATGATTGGTTCTTGTTACTTTTCATGTTATGTGTTGCTGTTTATTGTTACACCCCACCCCATTTATTTATGTCACACAGCCCATACAGTCAAGTATTTTAATGTATTCTAGTCTAAATGGGTTTAATTCCCCTGAGTTCCAGATCAGTGTGGCTAAACTCGGTACTACGGCCAGTAGTTTGGTGATATTATATCACTGATATTTAACAGACAAATTCCACCAGAAACTCAAGAATCAGCGTAGGTTTGGCTTATTCAAGAATAATGTTATAAAAGCTGAACTTGGTATCCCAAGAACTGGGATATAGGTTGTTAGCTATCTACTGAGAATTTAGGAGGAAGCAACTAGATAAGTGTGTCACCCTACGACACTCCTACTTATTGTGACTATGTTTGGCAGTTCCCCACTAGATGTGTACTAGTGTGTGCTAGATGGGTATTCTAAGTACTTTCACTTGGACATGGTCAACATCTAGGAAATATGCTAACAGAACTAGGAGTTCGTGAATACTCAATGCTTATTTATTCTGCTAACATCTAGCATGGACTGGGACTTCTTACAGTGTCAAAGATTCATCTGGTGAAACTAGAGCGCGTACAGAATGAAGCTATGAGGGTGATACTGGGATGCACGTGGGACACGTCAGTAGTATGTATGTGATACATCCTAGCATTACCCACGATTGCAGACAGGCTCAAGGTGCTGCGGGCTAAATCATATCTCCGAGTGTCTCCAGACACAGACACAACCGCTGCATGAAGCCATGGACACAGGGGCCACAGTTAAACGTTGATCAGAGGAACAACACGCATGGCTCAGACAGAGAACACAAGCAGAAAAATGTACATGCTTGAGAACACTGGGAGAGATGCAACAATTGATCCACAACAATTCGCGACCAGGCGATGTAATCATCTACACGGATGGCTCTGTGACAAGAGATAAAAGAAGTGTCTGAAGGTTCATGGCGAAGGTTGGTGGGCGGTGTTTGATGCAGGATAACCTGGCATATGATACCACAACATCTAGTCTGAGAATGCACGTCACTGCGGTGTTCCGCTGGCTGAAAGACAAATTGCACTCGAATGTCGTCATTATAACGGACTCACAAAGTATGATGAGAAAGGCGAAGACAGGCATGCTTCGGAGGGGTGACAGGCTTCTGTTCAACAATTAAAAATAGAGAGCATCTGCTGGATTTTAAACGAGTAGGCGGACAGAGACCCAACTCAACTCATCTCTGCTAACGTCTAGAAAAGCCCACCAAAAACAGATGTTAGGATAGTAACATGACAGGCAATGATGTGTTGAGTCATGAGATTGTCTAAGTCATGCATCCTTAAAGTAAATTCAGGATTATATGTGTCCGTGTAGCAATAACCGACAACGCAACAACTGTCTGTGGCGAAGTGGTCAAACCGTCTGCCTCGCGTTCCGAAGGTTGGGGGTTGGAATCCGGGCTACGTCTTTCGGTTCACAGGTGCATTTTTATCGGAGACTCCTGGGGATCGTCGCTGGAGCTACGGAGTTCGTGTTTTGTGCGACGCTTTCGGCAGGCCACCCTGCAGAAAGAGACCGAGCCATATGGGATAAAACCCGGTGCAAAAAAGACAGAATTTGATCATCAACATGGCTCTTAAAATAAAGAACGTAGAACCTGATTCAGGGTGTGAGATTGTTCCATCTTCTAGTATGGCAGCGTCAGTGCTCCCACGTGTCTCTCAACTAGGACAGTTAGATGCTTCACCTGCAAGGGTTCTACTCTGTACTTTGCTTTTTTCGAGAACTATGTTGCTCTGATGCAATATTCACACTAAGGAAATCTTCAAATACAGTGACTGTCATAATATTGTGTTTGTAGACCAGGAGAAGCTTTCGGTCAAGTAGATAGATATAAATTATGGACCAGGCTGGAAGATCCGGGATTCAAGGACAACAACAAGAAAACGTCCTAGCCATGTACCACTTGAACCAAAGTGCAGTAAGAACACAAGAAGGTATATCAGATATGTTCACAGTCAGCACAAGAGCGAGACGGGAATAATATTTGCCCTCTCATCACACCTTGACAGAACCGATTCAGAAAACGTCGAAGTCTTTATTATAGACGAAATAACATAGCATCGAAGGCAGACTGCAGAATCATATTAATAGGTTGCGTTCAATAAGCAGTAGATACAATATGGATATAAATGTAACCGAACCGAACGTAATGCAGGGTAGCAGATCTCCTGATCCACTAAATGTACTGATAACATGTGAAGCAAGTTACATAATTTACAAATCAAATTTCAATGACAGCTAGACATTTGTTGCATATGTTGGCATATACCCGCTCTACTTGAGGACAAACTCTATGGGGATATCAATAAGCGTCAGTTGACTGGTGCTTTCTTTGCATTTATTCATATTGACGTCTGAATGTGAATGAAGGAGAGGAATTTAAACATTCAAGAAGTATGCTCACAGATGATGGCAGAATAGACAGAGAAATCGATATCAGATGTCAAAAAGCGCCCAAACTGAAACAACCAGATATACTTATGTCCGCAAAACTACATATAATAAATATCGTATTCGTACAAACCCTATGATACCGATACCAAACTTAGACATTATTCTAATAACACTTACGCAAAATCAACACCCGTGAGATGAGAAGAGATTCCAGCAACTATTGGAGTAACCAAGACAGAGTAACTAAGACGGAGTGACAAAGACGAAGTAACTAAGACGGAGTAAGAAATGATGTTATCAGACAGACAGTAGGATTAACATCTTGTGCCACATCTATTGAAAAGATTCGACCATCTTGTTAGAATGCAACACCATCAGTTACCAGAATTGGCGCTAAATAAAACAAGATCTAATGGGAGAGCAAGAGAGCACCAGAGAAGACAGTGGATTGACGACATGATGATGATGGGAACTATGAAAACATTGTACATGTATATATGCCTTATGATTTTGTTGTTTTTTGGACGTCTTGTTGTTCTTCTCCTCTGGAATTTACTTGTGAAACAGTAGACCTCATATCTCTCTCTTATTGTGACCGAGTCAAGACTACCTACGTCTCTCTGTACGTTTCAATAGTTGGGATGAGACTATCTTTCCTGTGTGTAGTCATTGTTCGTGGGATACGTCACGAGAAGGGCTGAAATGGAGAAGCTGTGTCAACAGGGACGTTGTAGGGAAAAAGAGAGATAAGGGACAATCTAGAGAGAAGGCTACTAGATAGAATGAGACATGGTGAAACAATGGCTTCAGACTGGCAACATACTGGAAGTAATGTAGACCGTGGGCATAATTTACCCAGATGGCTCTCTGATAACAGGCAAAATAAGTGCCTGGGCTTTATGGAGAAGGTTAATGGCCAGTATTTAGTGCATGTGAGCCTGACAGATGACAACATGAATTCTAGTCTCAGAATGGAGGTGGAGACAGTCACTGAGGAGTTTCGTTGGCTGGAAAACAAATAGCACAGACATCTCGTGATTGTAACGGACACATGAGACATTCTGAGAAGGGTGAAGACAAGCATGCTACGCACAGAATTGAAAAATCAAAGATAGAGAGTATCCGTTACATATTTTCCCCAGGTTTAATGGTGTGTTGGGGAACGAACAGGCGGACAGATTGACTGGACCTGCACCACTGGCTGTGGTATTGGTACACGGTAAAACCCATGTTGTTTCAGCGATATGGATCACGTATATGACGTGGAGCAACAGATCAATTATCGTGGCCTGGATCTGGCCGACACTCAGTACTCTGAGGAAAGACCAGTTGGGCACATAATCAGACTGCAACCAGTGCCTTTAGTTTTGGGATTCGTCGCTGATTTTTGAAGATGGGGCTAGAGGACGTAAGGGAATGACCCGAGTGCCGTGATGTTGGTTATTAACTCAATTCAACTCAGCTAGTGCCATACGATATAGGCATCAGAAGAGGCGTCATCGCTGTACTACATAGTAATTATTCTTTCCTTCTTTCCAAGAATAGTAAAGTTAAAGAAGTCGTCTGCGTTTCACTTTGAATTGATATTGGGTGTGACAATGACCCCAAGAGCTACGTCGACCGTACCGTAGCACCTGGCAGGGTCCTCAATGTCGGAGAGGTGGACAGAAAAACAACCTGCTGCCACGTAGACATAGTCAATGACTAGGATGTCAGACATGACAGACACGCTTTGTTGGATGTAAATGAAACAGAGTTAACGAAATAATGGACAATAACTCATTTTAATGATTTTATTGATTGATTGATTTAGGAATCGACATCACAGCATTCGGGGCATTCCCATAAGCGCTCCGTCCCCATCCTCAGCAGCAGCGAAGAGTTCCAACACCAATAGTACCAGTAGCAATCTGATTATATGTCCGTCTCGCCTTTACTCTGAGCGATGAGCGTCGGCCAGATCCCCTCGTCACTCCTCGCTGTCTCATTCTTGCCAGACCATGGTAATCCATTTGCTCCTCCGAGGTGTACACGTGCTCCCACAAGGCCGCAACCACGTCTGCCTTGTCATGTATGAATACTCCACCAAGTTCTGCAGAGCCAGCCAATCAGTCCGCCTGTTCATTTCCCAGCACACCGGCATGCCCCGGAGAAAAGATCCAGACGATGCTTGTCACCCGTGACCTCCGAAGCGAAGCAAGCCATTCCGCACGAAGCCTGCCCGTCCTCACCCTCGTCAGCATGCTTTCTGAGTCAGTTACAATCACGTTGTGTGTGTGTGTCGTATTCTCCATACAGCGGAGAGCCGCAGTGACTGCCTCCACCTCCATTCTTAAGCTGGATGTTGTGGTATCATATGCCAGGCTCTCCTGCACCAAACGTCGACCATTAGCTTTGGCTATGAACCCCCCAGCCACTTCTCTCACCTCTTGACACCGATTATCATTATCATCCAGTACCTTGTCGGCTGGCGTAGGAGATCATGCTTCTCCACAAATTGCGATCTCCAACGGCATAGATCAATTCGTGCGTTGACTCCCTTCTGTGCTATAACACAAGACTATTAAGAATTTTCTCATGCTGTCTTCATATATTCTCTTTCCACAGATCTTTCCGGTTGTCACATGTTCCAGTTTTATGTCTTCTCGTAATGTGGTCCAAAAAATTGATGACAAGTCCTTCTTTTGTTTGTGATAAGTTATCTTTGCGACTTAGCTGCACTCGAAATGTCCGCATTGCTCATTTTTGGCTGTCCAATTAATTTTCAGTATTCTTCTTATAAAACCACATCTCCAAGGCTTCTAGATAATTTTTCGCCTGTTTACTAATTGTCCACGATTCGCAGCCATGTGTTACAACTGGCTCTATCTATAGCTCTTTCAAATAGTGTCCTGAGAATATATATAGCATTGTTTGTGCGCTTTCGCTCTACAAATCTACACTGTTCATCACTAATTGCTGGTTTAATCTTGTTTCTTATTATTCTCATAATTATTCTCAGTAACAACTTTGTCGTGTGAATCTTAAGACTTATTGTGCTTCTAGATCGCTTTGGAATCAGTATGTAGTAAATGTGATTGCGAATATTATCTCCAGGGCTTTTCCACGTCAAGGATGGTGTTCTAAGCAAGTATTACATGTCATCATTTAACGACATTAGTAGCCCATGCTACTAACCTGCCACCTCTCATTCCTATCACCTTGGCCATAGCCACCAGTCACGCCCCTGACCTTTTCTTTACCTGCTTTGGCATTACAATCCCTGAGTATTACAGTCATTTCAAAATTGTTTCACTGGTCCACGGCCGTATAAAATATATTGCTAGCTTCTTCTGGGCCGGCTTCGTGGCTTAGAGGTTAGCGACTTTTCTCCGTAATCTCGTATACTCTCGTAGGTAACGTGATGACGGTGAGAATCAGCAGTGGTTCGAATCGCATCGGTAACTTACGGGGTATGTGAGCCGGCCACTCAGAAAGCAATGGCAAACTACTGAGCGTAATCTTGCCAAGAAATCAACATACAGCTGAAAGATGCTGGTGTTGATAGCGATGTCCTGTAAAGGATATGCAAAAAAAAAAAAAGCTTCTTCTGTGATCTGTGCTGTTGGCACATACCCTTGTATTATGTTCATATCCAGAGGTCTGTCACGGAGTTTCACCAATGACACCCTGAAAGTGTCCAAAATTATTTAACTATCCTTGCACTCAACTGATCCAAAACTATGCCAACTCCCCTTTTCTAGTCCTTCCCACTGAGTAAATAATTCTGTACTTATCTAAATAGTTTTCCCCCGCACCTGGCCATAGCATTTCACAAATATCTAATTTATGTATCTTCATTCTTTCCATTTCCTTCTTATGTTTTCTAACTGACCATTCTGGCTGTGTTCTGACATTCCATGTACCAACATTTAATGTATTTTTAATTTGCATACAGTCACATGATGATGGTCGTTTATCACCTAAAGCACATGATGCTCCCTACCGGACGAAGAGACTCCAATGGAATCCCCATTAACGCCGTTATCTTTATTAATCTTGTTCTGAAGCGTGATAATCTTGGGAAAATACAGCGGTGGTTTCCGCTTGACCCCATGAGTTTGTATTTGGATGACTCCACTAGTCTTTGTCTAAAGAGACAGACCCTGCAAAGCAGCAGTGGAGAGAGTTTACATATGGCGCCTCTTACCCGCCGATGGCCACGTCATAGAGTTTAGAGGTATTTTATAGAGATAGCTGCCTCACCAACTAACTCACCTTCTCTGTCACCACCGCCTGTGTTGGTTCCGGCTGTTATTCAACATATTGACAGTTAGCCTCTACACAAAATATCTAGCAGCCACTTCACCTAGCGCCACCCGGTGGACGCGTCTGGTAATAGTACAGGAGCCTCCTGCCCCAGGTCAATGACATAACCAACGAAAAGATAGCAGTTTGGTGCTAATCATTTGGAATACAACCAAACTCTGATAGTACCGACTCCCCCGCCTTGAATAGATAAATAAAATAGTATTGTTCTGTGGAGTCAAAGAACAGAAGAATAGAGTAAAAACTATTGACCAAATACACAGAATCTGATTTCTCCAGCCAGCGAAGCGCCGCAGTGACTGCCTTCACCGTGATTCCAGAGTAGAAGTCGAATACCATGCCAGGCTCTCCTGCACTACAAACCGTCCATTAACCTTCCTACGAAGCCCCGGTCACTTATTTTGCCTCTAAGCAGAAAGCCATCCGTATAGAAGATTACATGTCGAGTATCAATTGTTGCATCCCCCATTCAGTTGCAGGTTGCTTGTCAATCCCTGCCCTCCCAGCCCAGTGTGTGTATGGCCCTTCACAGAACTGATGCTGGCATTCTGACCAACTCGTCTCCTCTCTCAATATTCTCAAGCATACACACTTCTCTGATTGTGTCCCTGAACTGAGCCAACCGTGATGTTTTCCTCTGATCAGTCTGTAATCCTTATTTGTGTCCAGGGCTTCGTGTAGGGGATGTTCCTTGTCTGTGACCACTTGGACTTATCACTTAGCCTGCAGCCATAAGTCCGTATTGAGACAAGTGAATTTGCAGCTGTGAAGAAAGTTATGTGTTTCTATTGATTTTTCTGTCAACAGCATTTCTGCTGCAGTTTCCAAACCCTTTATTTATGCTTTAATTTGGTAGAACGAGATATAGAAGAAGGCAGCGAGAGAAGATGCTTGACAGTCTCGTGTGTCATGGCACAGAAAAGGGTTAACGCGCGACAAATGCTCATTGCTGTTGGAGACCGCAAGATGTGGAGAAGGATGATTGCCTGGGCCAGTCGGGCACCTGGTGATGGTGAAATATGCATAATTTCAATCATAATTATTGTAGAGAATGGCAGCGCACCTGCCACAGCTCAAACACACTGATGCACACAGTTGAACTACGTTGAACGCGTTACCCGGCGTCAGCTCATGACGTCACAGTTGCCGGGCCGCATCATAGCCTCTGGGGTTGCCATTTGCCCCGTGTATCTCCGCCAGTCGACAGCAGAACTTTCTCTCTCCCCGAGAGTATAATTCTTTCAAAAAATAAATAAAAAAAAAGAAGCAACCATCATCACGAAGTTCGCATTCTTCAAGCATGAGACCACACAACACTGTTAACTGCCGTGCCGGTACAGGAGCTGAAGCAGAACAATCCCAACAAACAGGTATTCAAATGTATTGTGCCGATCAGTTGCCAGTCCATGCCGGCAGAACTGACTGTACCATGTTGTCGTGTGTGCCTGAATGCGTGATGCACCGGCAGGCTGTCGATTGTGGATGTACATCGCCAGCGGCTTCCATTCATGGATGGAGTCATCTTGACTACGAGTGTGTTGCTAACTGTAATAACAATGCTAGTTATGAACCATTAGCAAATGAAGGCTGTGGCTGCACTGGCAGTTACAATGGAGGAGCGGGCGCCGCCACTGCTATGTGTTGCAGCGGCGGCGGGTCAAGTTACTACCAGCCACCAGATCCACTATATCATTCGAGCACATCATGCTACAGCTGTCTTCCACCCAAAAAACAGTGTTGCCCTTACAGTGCTAACGCATACCACAGACCTAGCGGCGGGACGACTCCTCAATGTATGGATTGGTACGTGCCAGAGATACGCAACAGCAGCAATATGGACAATCCCTGCTCAGCTGGTGAATGCCCTGATACTTATGAACTGGTTAGAAACACTGATGCCCAGCGCTATAAAGGATGCGGCCCAGACAGGTCATATTACTTCGCTGATGATTGCTATCGTAGCTGCAGTTAAATTGACAGTTGAAAATAGTCTGCTTGGTTACATCTGAACCAGTTGGCGTCTCCCCGTGTCTGTTAGTGAGTTCCCTACATGGAATTTAGTAAACAAATGCAAATGACGTTCAATTTATATAGCAGTGAGTGTATTTTGAAAGCTTGCCCTTTTAGTACGATCTATGTTCGTATGCCAAATGCTCACTGGTGACCAGAATTGGCTCATAAAAGTGCCATTCGTGGACAGAATTGAAGTCAACAGGTGCGGAATCTGCGCAGCAGCAATAACATACATGTCTTGATTGCCTTTTCTACAAGATTGTGTAACCCCGGAGATGATCAGCCCCAGCTCTCATGTACAAATAAAACCTTCGTGAAATGTAATGTAAGCAGCTGCATACGAGCTTCAATTTACATTCGTTGTAAACAATACATAACTAGACAGAAGCATTGGCTTCAAGCTCACTGGCAACCTTCAAGCTCAGTGGCAACTTTGGATGGTAACAGGAACACCTGGTCTACAAATAGCACTAAACGATGCACGGGGATAAATAAAGTTCTTGAAGATCTATTTTTTCTCTGAGTGTATTTATTGTTTTTAAAACCTATTCGAGTTTTACTTATTCGTATTTGCTGCTCTTAACGGATTTTTAACTGATATTGCATTTCGTGATTGAAGATTGATAGTTTAGATTTGTTTTACAATGTTGACAAGGTTAACAGCTTCAAATTATCTGTGGTTTGAGTTTATAATGATTTGCTCGAAGTTACATTTGTTTGATCACTTTACTTCTGCAGTCACCTAGTCGCCTCTTTAGTTGGGTGCACTCAATGATGTGACAAACACTGCCCATATGGGCCAGACGGCTATTACACAAAGATCCCACTAGACCAGTGGTTCTCAACCTTTTTTGGCCCATGCCCCCCCCCCCTTTACCATATGTTCAGAACGTCATCCCCCCCCCCCCCTTTCGAATTAACTCCCTATTAATTCTCTCCACCCTTACACAGTATACATAAAAATAGAAGCTAAGTCTAGACATCTACATAAAACGTGATTTGTGGGTCTACTTACGTTATAAACAAAATTTCATTAGGGCGATAGGTAGAGAACCGTAAAATTTAGAGGGAAAAACAATATCAAGTAACTGGTTCTTGTATTAATGCGATCTTGAAAGAATCTTAATTCCCCCCCCCCTGGAAACCCTAATATTACTCCCCACCCCCCACCCCCGGGGGATTCCCCCACCGGTTGAGAACCACTGCACTAGACGATCGGCAGAAGCTGTCAGGATAACTCGGTCGCGATATTTCGGCCTGATTAAACATCTATTGTTGATACGATGCTAAAGCATGGCCATTCAACTCTTTGACAAGAACACCATTTCTGTTCCTGGTCTTGTCAATGGGAAACTTAACAGATCTTGCAGCAGCTGGGTTGGGGAAAGACATTTCGCCACTCTGCACCTCTTGTGGAGCATACTTAGAGAACATGTTCCATTGTATGTATGCATTCTCCAGATCTTTACGTCACGGAGAAAGGCTTTTAGTATGTCTGTTCACACCTTGATACCAATATCTCAGTGGCTTGGAAAGAACAGTGAGGAAGGGCATGGTTCTTAAAAAGAAGAGACGGGGGTCGACCGGCACGAAGATGGACACCTTGGGCATGAGAGTGCGTGAAAAGTGACGAACAGCAGTGAACATTTTCGGCGGGCCACGACAAGAGCCACGTTCTGCGACGACATCCCTATACAGTATTATATTCTAACACATCCTCAATAGGATATTTTAAATACTATACAGTATTATATTCTGACACATCTTCAATGGGATATTTTAAATACTATACAGTATTATATTCTGACACATCTTCAATGGGATATTTTAAATACTATACAGTATTATATTCTGACACATCCTCAATAGGATATTTTAAATACTATACAGTATTATATTCTGACACATCTTCAATGGGATATTTTAAAACATCTTCTCATAGCAAGTCCTTTGTAGAACGTGGCTCTCACCATAGTCCACGGGAAAGATGGATCCTTCACCAGATACGTTGCCTCTTGCAATGTCATAATCAATGTGTCTTTAATGCCCCATGCCTACTGTCATATTTTCCGACTTCTGCCCCTAATTCTAGAAACCATGTCCCCAACTTGTGTTCTGGATACACCAATGTAACCTTTCATGTGGCTAGAGTTTTTGTTTCTCTAATTCTAGAAACCATGTCCCCAACTTGTGTTCTGGATACACCAATGTAACCTTTCATGTGGCTAGAGTTTTTGTTTCTCTAATTCTAGAAACCATGTCCCCAACTTGTGTTCTGGATACACCAATGTAACCTTTCATGTGGCTAGAGTTTTTGTTTCTCTAATTCTAGAAACCATGTCCCCAACTTGTGTTCTGGATACACCAATATAACCTTTCATGTGGCTAGAGTTTTAGTTTCTCTAATTCTAGAAACCATGTCCCCAACTTGTGTTCTGGATACACCAATGTAACCTTTCATGTGGCCAGAGTTTTTGTTTCTCTAATTCTAGAAACCATGTCCCCAACTTGTGTTCTGGATACACCAATGTAACCTTTCATGTGGCTAGAGTTTTTGTTTCTCTAATTCTAGAAACCATGTCCCCAACTTGTGTTCTGGATACACCAATATAACCTTTCATGTGGCTAGAGTTTTTGTTTCTCTAATTCTAGAAACCATGTCCCCAACTTGTGTTCTGGATACACCAATGTAACCTTTCATGTGGCTAGAGTATTTGTTTCCCAGACATGATGCCGTCTATGAGCTAGTTTTCTTCAATATTCAGACTATATTGAATGCCAGTAGTTTTCTTCTTGACTCACTGTGTCTAAGCATTTTGCTGTAACGGGTAAATTAAGTTGCCTCGACTTTCTTCTTTAGTAGTTGAGTTGAGTCAAGAGCCGACATCATTACACTCGGAGCATTCCCATAGACGCCAAGTCCTCATCTTCAATAGCCAGCGAAGAGACCCAATACTAATGGTGCCTGTTGCAATCTGATTATATGTCCGTCTTGCTGTACCTCTGAATGACGACTGTCGATCATATCCTCTGACCACCTCTTGCAGCTGCATTCTCTCGAGACCATGATAGTCTATCTGTTCTTCTGCATTATTCACATTCTCCCAGAAGGCCATCGCCACATCTGCCTTATCATGCATCAAATCACCCCTTAATGATGCGGCACCAGCCAGTCTGTCTGCCTGTTCATTTCCAACCACACCAGAGTGTCCTCGAGAAAAGATCCAGTGAATGCTCACAACCCGCGACCTCTGAATCGATGCATGCTATTCTGCACGAAGGATGCCAGTCTTCAACTTTTTCAGCATGCTCTGTGAATCAGTTACAATCACAACATGCGTATAAGTTTATTTTCCAACAGCGGAAAGCTGTAGCAACCGCCTTCACCTCCATTCTCAGACTCGAGGTTGTGGTGTCATATACCAACCTCTCCTTTACTAAACAGCGGTCATTTCCTTTTGCCATGAATCCACAGGCACTTTTTTTTGGTTTGGTTTCTTAACACAGAGTCATTGGTATAGATAATCACATCGACAGGACGAGAGTAGTCATGAATTGATTGCTGAAATTTCTGCTTCCGCAACTCCTCTTGGCCATTCCCTACGTTCACGGCCCAATGTGATTATAAACCCACACGTCTGAATTTGCTATTCGGCATTCTGACCCACTCCTTGCCTCTGCCAATCTTCTCAAGTGTGCACACTTCTCTGGTGGCATCTTCTGCCTGAGCCACCATGATCTTCCTCTTAGCAGCCTGTAACACCTTGAGTCTGTCCGCAATGGTCGGCAACGTCTGGATGTATCGCACTTTTGGGGTGTCCCATCCCAGAATCATCGTCATGGCTTCATTCCGTGTGCGTTCTAGTTTCACTAGCTGACACTTTGAGACAGTGAGCATTCCCAATCCATACTCTACCACTGAAATGATCAAGTGCTGAAAAAGTGCTCCAAGTCCCTTGCCGCCATACTCTTCAGTGCATTGAGCCCATTCTGCCATTTTGTAACCACCACTTCAACATAATCCCTAAACGACCAGCTTCTATCAAAGTGATTCTCAGGTACTTCATTCTGCTTTCTCTATTCACAATTCTACACTTTATTGTGAGGCTTGGGAGGTCAGCTTTAACAATCCTATTGTTCAGAGAGCACCACAAAACAGACGCCTTTTCTGGGTTAATGACAGCATTCATCTCCGTACACCAATCCAACACTTTGTCCATTGTCGCCTGCGGCTCCTGAACTGTTTGATTTCTGTCCCTCCCTTGCCTGTATGCGAGAACATCATCTGCAAATGTTACATCCTTCCAGCCCCTGGTGCTTCCAGGCTTGCAATCTTGCACAGGTGAAACTGCTGACCCCTGTGGCAGTTCGGGGTCTATGATACATGTCCTAGGGGTCCATGTACCAAGCCGGAGAGCCACTCTACCAGAATACAGAATATCTGTAATCCAGTTCACCCACCAAGGACAGACTCTCTTCTCCGTAAGAGCGGACATCAAAATATCATATCAGACTCTGTTGTACGCGTCCTCGAGATCGGGTGCTGCCACCGCCGTCCCCTGTCGGTTTTGGAACCCTTCATTAACATAGGCAAAAGTGTCTGGATTTGACCAAGTATCTTTCCCTGGCCGGTAACTTCTCAAACTTTTGGGAAGAGTTTTTCCCTTTCTAAATATTCCTGAAGCTTACCAGCTACGTTCTTCTCCAGCACCTTGCCAAAAGTATTCTGTAGAGTAATAATCCTGAACCTATTTAGCTTTGTATGTTTGTATGGTTTAGGAAGTGGTATTAAATAACTGTGCACCCAGTCCCGAGGTACTGATGACATCCTGATGCTCAAGTTAAAGCAATCAGCCATCTCCATAAGTTCTCCATCACTCATGTCCCTCATATGGGCGTATCTATCCTTTTCTGGCCCTGGCGTGGTGTCTTTTGCTTTTTTCAATAAATTTATTTGTTTTCCGGCTGTATATCTTTGCAGTAAGTATCTTTAATGGTGCCTGATAGATCTCCCCTGAGTCTCTGATGTCCCCATCATTCCGATCTGTCTGTGCTATAAATATCAGCAGAAAAGCTTCCTTTTCCCCTGTGAACCGCTATCTCTGTATATTGTACCCACTGTGGCAGGACGATCTGTCCTTTGCACATGTCTGTGCAATTTCCAGAACTTTCCCAGTGTCTTATCTCCTCCAATCTCATTCATAAAGTGTTCCCATTTCGCTCTTTTGACCTTTGCTTTCTCTTTTTCCTCTTAATAGCTATTGGATGTCCTCCGCAGTTTCTAGAACTGTTTAACTGCCGATCTCTTTGATTCCAATGCTCGTTCTACCTCGGAGGTCCACAGACGAGGCTACACATGAGTAGGTTTGCTAGTTACACTGCATGCATCTGTCTGAGGCGTCTTTACTCTCATATTTAAAGGACTTACGTGCTCGCACAGCCTTGGTCTTGTGGGACTTAGAAATCAATACTGAACAGGGTAGACAGGCACTCCCATGATCACCCAGGACAATCCATTTGACATCCAATACTGCCAAGTGGGTAACAAATGGCAAGTCAATAGCCGTATCTGCATCAACAGGCCTCATTCCCGTTCTCGTTGGACTCCCATCGTTTATGCAGACTACTTCTGTATCCACCATGGCTTTTGCGAGTGCATTTCCCTGTCGTGCATTAAAGTCCCCATAAAAATGAGAAGCCTACATGCTGGGATCTCATCCAGCTCCTTAAGCCAGTCCCATCGTTCCTTTGTGACAAAAGAATCTACCGCGGTATATACATTTATTAAGTTTCAGCTTAGACCCCCCAAGCTTTATCTTTATACCCTACACCTCTCTGGCATTGTTATTCCACCGACTTAGGTCTAGAACCTCACGTTTGAATCCCTTCTTCACCAGCAGACCCTGCCTTGTCCAGTCGGATTAATGTGGCTAACATATCCATGGCACTGGTAATCATCTCCATTCAATTCTTGCAGCATGATGACGTCAAAGTCATAAATCAGCTTCTCGAGTATAGGCCTTCTCTGCCTAGAACCGCGACAGTTCCAGTAATCCACTCTTATATATTTGAATCCTAGGCTCTGTGTTATTGTCCTTACTCTCCTGGCCCCCGCACTTCTATTTCTACGCCTTCTTCTCTTCCCTCCATCTACACTGACTGATGAAGATATATCAAGCGCAGAGCACGAACTCCATACCTCCAGCGATGATTCCCAGAAATAAAATTTAGTACAATAATTATTTATGGGGAAGGGGCCATCAGCCAAGCGCCGCCCTTGCAACAGCTTGACGGTCTCCGAAATCTTCTGTGCTGCCTACAACCATGCAGTTCCTCGACACGTAGGATACACCATGAACCAAGGACGTAGCCCGCGTATGGGGTGGGGGCGGGGGGGGGGGGGCTAAACAGGTACTCCACCTGACTTCTCCTGTGATTGTGAAATGTCACGCGATCCACAAGCGTATGTTGCCACAGGGAGGGTGCATGTTCTCAAAATGTGGACTTGTATTTGGTTGCTGGTGTGGTGCCATAGGCTCTTAATGCTGTTCACCCTGTGCAATGCTACTGTCAGTCTGTTTCTCCAATATCACCATCATCTTACAGTGACTTGTTCGTTGTTGAACTTTTGCCCATAACAGTCTTTGGAAATGTCTCTCTAGCATAAGCCAGATGTTGCTGTCATGTGAGAAGAGCTACTTTGGACCCATACACGTATGGGAATGTCCGAATTGCAGTGCTGTCGTTCACTAAAACAGTCTGCTCCAGGTACGGTGCCTTCAACGACTAAACTGCTTCAGTGCGTCATACAGAAATAAGCAACATGCTAGAAGCCATAGACACAGAAGGAACAAACTTATGGATGACCAGCATATGCCCAAGCAGCGGACAGCATCTCTGTGTATTGTACTGACGATCACATCGATCCCACTATTCATATAAAACAAGGCAATTGCTTGCAATGGAGGAAAGGAACACAATCTACTGTGGGGACGTTAACGCCAAAGGCTGCCAATGAGGTAACGACATCACCAACAGAGAGGGAAGATCTGGAGGACGCACTGGTATCTGCCGCCATAGTTTGTCTGAATGATGAGATCACTAGAATGGCCACCCGACCAGGCGATTCTGACAGCGTCATATACTTGGCACTGGTGTCACCCACCATCGCACCCATTTGCCGATGGGGCACTCTGGGATATCACGACAGTAATCACTACCCTTGTATCATCTTGAGGGAGAAAAACAGGTCAAGAAGTCAAGAAATTAAGATAAATGTTACCCGGGACAGGATGCCATAAGCAAAATTAGATGAAGAAAACTAACTCCCTCCCACGGGAGACCAGAAAGATGGTTGCAACCACCATGGTGGAACGGAGAGGTAGAGAAGGCGTGGGTGGGAAAGAGGCAGACTGTCAATGCATGGCAGAAAAAGTAAGGTGCCACAGTGTGAGCTGACGTACATGAAGAATGATAGACAACATTGCAGATATAGACATATTTCAAGCGAACGAAACAAGAGAAGAAGAAGAATGTCCACAGGACGGTCAGGACGTAGACTTTATTCAAATCATGCGCCAAACAGGAAGACTGGGAGGAATATGGAGAAACCCTAAAGTAAAAACTAAAAGGAGGCAACTAGAAACTTCTACAAAAATATCAGTTCAATGAGAATCTTAGGAGAACCTTTTGACCCAACTGAAATAATTAACAGCGAAAAAGGAGAACCAATAAGATAACAAAAATGAATCCTAAAATGATGGAGGAAGTACTTCGACCAACTTCTCAACATTCCATCAGATACCACAGGAATTCAGGAAACTGACACAGGTGTCATCAAAGAACTAGAACCAAACATACTGAAAGAAGAAATTGGAGAAGCTGTCAGATTAGCCCCATTAAATAAATCACCAGGACAAGATGAAAACCAAATGAACTAATTAAAGCAGCAGTAGGAACAGTAAAGCTACATAGACTATTTAACCATGTTTGGGTTGAACAACAGACAATATGAGACAAGGGAAACGTTATAATTATTTAAATTTGGAAAAACAAAGGCAGTTAAAGAGACTACACACAATACACAGGCATTTCCCTCTTGAGTCATGTGAAAAAATATTTTGCAAAATTCTTGAGAAGAGACTACGAACTACAATAGAGCCCCAAGCTAAGCAAAATACAACTTGGATTTAGGAAAAACAAAGGATGCACAGATGCCATCTTTGCTCTTAGACAACTTTAAGAGAAATCAACTGAATTTAATGAAACACTCTACTTAGCCTTTGTCGACGAAGAAAAGGCATTTTCAAGAGTATACAGAAACAAGCTCTGGGGAATCCTCAAACGATATGGAATGAGTACACATCTAACAAACCTATGTAGAAGCTTATACGACAACAGTGAATGCAGAGTGAGAGCAAGTGGAGGACTCTCAGAACCCTTCATAATAAAATCCAGAGCACGACAAGGTTGTGTCCTGCCTCTCTCTCCCAACCCCCCCCCCCCCTCCCCCCGCATTTATAACCCTTATAGAAAGCATATGTAACAAAAACCAGCCAGAGACCACAAGAACACCGCATGACGAACAGAACACAGAAGAACCAACGGCAGATTACACTATTAAAGAACTCCCATTTGCGGATGATCAAGCACTAAAAGCAAAATCAGAAGCAGAATTGCAAGACAACATGAATAGTCTAAACAAAGTGTAAGGAACATAATATGAAAATTAACATCAGTAACACAGAGGTAATGATTATAACAAAAGAAGAAAAAACAACAAAGATTCATCTAAAATTGAAACACCCTTGAAGCAAGTAAAGAGATTCAAGTACTTAGGAAGTATAACATCTTCAAATGGCAAATCACAAGACGAGATCGAAAATGGATGCAATAAGGCAAAGCAACTCATTGGACAAATGGCACCAATACTAAAGAAAAAACATGTATCAATAGTTACTAACAAAGCACTCTACAGCACAATCTTCCTACCAATGCCAAACTTGGACAATGACAGAAAAAGAGAAAAAAAAAATTACAACAACAGAAATAAGATTCCTGAAAAGAATACTCAATGTATCAAGAAGAGAGAAAATTAGAAATGAAGAAATCGGGACTAAAGTGGAGGTTATAACAGCGCTAGATTTTATCAGAAGGCAGCAAGTTAAATGATTTGGCCATGTAACTAGATTACCAGCTAACAGTATACCATAGCAAGCAATGATGTACAGATCAAATGGAAGCAGAAGAAGAGGCCGGCCACATAAACAATGTTCAGAGGGAATAGCGGAGTCCATGGGAATCTCGATACATGAAGCTTCTCCCACTGTTTATACTTTACCTCAATACCTTACAAGGTACAAGAGGAACAAGATGAAAAGATGAGATAGACATCATAGATACAGAAAGTGAAAAGAAAGGACTAAAACTAAACAACAAACATGAAACTTATGATCACAATCAAGAAAACCAAGCAGCCAGGCTGTAAAATGACAGCAAATTGGATCAGACTGAAACAATCATAACAGATGGAAATAATGACAAAATATAGTATACAGAATAATCCAAGTAGAGGCAGCATTCTATCAGATCAAGAACATCCTGTGTGTTTACATGATCCCTGTCCTTGGAGGTCAGACCACAAGTGTTAGCACTGTATATACTGTGTGCATGTGAATTATGGACATTGAATACAGACAGCAGACAGAAACTGGAGACCACACAGATGTGCTTTCTCCATAGAATCATATGAATTCCATAGACAGCGAAGAAGATCAATTTCCAGGCATAAAAGTGGCAAATTCACATTTGTTTACAGACATCAGCACAAGACAATCATCATGTTTGGTCATGTCATCAGATGAAAGAATCTGGAGAAAGTTGTGACAGTGGGAAGATCATTGGTCTTAGAGACAGAGATCAACAGTGGTAGAAAGTGCTGGAAGGTTTTACAGAAAGGCATGGAAAACTATCAGCCACTGAACTTACCAAGAACACAAGAGACAGATGCTTGAGTTTGGCCATTTAGATAAGATGGTACATATTATTACTTCATTTAATTGCAGCAAAGAAAAAATTCTTAGTATTCAGAAAAAAATACTCAGAATGAAACGGGTAAAATATACAGTCATAAACTATGAAGAAGAACATTAACCAAACAGCACCTGGTCCTATGCATTTTTAGATGAATTACAATAAACTCAACAGAAGATTAAATGAAGTAATAATATGTAACATGTCTAAATGCCCAAACTCAATGATTATGGACTTGAAAAGGCAGGAAAACAATTATTGCAAATCAGATTGTTAGTCAAAAGTTAGTTGCATATCTTTTACAGGTCATTGCAGTCAACTCCAGCGTTGTTTGGCTGTTTGTTATTCCTGGGCAAGGGATTCTCCTAAAATAGTGGAGCAAAGATGTCTCAGTCAATGAGAACTGGAAAATTCTAAGTAACATCAGAGCAGAGGTAAAAGCCTGGAAACTGTAGCAGAAATGTTACTGATATGAAAAATAAAGAGAAACTAATAACTCTGCACAGTGTTGTGTAGAATATGCTGCCCCACACAAATAATGGGCCTTGTATCAATGACTGTCACTGGCTTTGGTCCACAGCCGTTTATGTGATACCCAAGACCCATGTAACAATGTGCTACAAGTTCATGTAACAATGTAGTACATGTACACATTACGATACAGCACAAGTACATAAAATAATGTAACACAAGTATATTCAACAATGTAGCACAGGTACAAGTTATAATATAGCCACAAGTACACATAAACATGTAGCACAAGTACATTTAACAATGTAGTACAAGTACATGTAACAAAAGTACATGTAACAAAAGTACACATAACAATGTAACAAAAGTACACATAACAATGTAACACAAGTACATGTAACAAAAGAACATGTAACAAAAGGACACATAACAATGTAACACAAGTACATGTAACACAAGTACATGTAACAATGTAACACAAGTATATGTAACAAAAGTACACATAACAATGTAGCACAAGTACATGTAACAAAAGTACACATAACAATGTAACACAAGTACATGTAACACAAGTACACATAACAATGTAACACAAGTACATGTAACACAAGTACACATAACAATGTAGCACAAGCACATGTAACAAAAGTACACATAACAATGTAGCACAAGTACACATAATGTAGCACAAGTACATGTAACAAAAGTGCACATAACAATGTAGCACAAGTACACATAACAATGTAGCACAAGCACATGTAACAAAAGTACACATAACAATGTAGCACAAGTACACATAACAATGTAGCACAAGTAGATGTAACAAATGTACACATAACAATGTAACACAAGTACATGTAACAAAAGTACACATAACAATGTAGCACAAGTACATGTAACAAAAGTACATATAACAATGTAACACAAGTACATGTAACAAAAGTACACATAACAATGTAGCACAAGTACATGTAACAAATGTACACATAACAATGTAACACAAGTACATGTAACAAAAGTACACATAACAATGTAGCACAAGTACATGTAACAAAAGTACATATAACAATGTAACACAAGTACATGTAACAAAAGTACACATAACAATGTAGCACAAGTACATGTAACAAAAGTACACATAACAATGTAGCACAAGTACGTGTAACACAAGTCCACATAACAATGTAGCACAAGTACATGTAAAACAAGTACACATAACAATGTAGCACAAGCACATGTAACAAAAGTACACATAACAATGTAACACAAGTACATGTAACAAAAGTACACATAACAATGTAGCAGAAGTACATGTAACACAAGTACACATAACAATGTAGCACAAGTACATGTATCACAAGTACACATAATGTAGCACAAGTATATGTAAAACAAGTACACATAACAATGTAGCACAAGCACATGTAACAAAAGTATACATAACAATGTAACACAAGTACATGTAACAAAAGTATACATAACAATGTAGCACAATCACATGTAACAAAAGTACACATAATAATGTAGCACAAGTACACATAACAATGTAGCACAAGTACATGTAACACAAGTACACATAACAATGTAGCACAAGTACATGTAACAAAGTACACATAACAATGTAGCACAAGTACACATAACAATGTAGCACAAGCACATGTAGCACAAGTACACATAACAATGTAGCACAAGTACACATAACAATATAGCACAAGTACATGTAACAAAAGTACACATAACAATGTAGCACAAGTACATGTAACAAAAGTACACATAACAATGTAACACAAGTACATGTAACAAAAGTACACATAACAATGTAGCACAAGTACATGTAACACAAGTACACATAACAATGTAGCACAAGTACATGTAACACAAGTACACATAACAATGTAGCACAAGCACATGTAACAAAAGTATACATAACAATGTAGCACAAGCACATGTAACAAAAGTACATGTAACAATGTAACACAAGTACATGTAACAAAAGTACACATAACAATGTAGCACAAGTACATGTAACAAAAGTACACATAACAATGTAGCACAAGTACATGTAACACAAGTACACATAACAATATAGCACAAGTACATGTAACACAAGTACACATAACAATGTAGCACAAGCACATGTAACAAAAGTACACATAACAATGTAGCACAGGTACATGTAACAAAAGTACATGTAACACAAGTACATGTAACAAAAGTACACATAACAATGTAGCACAAGTACATGTAACAAAAGTACACATAACAATGTAGCACAAGTACATGTAACAAAAGTACACATAAAAATGTAGCACAAGTACATGTAACACAAGTACACATAACAATGTAGCACAAGTACATGTAACAAAAGTACACATAACAATGTAGCACAAGTACATGTAACAAAAGTACACATAACAATGTAACACAAGTACACATAACAATGTAGCACAAGTACATGTAACAAAAGTACACATAACAATGTAACACAAGTACATGTAACAAAAGTACACATAACAATGTAGCACAAGTACATGTAACAAAAGTACACATAACAATGTAGCACAAGTACATGTAACACAAGTACACATAACAATGTAGCACAAGTATATGTAAAACAAGTACACATAACAATGTAGCATAAGCACATGTAACAAAAGTACACATAACAATGTAACACAAGTACATGTAACAAAAGTAAACATAACAATGTAGCACAAGTTTAGTAACACAAGTACACATAACAATGTAGCACAAGTACATGTATCACAAGTACACATAATGTAGCACAAGTACATGTAAAACAAGTACACATAACAATGTAGCACAAGCACATGTAACAAAAGTATACATAACAATGTAACACAAGTACATGTAACAAAAGTATACATAACAATGTAGCACAATCATATGTAACAAAAGTACACATAATAATGTAGCACAAGTACACATAACAATGTAGCACAAGTACATGTAACACAAGTACACATAACAATGTAGCACAAGCACATGTAATAAAAGTATACATAACAATGTAGCACAAGTACAGTAACAAAAGTACACATAACAATGTAGCACAAGTACACATAACAATGTAGCACAAGCACATGTAACAAAAGTACACATAATAATGTAGCACAAGTACACATAACAATGTAGCACAAGTACATGTAACAAAAGTACACATAACAATGTAGCACAAGTACATGTAACAAAAGTACACATAACAATGTAACACAAGTACATGTAACAAAAGTACACATAACAATGTAGCACAAGTACATGTAACAAAAGTACACATAACAATGTAGCACAAGTACATGTAACACAAGTAACATAACAATGTAGCACAAGTACATGTAACACAAGTACACATAACAATGTAGCACAAGCACATGTAACAAAAGTATACATAACAATGTAGCACAAGCACATGTAACAAAAGTACATGTAACAAATGTACACATAACAATGTAGCACAGGTACATGTAACAAAAGTACATGTAACAAAAGTACACATAACAATGTAGCACAAGTACATGTAACAAAAGTACACATAACAATGTAGCACAAGTAAATGTAACAAAAGTACACATAAAAATGTAACACAAGTACATGTAACAAAAGTACACATAACAATGTAGCACAAGTACATGTAACAAAAGTACACATAACAATGTAACACAAGTACATGTAACAAAAGTACACATAACAATGTAGCACAAGTACATGTAACAAAAGTACACATAACAATGTAACACAAGTACACATAACAATGTAGCACAAGTACATGTAACACAAGTACACATACCAATGTAGCACAAGTACATGTAACACAAGTACACATAACAATGTAGCACAAGTACATGTAACACAAGTACACATAACAATGTAGCACAAGCACATGTAACAAAAGTATACATAACAATGTAGCACAAGCACATGTAACAAAAGTACACATAACAATGTAGCACAAGTACACATAACAATGTAGCACAAGTACACATAACAATGTAGCACAAGTACATATAACAAAAGTGCATGTAACAAAAGTACATGTAACAATGTAGCACAAGTACATGTAACAAAAGGACACATAACAATGTAACACAAGTACATGTAACAAAAGTACACATAACAATGTAACACAAGTATATGTAACAAAAGTACACATAACAATGTAGCACAAGTACATGTAACAAAAGTACACATAACAATGTAACACAAGTACATGTAACACAAGTACACATAACAATGTAGCACAAGCACATGTAACAAAAGTATACATAACAATGTAGCACAAGTACACATAATGTAGCACAAGTACATGTAACAAAAGTACACATAACAATGTAGCACAAGTACACATAACAATGTAGCACAAGCACATGTAACAAAAGTACACATAACAATGTAGCACAAGTACACATAACAATGTAGCACAAGTACATGTAACAAAAGTACACAACAATGTAGCACAAGTACATGTAACAAATGTACACATAACAATGTAACACAAGTACATGTAACAAAAGTACACATAACAGTGTAGCACAAGTACATGTAACAAAAGTACACATAACAATGTAACACAAGTACACATAACAATGTAGCACAAGTACATGTAACAAAAGTACACATAACAATGTAGCACAAGTACATGTAACACAAGTACACATAACAATGTAGCACAAGTACATGTAACACAAGTACACATAACAATGTAGCACAAGCACATGTAACAAAAGTACACATAACAATGTAACATAAGTACACATAACAATGTAGCCCAAGTACATGTAACAAAAGTACACATAACAATGTAGAACAAGTACATATAACAATGTAGCACAAGCACATGTAACAAAAGTTCACATAACAATGTAGCACAAGCACATGTAACAAAAGTACATATAACAATGTAGAACAAGTACACATAACAATGTAGCACAAGCACATGTAACAAAAGTACACATAACAATGTAGCACAAGAACACATAACAATGTAGCACAAGCACATGTAACAAAAGTACACATAACAATGTAGAACAAGTACATATAACAATGTAGCACAAGCACATGTAACAAAAGTACACATAACAATGTAGCACAAATACATGTAACACAAGTACACATAACAATGTAGCACAAGCACATGTAACAATGAAGCACTTGTCAATGTAACAGAAGTGGATATAACAATTTAAGTATTTCACAATGCTACAATGTTTTACTTCAGAACACAAATGTGTATGAAGTGCTGAAAACAAATGACATGTTTATTACAACAAAGGCAACTCTGATTGGTCATAACACTAAAAATAACCGTGTGTAAGTTTAGAGCTAAACTCACAAATGTAATAACATGTCAAGTTACATTACATGTAATGCCAGCATTAAAACATAATGAAACCATCACAGAATCAAGTTACAATTCTTCTTCTTCTGTGTTCATCCAGAGTTTTATTCTGGACGTGATCGCATTGTGCCTGTTTACAGCAGAGCTGCGTTCTTGCGCCGTTAGGCCGACACATCCGACTTCTGCAGCTAAGTTACAATTCTAATGTACAGTACTACTTCTTCCTGTCATCTCCCACCTTTGCAGACTTTCTCATGATTGGTTGGATTGTGCAGCTAAAGTCTTGTATGGAATGAGGTCGCCAGCCTCACATCTACATGCCTGAGTCACCTCTGATGACACTCACATCCACATGCCTGAGTCACCTCTGATGACACTCACATCTACATGCCTGAGTCACCTCTGATGACACTCACATCTACATGCCTGAGTCACCTCTGATGACACACACATCCACATGCCTGAGTCACCTCTGATGACACATCCACATGCCTGAGTCACCTCTGATGACACTCACATCCACATGCCTGAGTCACCTCTGATGACACTCACATCCACATGCCTGAGTCACCTCTGATGACACTCACATCCACATGCCTGAGTCACCTCTGATGACACTCACATCCACATACCTGAGTCACCTCTGATGACACTCACATCCACATGCCTGAGTCACCTCTGATGACATTCACATCCACATGCCTGAGTCACCTCTGATGACACTCACATCTACATGCCTGAGTCACTGATGACACATCTACTTCCTGAGTCACCTCTGATGACACTCACATCTACATGCCTGAGTCACCTCTGATGACACTCACATCCACATGCCTGAGTCACCTCTGATGACACATCCACATGCCTGAGTCACCTCTGATGACACTCACATCCACATGCCTGAGTCACCTCTGATGACACTCACATCCACATGCCTGAGTCACCTCTGATGACACTCACATCCACATGCCTGAGTCACCTCTGATGACACTCACATCCACATGCCTGAGTCACCTCTGATGACACACATCCACATGCCTGAGTCACCTCTGATGACACTCACATCCACATGCCTGAGTCACCTCTGATGACACTCACATCCACATGCCTGAGTCACCTCTGATGACACTCACATCCACATGCCTGAGTCACCTCTGACGACACTCACATCTACATGCCTGAGTCACTTATGACACTCACATCTACTTCCTGAGTCACCTCTGATGACACTCACATCCACATGCCTGAGTCACCTCTGATGACACATCCACATTCCTGAGTCACCGCTGATGACACTCACATCCACATGCCTGAGTCACCTCTGATGACACATCCACATTCCTGAGTCACCTCTGATGACACTCACATCTACATTTCTGAGTCACCTCTGATGACACTCACATCTACATTTCTGAGTCACCTCTGATGACACTCACATCTACATGCCTGAGTCACCTCTGATGACACTCACATCCACATGCCTGTGTCACCTCTGATGACACTCACATCTACATGCCTGAGTCACCTCTGATGACACTCACATCTACATTTCTGAGTCACCTCTGATGACACTCACATTCACATGCCTGAGTCACCTCTGATGACACATCCACATGCCCGAGTCACCTCTGATGACACTCACATCTACATTTCTGAGTCACCTCTGATGACACTCACATCTACATGCCTGAGTCACCTCTGATGACACATCCACATGCTTGAGTCACCTCTGATGACACTCACATCCACATGCCTGAGTCACCTCTGATGACACTCACATCCACATGCCTGAGTCACCTCTGATGACACTCACATCCACATGCCTGAGTCACCTCTGATGACACTCACATCCACATGCCTGAGTCACCTCTGATGACACTCACATCTACATGCCTGAGTCACCTCTGATGACACTCACATCTACATTCCTGAGTCATCTCTGATGACATGCAGGTTGGTGCAGTCTTACTGTTTTTGTTTTATTCCCTTATGGGGCCGGTAACACACAGGCGATTGACAACTGAAAGTCAATATAGTCAATTATAATGGTTAACTATGTGAAGTCATATTTAATTAAACAATTTACATAACACAACCACTAGAGTTAGCTGCATATGTTTTACAGGACGTCACAGTCAACCCCAGCATTGTTTGGCTGTTCATGATTTCCTGGCAAGTTTACATTCAGTAGTTTGCCACTGCTTTCTGAACGACCGGCACTCATATCATAGTATGGGAAACTAACGCGAGGCGGTCTGCTTCCAAATCGCCCACAGCTGTGTTTCGAATGCAGTATGCGGGTTTAGGAATTGTAATTGTAATTCCTTCGCCACAGAGCCGGCTGTATATTGATATAATCACCACATATTGATATAATCACCACATACTGATATAATCACCACATATTGATATAACATCACAATCAGAATTTTACTTCAGACATTAACACATTCACTACCCGACATATATAGACAAGATCAATTGATATAACAACATAATACTGCTTGCCTTCAGACATAGCAATATAGAAGTACAATGGTTATTGTGCTTACATAACAGTAGACAGACATATTTTTCTCAACGTGACTTTTATATATATATATATAGTGATGAACAACGTGTATTTGTAGAAATAAAGGGTTCAAACAATGCCACACATACACTCATGACACTGTTGGAAAGCGACTGCCCAGCTTTATTGAGACCAAGTTTCATCAAGAGATAGTGCCAAGGATGGCTTTACCTAAACTAAAATAGCACAAAATGACACATAATATAAGATGCTGGGGAAAAATAAAGCGGAGGTAAAGCAGAACAGTACAACTATTGATTACGTACTACATAAAACAGATATACCAGATGAAACAGGAGTTGAGAAGATAATTATCAGTAAAGTAGCATTCCCTCCATGTAGCCATTATTATGTCAGAGGAGAATGATATGCCAAGTACTATGAAATGGGGCAACCACCAACAACAGCCAGAAGACTACTTCAACAGTTCTACAATGTTCCTGGTGCGAGACGATCTGGGAAACCCATGCAAACTGTAAGAGTGAGCTGGGTGTCTGTAGATATAGCTGTGGCAAACATCCATACACCCAGTGTCCACACACCAAAACCCACACAGACTTCAGGAGGCCCAGTCTCAACAGAGAATGTGCCAACTGCCTCTGCAACCATGGGGATATACCTCGGTGCCCTTGCTTTTAAGACAGCAAGGAAGCGATAAAGATCTTCATCAAGTTGAACCTGCACTAAAGAGGCAAGAAGGCAGGACAAGGCAATGACAATACAGATGGAAACATACAAAGCACAATGACAGGCCCAACTGAAGCAGCTGAGGTCACAAATAGACGATATGGAGCACAGAAGACATCAACTGAAAATAGAAGCAGCACACCGTATCCTTGACGAACTGAAGCTTGTCCAGCAGAACACCAAGTGGCATGTGGCACAGTGGTTGGGATTACAGCAGAACACCAAGTGGCATGTGGCACAGTGGTTGGGATTACAGCAGAACACCAAGTGGCATGTGGCACAGTGGTTGGGATTAAAGCAGAGACACTGAGATGATACAAGAAGAAAGTGAACAAATCAAATTACTGAAAAGAGAGAGAGAGAGAGCAAGAACCATACAGCTCAAACAGACAAAGATGCTCAAAGCAAGAAGACCCAGACAAAAACTCAAATATCATAAGAGAAGAAAGAAACAGAAAGTGAAGGTGATCAAGATACAATGGAAAACAGGAGAAGACTACATGGCACCGAGAATGAGAGTAGAAAATACAAGATATGAAAGAGAAAAAAGACACCAAGGTACGACAGACCAAGACACACGAGAAACTGGTGATTGATCGGTGAATCCCTCCCTGGAAGAAAGACACAAAAAGAAGAAGCAGGAGCCATCCTCTGACAACACCAAGCTGTAGAAGCATTCAGAACTGACCAGGCATGTCGTGAAGGCAACAAGGCAATGACCAAACCAATTAATTGTAGACAACATAGGAAGTGAAACCAGCAGTAAAATTCCTCAAGCTCAAGTAGAGAAAATACCAACATAAAGGTCCCAAATATAACATGTCACCAGACTATGAGCAGGGCCTGGACAACTTTTGTCTTTAGATAGTGAGCGACCTACTGGAAAGAGTTATAAAAGTTAAAGTAGATCTATATATATATTTCACAGAAACATTCAGAAACAACCACAATCAAACTACTAGAATGATTAAACACTGGTGGAAAAATTTGTGAAAAGAGAGAAAGAAGAAGACAGTGAGAGAAGATTCTTGAAAGCCATTGGTCATGGCATGGGAGAATGTCAACAGATGAATGTAGACATGCTGTTGAAGATGGCAAGATGTGGGTATTAGGGGAGGATTGCCAATGCCAGTCAGTAAGGCACTTGATGATGATATATATATATATATATATATATATATATATATATATATATATATATATATATATATATATATATATATATCTTCTTATATATAAATTAGGATCTCCGTCTGTCTGTCTGTATGTCTGTCTGTCCGTCTGTCCTTTGTGCGCTCGCGAACGGCCCATCCGATTGAGATGAAATTTTCTACACGCCTTTCTTTCATTCCAGTGCAGCCCACTGTCATATTTTTTTAGTGTGAAATCGCATGCTTACCCAGTATTATTTCATTTTTCACTTTTCATCATAATTTCATATATCTCAGGGGACCTAACTCTATAAAAGTTATTTCAAGGGGCATAACTTTTCTGTATAACTTATAGTCATATTGTGGCATCGTTTTCAAAGATTTATAAACTCTTTGTCCATAGTTATGTACCGGCATATGAGTTATAATAAATAATGATACAATCTGTAAGGCATTTTCAAAGTTTTCATAAAAATAATGCACAATGCATAACATTGTAACTCATCTTTTTTTGCTTAAGAAGTTACTGTAGTCATGCAGGTGATTAGAAAGCGTTTTCATTAAAAATAATGGATGGTGTGTAGAAGGGCATTTTTTTAAGTTACTTTTTTTGTTGTATGAATTTAATGAGACGCTACACTCCAGGAGCTGGGCGAAGTCACGCCGGGTCAGATAGATAGACAGACCCACCTTTTCACTGCAGTTGTCTACTCCTCCTTTTCCTTCTTCTGCTGATGCTGCTGCCGCCGCTCCATTTACCCAAGTTAATTGTTGGGGGAAGATGTAAAGATCTTTCAAGTGCTCTTTCAAATGCTTTTTGTAAGTTGGTCTTCGTTTATCTAAGGTTGTTCTAACTGCAACCAATAAATGATTAGACAGACAGGCAGACAGACAGACAGAGAGGGAGGGACAGACAGACAGACAGATAGTCGGTAACGGGAACGGGAACTTATATGACTACTTATATGAATTAAATGAGATGCTCCCCACCAAGGACTGGGCGATGCCGGGTCAGACAGACAGACAGACAGACAGACAGACAGACAGATAGTCGGTAACGGGAACGGGAGCTTATATGACTAATTATATGAATTAAATGAGATGCTCCCCACCAAGGACTGGGCGAAGCCGGGCCGGGTCAGCTAGTATATATATATATATATATATATATATATATATATATATATATATATATATATATATAGTGCTAGTGCGATTTATAGACCAATCATCACTGTGTGGGTGATGTGCTCTGTATCACACCAGCACATTTACTTCCAACATTTGCTGGTTCCCATGTTATATATAAACTTGCAAATATAAATATTATAGAAAATGTGTGGACATGTCATAACATAAATCTATGTCTCTGTTAAGGAACAAATAGAGACGCAGCTTTCCGGGAACCATTCTTGCCAGTAGTACTGACGAAATGGTGAAAACTGGCCTCGAGAGGCCTTGTTGCTGCCATGATGTCTGGGCAAATGCTTGTCTTGAAGGCAGATGACGATGAAGAAGATAAACTCAATCACAGATCAATGGCATTAATGAATGAACAACAATAATATTTCCACACTTGTTTGCTTTGTTGAAGATATGGGACAGGTTCACCTCATTCAATAACTCACAAAGGTTTTCAGTTGAATTCTTCATGTTAAAATGTTTCCAAATACCTTGAGAAGTAACTCTACCTTGCCCTATTGTATTTGGAACTGCCAGTGTGTGAGATCTTCAAATAAAACAGTGTATCCTACCACGGTCCATGGTTTTAACAAAGATGTGGCATGTAGTAACAAAAATACCAATTTCTAAATTATGGTAATCAAATGTTTAACCTTATAAAACACACATGGTGACAATTAACTGTGACCTTTTACATGTGTTTACAGCATGTGTGCTTCTGAAATATACACACATTTGGATCTTTGCTACAGAGTTTGTGCACTGTGTTGATATTCTCTTCATGTGATCTATGAGAGGATACTGGTGCACTTTTATGTGCACTGAAGGTGATCATTTACAAGCCAAAACCAACATGTGTGTTAGGAAACCACCTACAGTACAAATGAACAAGAGGGAGGGGAAGGAGGAGGAGAGAGAGTTTGTGCACAATCAATACTAGATACATTTTGTGTGTGTGCACATGCATTACCACACATGTAGGGAGGAGAGAGTTTGTGCACAATCAATACTAGATACATTTTGTGTGTGTGCACATGCACACATGCACATGCATTACCACACATGTAAAACAGAATGCCTCTAAAGTACTCAAGGAATTCCATGTCATAATCAGAGGTCATCTTATATGACAAACACATGGAAGTTAAGTTTATTGGATGCATAAGCAGTTTTCAGATATCCATAAATAGACAAGTGAAATTCAGCCTGGACATTCAATACAAAGCTGAATATTGTTATAACAAAGTAGCCACAAAATAAACATGTAACAAAATACACACAATTGTTGTTTAATGTGTGTGTGATTGATACTTGATCTAATCACAATGATACCTGATCTGCTTCACAATCAATAATATTTATAGCTTCCTTGTATATTTTGAGTACTATGTGCACATTTATCTATTTCTCTGGCATCTCCTTTTGTTTCAGATGATCCAGAATAATTTTATATGACCAATATGAGCTGAATATATGCTACAAATTGAGCCTCGTTTTATAATGATACATACACACCCACACACTTATGCATGCATCTTTCACTTCAATATCTACCATTTGAGACAGAGTGATTATGACTATATAATACACACACATACATATACAGAGTGTTCACAGAGTTGGTGCATGGTTTTAAACTGCAAATATTTTAGATGTAAAAATGTTGCACGCTGACAACAAACATGATCTGAGATGTTAAATTTTGGATGCACACATGAACCTCTATCACATGAAAGCCAGCTCTCATTTACCTGCTGGTCTAACTTTAGTGAAGGTAACCAAAGAACATAGTTGACTTCATCTTCAACGTGTGTCATTTTCAACTGGTAAATTGACTGACTGACTGGTTTAAGAATCAACATTATAACATTCAGGATCAACCTACAGCGAATGTTGTCAGATGTAGATACTATGGTTCCACTGACACACTGGTTGTAAACACATCAGTTTCATCCCCTCCCAGACCCACACTGAGCTCCTAATTCAAGCATCCTTGATTATGCGGTTTCAAATCTGTCAATAAGACTCAACACACAATAATCTGGTTTCCAATTCATGACCAACAATAATCGTTTAAAACATGCCACTATGCAGCCTTCGAACAATGTTTACCATAAGCCTGTCAAACTTGTACATTTTAATATTCTTCTCATAATCCATGTCATATGTTATTGGCAATAATGTTTGTCCACAAACGTCTACTGCGTATTGCAAATCTGACTACATACAGATGTTTCCCCAAGCCCCAAAGACAGGCTGTTTTGTATATTTGCTTGAGGTCTTACCAATTTATTCTTGCCTTGCAACTTTTCCGTCGTCCCAAAATATTCAAGTTGATCCTTTTCTAATGTCATGTCCCCAAAATGTGGACTATTTGCTTCTATACACAGCCAGTAATTTCATGAATTATTTTCTTTCCTTAGGACATCTCTGTTACGTTTGTTTAGGTGCTCATAGTGTTCTCAGCATCCTTTTACAGAATCAAATCTCTGCACCTCTAAGCAATGTTTTACATACCTGCTGATTGTCCACGATTCACTTCCATAATCAGTATTATTTCCATCGACGGGCAACTGTGAAGAACTCTGTTCTTACTTTCACTAACAGAGCTGTGCTACATTAAATATCCCTCACCTGGTGGAAGGTTGCTTGTGCTTGAATTATTCTGTATAATGACCTCCTGAATACACTTCCATCTGTTGTTACCAAGGTGCTCATTAACGAGTTTCAGAATGACTCCATTTACTGTCATGTAACATTTTGTAATTGTGCCTCTGGAACTACTGTTACTTGTCTTCTGCTATTGAGATTAAAGAGGTTTCATCATTTACAATGGCACAAGATCTTTCTTTATAAACACTACGCATAAAAGTGCACATGCAGACACAAGTATCAATATTTAACATTCTTACTGGCCGCAGCAGTATCTGTTGTTTCAATTAGAGGAGTAGCTGCACTGACATCTGTCTCAAGCCACACAGCCTGGAGAAAAATGCACACCTAATGTAGTAACTATCACATTCAACTGCAGTAACAGTAGTTCATCAACATCTCTTGTATGTAACTCCACACTTTACTGAGCAATCACTAAGTTTATAACTTCAACAGCTGACATTTTTTGGGTAATCTGCTTAGTGCAGTTTTGATGCATATGATTTTAATTAAACCCAGCGTAACTGCTGCTCTAATGGGTATACGAAAACAGACTTAAGAAAGATATTGTAATGACAATACACACATGCAACCTTCACTGTAATGAGCTGTCGGAATTCTGTGAAACATCCAAGGAATGGAACATCTGTAAATATTTGCATTATATTACTACTATGGAAGCTAGCAGGACATTTTGCTTGAGAATATATATTTGTCATACCAGCTGGAAGCTGGTGGACTGAATCTGTTGATTTGTTCAGCCAGTCTTCCCACATGGTCAGTGTCCCAGATGAACCAGTGGTGCGTGACAAGCCCATGTCACAGCTGAGCTAGTGGTGTGTGACAAGCCCGTGTCACAGCTGAGCCTCTGGTGTGTGACAAGCCCATGTCACAGCTGAGCCAGTGGTGTGTGACAAGCCCGTGTCACAGCTGAGCCACTGGTGTGTGACAAGCCCATGTCACAGCTGAGCCACTGGTGTGTGACAAGCCCATGTCATAGCTGAGCCACTGGTGTGTGACAAGCCCATGTCACAGCTGAGCCACTGGTGTGTGACACGCCCGTGTCACAGCTGAGCCACTGGTGTGTGACAAGCCCATGTCACAGCTGAGCCACTGGTGTGTGACAAGCCCATGTCACAGCTGAGCCACTGGTGTGTGACAAGCCCATGTCACAGCTGAGCCACTGGTGTGTGACAAGCCCATGTCACAGCTGAGCCACTGGTGTGTGACAAGCCCATGTCACAGCTGAGCCACTGGTGTGTGACAAGCCCATGTCACAGCTGAGCCACTGGTGTATGACAAGCCCATGTCACAGCTGAGCCACTGGTGTGTGACAAGCCTCACTTATCTTGTTCTTGGTTTTCAGAAAGTTGTTTCCCTTCTCCCAATGCTGGCTTGTCTAGTGATGATGTGTCAGCAGTATCAGATGCTGGGCATCCTGGGAAGGTTAACCCGGTCAACAAATACCCGCAGAAGTCGGATGTGTCGGCCTAACGGCGCAAGAACGCAGCTCTGCTGTAAACAGGCACAATGCAATCACATCCGGAAAAAAACTCCGGATGAACGCAGAAGAAGAAGAAGATGCTGGGCATGATGGCACATCTCTTCTTCTTATTCTGAGTTCGTCCAGAATGTTGTTTTAGACGTAATTGTGTTGCGCCAGTTTACAGCAGAGCTGTGATACTTGCACCTTTTGGCTGTCAAATCCGACGTCTGGGCATTTGTTGACCGAGTTAACCTTCCCGCATGGCACATTTGAAACAGCTATTTACAAATAAACAATATCAATTGGTGGAGTTATGCTAATTTGAAAAATACCAGACCAGCTATAAATGTATTTTTGCTGTGACAGGAAGTTATGTTTTCATGTTTGTCTTCTTCTGCCTATTATCCCCCAGTGTGCCGTAGACCTTCACCCCACTCACACCCAGCCCTCCTATCTGTTGTCATTTCCTGCAGCTCCCTCCACATCCTCCCCATAACATTCTTCTGTCTCTAATTCTATTGTTAGGTTTTCCTCAATTCTGTTTGTCCTGTAGGATCCAGGGAAAGGAACTCTCATACTATTAACAGAATTTCTCCACGCCAGTGTCTTCTCCTCACCTCCTGGTTGGCTGGAGTTAGTTGGACTTTCTCCATATTCATTAATGAGCCTGTCACACAATATAGTTAGTGAATGTTTGTAGTGTATCAGCAATTGTTTTGGTTGTTCTCCAAGCTGCTGATCCATTCAGCAGTGTTGTTTTGGCGTTAGAGTTACATGATATAGGTTTACAACTAGATCTATTTCTTTGACTTCAACAAATGTCCTGGTGCTATGAAAGTTCCTCTTGCCTTGTGTCTTCTTATTTTCATATCTCCACCTGTTCCTGGATCTTTGTCTACACTTCTATCTGTGCATGATTCCACCTCTTGAAGTGAGGTTTCATTTTCTTGATTTATTTTCATTATCTTTATCTTTGCCCTATGAATATTTAGCTCAAATTGTTGTGATCTCTCAACAAGTGTGTTTAATATATCTTGCATCTGACTTCGTATGTAGGAGAGGAGGGAAATGTTGTCCACTAAATTACATTTCTGGTGGTAGATATCGTCTTCATAATTCAGTCTATATATCCTGCAAGAATAATAAAGGTGACACAAAGCACCCCTCTTGCACTGCTGTTCTTATTTCAAACATGTCTGTTAGTTCCTATCTTGGCATTCAGCTCACCAATCAATATTTTTATATTGCTTTTTCTTCAATCATCTATACTACTAGTTTTATGTAAAATTCCCCTGAAACTCATTCGTCATTATTATTTGTTAGTGCATAAGACTGGATCACGTTCATGTTTGCTTTCTTATTTGTGGTTCTAAATCTTGCTGTTATTATTATAGAACTCTCTACTTTCCACTCTACTCTAGCTTTATCTACCCTTGAAGATTGTCTTAGGGGCACTCCTTCAAAGTGGGAGACATTTTCCTCTGTACAGCCTGAGGAAAGCACTGTTTCACTTGTGTTTTGAAGCTTTTTGCCTGCTAAATTGTTTTGCATAATCCTAAAATGCTAATCTTACATTTTCTTTTTCCCTACCACTTGTGCTGTCTTTCTCAATTTACGCATAGTTCTAACATTCCTGGTACAAATTCTGGATATTTCCTAAGTGAAAGTAGGTCAATCTGTGATCTAGGCTCCTTATGGCTTTCTCAGCAACACATAATACTTTTTTCTAATAGAAAAGCTGCCTGTCATCTTGATATGGTGAGCCATTTTTCTTTCCTTTTCTGTAGACTTTCTCATGGTTGGTTGGCTTTTGCAGCTAAAGAATAAACTTATTATTGATGTAGTAATAAACCTACACACTGAATGATCTCCATAAATATCTGCACATGTACAAACATGACAGCTCAATTTTAAACATAATTTTTAGGGTTCATCTGAGAATTTTGCTGAGGATGCCACAAAAGATATAGTTATGGCTGGGTAATATCTGGTAATGAATCAATTCTAGCAGCAGACAACAAATATTTTACATGAAAACATTGGCTGCAAAAGTAGTGCAAAGTTGAGAAATACCTTCACCATTTATACAACCACAGAACCATGAGCAAGATAAAATTTACAAATCGAGGAAAAATATTTTAAGGAAGTGTAAAACATAAAATCAGATGCTGTAAAGGAAGCAACAAAAAACAGAACAGTTGAGAACTGACATAGATGTTACCAGCTGTGTTGCTACACAATGTTGATGAATAGATTGATGATTATAATTGCAGCGCTTTTTGTGATCACTTGAACAAATGGTGTGGTGTTTACAAGCTGTTTTCATTACTGGAGACTGACAGAATATGAAGGGCAAATAGGACACATAAATGTTGACAACACGAGGTCTCCTATAGGCCATTACTTAGTCACTCCAGGAAATGGGAACTTTCAATGATTATGGACCTAGGGCGCCATTTCTCCACTCAAAAATGTAACCATCATTACAAAATCATAGGCATTTGTGGCGGCCATAGAACCAGGCTTTTTTTAAATGATTATCTATGAACCCAGGTTTATTTAACCTTTCATTATGAAGAACTGTTGGCTTCGACGCTGCTGCGCTGTTTAATGATGTTTTTATATTGATTAGCATGGTGTAGAGTTGCTTAAATCCTTTATAAGTGGAAGGACATTTGTTGATAAACAAGGATATCTCTCAGAAATTGACGATACCCTCATGCAAATGTCCAGAAATTGCCTAGCATACAAATCTTTTTTGTGGCAGCTTTTGAATGATTATATTAATAAGACCACACATAAAGTTCCATACTCCAATAACACACTTTGTAAATAATCTGTGCTTATTTTCAGTTTTTGTTTAGATATTGAGTTAATGATGTTTTCTAAGTAAACGGTAGGACGGTAATATATACTTTTTATTATTTAACACACTTCAATAAGTAGATATTGATTTTTTTTTTAAAAACAGCTCAACAAACAGTGAACCTTATTCTTTTTCAAATAACACATTATTTTACAAACCATCATGTCACAAGGGAATTCCCTGACCTAATATACTAATTAAGTCACAAAAAGTTCAGCACATTTAGACACTATTCTATGTTGTTGTAAATTGTTATTTGTACCAGTATTTTAAAGAAAAGGTGACGCTGGTCAAGTATTTTTCATATTCTAAATTAACAAGTAGCGACTTCAAGTTATAAATGTACCCAAAAAACAATACAATGGCAATGTGTGGCTGGCACCAGTTGAATTAATCGTCTGTCTCGAAACAGTTGAGTGCTATAGGTCCGTGATGTGACAGCAATAGATCTTTGGTATTATGCCTAAAATAATCAACTTAGTGCATTCCTAGTTGATAAATTCTCTTATACCTTAACATAGTTCACCTGATGGCAAGGGACACAGGTAATAGGGAAAGCTAGTCCACACACTGAATGGCTGTGAATCTTGGAATGTAAATCAACAAATTAGGAAGAGCTTCTTGGAACAACAGAAATATGGTTCCTGAGACAAATGTTGCAAATTCCTTGGACTGCGAAAGTAACTAACGACCACCTGAAAGAAGCTAATGAAACTAGAACATTATATATAACAATAGGAAAGAGACATACAGCTTTCTTTGGTCATGTGATGAGAAGAGAGGCATTGGAGAACATCGTGTGAACTGGGAAGATTGAGGGAAAGAGGGGCAGAGGCAGACCAAGAGAAATGATGCTGGATGGATTGAGACAGTGGCATGAAGGAATATCATCAGCAGAGTTGATTCAGAAAACCAAAGGCCGAGATCTGTGGAGAGTCATGAACACCTACGCCAGCTGGCATGACAACTTGATATTTCCACACACAAAAATCAGCCCAGTGCACCAGAAGTAGTAGCAACACAAAAAAACGAGCGAGCAAAATAAAAAACAACAGTACAATTGTTATAAATAGTTAGACATATGTTGTTTCACAATGACTCATTTCTAGTCATTTTGGCTCATCATTCTGCATATTTCATAGATTTCTCTGGCAGCCTTATTCATCTGAACTTGGAGAGGTTCTGTCAGAATGTCACTTGCTGCTTGTTGTTGGTGTTGATCTCATTGATCCACTGATGAGACATAGAGCACTGTTCTGTACCCTGACTAGAGACTATATTTGTCTTTGAGCATGTTGTCAGCACTGTGTTGTTATATTCTATAACAGAGCACATGTAACCAAGTTACAAGATGCATAGTTTGTTTTGTCTGAATCACATGCAGTACCTTCAAGTCTCTTCAAAAGCTGCAATTTTCAAAGAGATTTATTCTATACTTGTTCAATGTTTCTTTCAGGTAAGCTATTGACCAATTGTTACTTAAAGATAAGTAGGAGTTTTTTCTGTTAAAAGCTGATATTTATCCAAATATGCATTTATATTATGCCTGATTATTCTTAACACTTTATAAATATGGTCTAAATCAGTGGTTCTTAACCGTGGGGAATTTTAGGGTTTCTAGAGGGGAATTAAGATTATTTCAAGATCGTGTTAGTACAAAAACCGATTACTTGATATTGTTTTTCCCCTCCATACTTTAAAGTTCTGTACTTCTTGCCTTTCTGAAATTCGTTTTATAATGTAAGTAGACCCGCAAATCACGTTTTATATAGGCATCTAAGCTTGTTCTAGTATCATCATCATGCCGACTGGCGTGGGCGTTCATGACTTTCCACAGATCTCAGTCTTTGGTTTTCTGGATACGCTCCGCTGATGTTATTCCTCCATGCCACCGTCTCAATCCATCCAGTATCATTTCTCTTGGTTTACCTCTCCCTCTCTTCCCCTCGATCTTTCCAGTTGTCACAATGTTCTCCAATGCCTCTCTTCTCATCACATGACCAAAGCTGTTTGTCTCTTTCTTATTGTTGTATATAATGTTCTAGTTTCATTAGCCTCCTTCAGGCAGTCGTTGTTAGTTACTCTGGCAGTCCAAGGAATGCGCAACATTCGTCTTAGGAACCACATCTCTGTTGCCTCCAAGTTCTTCCTATATTTGTTTGTTTACATTCCAAGATTCACTGCCATACAGCAATACAGGTTCTACATAGCATTTTATATGTTCTAGTATGTGTTATTAAATTCAGCTTCCATTTTTACGTATACTATGTATGGGGTGGGAGTAGGGTGGGATGTATAGAGAGGAAATACGAAGAAGGGGGGGGGGGAGGGGGGGGGAATGACATTTTGAACATATGGTGAAGGGGTGCAAAAAAATTGGTAAATAAAGGTTGAGAATCACTGGTCTAAATGGTCGTCAGACAGTTTCCAAGTTTGGCAGAAGATTAGAGATGATGGATACTGTCACTCTAGTCATATTGACTACAGCATACGGACAAAACAAATTTAACACTGGCCTCTCCTGATAAGAGAGAAGAAACAAAAACACAGATACCATTAACCAATGCAGCATTGATAAAGCTTGTCACTCTGATACGTAACTGACAGAAAACTGATATAATCTAAGTGAATGTCTCAAACCATCCACCACCACCACAAAGGATATAAAGAAGATACCTTGCACTTATTAAAGCAAATATCACTTTACCAAGTTTACTGCACAAGAAAAAATCAACAGTTTCTTTTAAATACGTGTAGAAGAAAAATGATGGTAGTACTAGAACTAATACTGCTAATGTCAAAGTCTGAAATGGTAAAATATTCCATGAAGCTACTGAAACAATAAACATGTTAATAGTAATATATGATGTAATGATGAAAACACACACACAGATGTCAAAACACTGGATCTACAAAAACAGCACTGAACAACTCAAGCAAGTGATTTGAAATAGGAACAGATCATCAAATAACAGAAACTGCCAAAGACATGTTCAGTGTACAAATACAAATAGTGTTATGATGTGAGGTACCTGCTTCCCTCCCCAAATCACAACAAAATGAAGTACACACTGCCAACTTCCTTCTTCTTCTGCCTTATATGCTGATGGAGCACAGCACTTCAACTAACTCATACCAAGACCTGCCATCCTCTGCTGTCTCTTACAGCTCCTTCCATGTCCTCTCCATATTATTCAGCTCTATTTCTATTCTCTCCTTTATGTGTTTTTAGATCTTCCTATATTTCTTTTCCACAGAGTAAAGGGATGGTGGCTGTTTCATTTGAAGAATGAGGGCATTGAAGAACACAAGCTTTGAAGCCAAACTCTACATAATGAGTCAAGGAAGCAGAGAAGCACCCAGCTAGCCTTGGTCAACCAGAAACTGATCCTCTGGATAAACTCAATAGTTCGGACTTGTCCTTCATGTGGTTCATGAACCCATTCAAGTCACTCTCTGGCACAATTACAAGTGGGTCATCATTAAAATCCTGGTGTGGCATTCCTCACCGCCCTGCTGGTGCTATTCTTCTATCCCATGCCTGGCTATACAGTCAAGAAGATCTTCATTTGAGTAACGTTTTTGATGCTTGATTCATACATTGTTCTTCTTCTTTTGTTCACTTGAAATATGTCTATAACTGCAGTGCTGTCCCTTGTATAAATGTAACTGTCTTTTTTAGTTCACTCAACAGTCCTTAGAGTTTGTCTTCCACTGATGTCTCTCTAGGCCAGAAGGTTTGCCTAGATATGTTATATTTTGGGCAGTCTTGGAGTATGTGCTCTGCTGTCTGCAACGCCAATCCACATGTGCACATAGCTGATTCACTCATCTTGAATCTTGTATACATGTGGTTGCGTAATCTATTGTGTATTGTTCTGAGGCAAAGAATAATGACTTGTTCTGGTCTGTCCATAATGTGGTAGTCATCTTGAGCAGGTTTTGGTGGCTTTCTGACTGATTTGATCATTCTTTTCTTTTGGTGGTATGTAACGGGCACATCAGGCTGTTCTTCTTTTGCCTCTTCCTTAGCCAATCGATCAGCTCTGTCGTTTCCGGGTATTCCACAGTGGGGTGGTATCCACTGAATGGTGACCTTATGCTGACTGCTAAGTTCAGAAAGTAGTGTCCTTAGTACTGGCAATTTCCCAGAAAAAGCGCCTCGAGTACTGTTTTTGCATCTGTCAATAGCACCACAGGTTGTCTCCCATGGCTAGTATTTAGTAATTTCTCTGTTGCTATCTTGATTGCCTCAATTTCAGCATCATAGTTATTACTTTCCTATTGGTACTCTCGCCGTGTCCCTATTATTATTTGGATATTCTATGTACACTCCCGCTCCTCCATTTCGAACAGCATTTTGTGCTGACCCATCTGTGTAGACTCGGATCCAAAGGTCCTGTGGGTACTCTTCATCAAGGAAGCAGAGAGTGGCTGTTCTGCGCTGTACACTGTTCTGTTCTTCCTTGTCAAATATTCCTCTCACTTTTGTCTGAATTTGTAGTGACAGTCTATGTTCATCTTTCCATGGAGTTCGCTCTGGAATAGTTTTCAGGGGGATACCAACTGTGGGCAAATCGGTGGTTTCTCTGCAGAGTCGTTTGGCCTGGTGGATAAAACTACTTCTTTTCAACCGCCCCATAACTAAGTTTTTAATCTGTTCTTCATAGGGTGGCCTGGCAAGCTGAGGAACTTTTCTGCTTGTATTAGCGTTTTCATATCTCTGCACTCTCTCAGTGCTTGTGTCCTCCCCATCTTCTCCATCTCCACTATAGGGGTTGATCTCATCTCTCCTGTGGTGACAAGTGCTTACGGAGAAAAGTCATTTAACTCCTAGGCCAGGGAGACCAGCACATTCTATTAAAGATTCACAAAATATGCACAGACAAATCAGTGAGCTCACGGGGGGAAAGAAAAGTAGACACAGGACAGGGTGTTTGAAATAAAAAATAGGAAAGATTTTATTGGAGGAAGGTGCTGTAATGAAGAAGTGGAATGAGTATATAAGAGAATTATATGATGGAGAAAGGGAAGAATTAACAGAAGAAAGTAACTTAGAAGGTCTTCCTATTTCAAAAGAAGATATTTGCAAAAGTTGATATTTACCTAATGATATGTTGAAATCTGTATTTATAGCTATACCAAAAATACCAGGAGCAAATGAATGTGAAGATTATTGTATAATTAATCTTATAAACCATGTCACTAAACTTCTGCTCAGAATCATAATGAAAGGAACAAGAAACAAAAATGGAAACTGGTGAAAAACACATTACAAACGATGCAATATACACATTAAGAACACTAATAGAAAGATATAATTGTGATTCACAGATTATACCAAGGTATTTGATAAAGTAAAACATGATGAAATAATTAAAATGTTAGAAGATATCAACATTGATGGGAAAGATCTCAGAATAATCCAGAATATTTACTGGAATCAGGTGACAGCAATTAAAATGGGAAATAAAGAGAGCATTTATAAACACATAAAGCTAGGAATACGACATGGGTGTGTTTTGTCATTGGATCTCTTCTCTCTCTATAGTGAAGTAATAATGAGAGAGATCAGAGAGAAGTCAAGAATACTAATCAAAGGTTATAATATAAACAATCTATGCTATGCAGATATACAATATTGATGGGCGGAAGTGGAAAAGATCTACAACAATTGTTGTACATTGTAGTAACAGAGAGTGCAATGATAGGGCTCTCAGTGAATATCAAGAAAACAATAATGAAAAAAGTGACGCCAAAATGCGAAATTGAACTAGTAGGGAAAATTCTTAATCAAGTGGACAATTTTAAATACCTAGAGGCATTTATAACATCAGATGGAGGATGCACAACAGTGATTAAGAGCAGAATAGGACAAACAAAAGCTTCATTTCAGAAAGTGAATGGTATCTTATGCAATAAGTCACTATCATTGAAGGTAAGAAAGAGAGTGCTGAAATGCTACATAGAACCTGTTTTGCGATATGGCAGTGAATCTTGTAATATAAATGAACAAATTAGGAAGAACTTGAAAGCAACAGAGATGTGATTCCTGAGACGAATGTTGTGAATTCCTTGGACTGCCTGAAAGAGGCTAATGAAACTAGAATATTATATACAACAATAAGAAAGAAACAAACAGCTTTCTTTGGTCATGTGATGAGAAGAGGGGCATTGGAGAACATTGTTACAACTGGAAAGATCAAGAGGAGGAGAGGCAGTGGCAGACCAAGAGAAATGATGCTGGATGGACTGAGATGATGGCATGGAGGAATATCATCTTCAGAGTTGATCCAGAACACCAAAGATTGAGATCTGTGGAGAGACATGAATGCCCACGTTAGCTGGCAAGACACTTGATGATGATGATATGTCTTTTGCTCTGTGGGTTCTAGAAGAAGGACTGTCTAGTTATCAACAGGTGTTGTCAGTGTTTGTCACATCAAGCCCCAGCCAGCATGTCAGCTGTATGTGCTACAATGTTTGTCACATCAAGCCCCAGCCAGCATGTCAGCTGTATGTGCTACAATGTTTGTCACATCAAGCCCCAGCCAGCATGTCAGCTGTATGTGGTACAATGTTTGTCACATCAAGCCCCAGCCAGCATGTCAGCTGTATGTGGTACAATGTTTGTCACATCAAGCCCCAGCCAGCATGTCAGCTGTATGTGCTACAATGTTTGTCACATCAAGCCCCAGCCAGCATGTCAGCTGTATGTGGTACAATGTTTGTCACATCAAGCCCCAGCCAGCATGTCAGCTGTATGTGCTACAATGTTTGTCACATCAAGCCCCAGCCAGCATGTCAGTTGTAAGTGCTACAATGTTTGTCACATCAAGCCCCAGCCAGCATGTCAGCTGTATGTGCTACAATGTTTGTCACATCAAGCCCCAGCCAGCATGTCAGTTGTATGTGCTAACAATGTTTGTCACATCAAGCCCCAGCCAGCATGTCAGTTGTATGTGCTACAATGTTTGTCACATCAAGCCCCAGCCAGCATGTCAGCTGTATGTGCTACAATGTTTGTCACATCAAGCTCCAGCCAGCATGTCAGCTGTATGTGGTACAATGTTGCAGTACGAGGGTGAGTCAATAAGTAAGTCACACAGTTCTGTGGGATGACAGGTAAATGTAGTTGGTGTTTTCTACAGGTGTCATTAGGTGACAGCAACATCGAACTTTATATTCCCATTCGTCAGGTGGTGATAGGTGTCTCATGCACATATGCAACGCATAAACAAAATGGTGACAGTACTTACGGAGTGTACAACCAAAGTGCAATGTGCTGTTGCGAGTTTTTTGTGGGTAAAAGGACTGCCTGCAAAGGACATTCATAAGGAAATGCTTCCTGTTTATGCTGACAAATGTTTGTCCCGTAAAGCGGTGTATAGCTGGGAAGACACATTTTCTCAAGGACGCTCTAAAATTGTTGATGAAATCCGATCTGGTCGTCCTGTTGAGATTGCAACAGAAGCACCCGTGCAGTGGGTGGAGGAGATGATTAGAGGTGACAGGTGAGTAACGATAGACTGTAGCGATTTCCACCTTTTTGGTCCACTGAAAACCCACCTTGGCGGGAGACATTTCGCGAATGATGCCAAAGTTGAATGTGAAGTGAAAACGTGGTTTAGAAATCAGACGCAGTTTTATGCAGCCAGTTTGGGAGGACTGCTAAAACAATGGGATTAGTGCATCAATGTTGGTGGAAATTATGTTGAGAAATAAGGGGACAATGTGTGTATAAAAATAAACTTGTTTCAAGTTGTTATATTTAGTTATTTTTCTACAGCTATTCGTGACTTACTTATTGACTTCCCGTCGTATATGTTCTCCAATTTGAATTGCTAGCCTGCATATACACATTGCTGTAGAACCTGTCTTTAGCTTAGTGTACATGTGACTATTGAATCTGTTGTGTTCTGTTCTTGATTCTTATCTACATAGTTACATGCATGCATGCACGCACGCATGCACGCACACACAGAGAGAGAGAGAGAGAGCGAGAGACTCAATTATACTTTCTGTGTGGACAACAGATTAAACAAGCAATTAGAGCATCCAACTGAGGCCCTGAAATGTAGATATACAAAAGAATGAGTCAAAATTCCTGGAGACAAAGATAATCAAACAGAAGTGTTAGATAAGTTGAAAATTAAAAGAGAGACAATGGAAGAAATTTAAAATAGACACGTTCAATATTTCCGCCATATTAAAAGATGTATTTAAAAACAACAAGGTAGTCCACTTGCAGTTACAGCTGTTAGCTTGAGAAGAGTTAGGTCTTTAATTGGCTTTGACCATGGCATAACAGATGATTAGTTCCTGTCTGATCATGTGTCCTTCCTAGATATTTCCCAGAGAAATCTGTATATTATCTGGCATTCATTGGATGAAGCTGGGTCAACCACAGAACTATACTTGGAGGAAATGAATCCTGTCATTTATGGGTGTGAGCTCACACCACACACTGGCTAAGCAAATGTACTGCCGGTGTGCTGGGGAATGAACAGGCGGACAGATTGGCTGGCTCGGCAGAACTTGGTGGAGTATTGATGCATGACAAGGCAGATGTGGTTGCGGCCTTGTGGGAGCACGTGTACACCTCGGAGGAGCAAATGGATCACCAGAGTCTGGTTAGAATGAGGCAGCGAGGAGTGACGAGGGGATCTGGCCGACGCTCGACGCTCAGAGGAAAGGCGAGACGGACATATAATCAGATTGCTACTGGAACTATTAGTGTTGGAACTCTTCGCTGGTTGCTGAGGATAGGGACGGAGCGCTTATGGGAATGTCCCGAATGCTGTGATGTCGGTTCCTAGATCAATCAATCAATCAATGTACTGACTATTTGACACCAGGGTTTATTAAAAACCTAACAATCTTACAAAGACCAGGAGGGGTAAGTCAAAGGTTAGAGGTAAACAATGATACATCTGGAAAGGTAGTTAGTTAGTTAGTCGAGGTTCCAACTTTACGGCAACGGGTCGTCCCCATTATGCTCCATTCCTGTGCCAGTGAATATCACACAAAATGCTCCCCACTGTCCAATGTGAAAAGTGGAATAGATAGGAGTCTCGGCAATCCAACAGCCCGTACAGGTACACTGTGCATAATGCCGCCGCCAGAATGCCAACAAAAAATTAATCCACGAAAACCACAGTTCATCGTCAATGGAATTGGCAGTCACCAGAAAGACCTCATTGACCCGGGTTTTCTCACAAGGCTCGGTCTTTTTCCTCAGGGCGACCCGCCAAAAGTGTCACATAAAGCACGAACTCTGTAGCTTCAGCGCCGACTCCCAGGAGTCTCCTGAAAAATGCACTCGTGAACTGAAAAGGCAAATCAGTCAATTCATCAACAGCCAGTAGCTATTGTTTCGAACATGCAGGTCACTGTACAGGACAGATGTAACAGCATTCCACGTGAATTTCACAGCTCACAGTGTCGCCCACGCACTCACTCAGTAGCAGGGCGACGGAACCATGTACTACCAGTCCAGCATGGGGAAAATGCAATTGCAAATCGTAGCTACTAGCATAAACACTCCACAAGCCTTAACAGTTCAATGCCTAACCACCATATTGGCGACCAGAAGTCATCTGGGAAGGTAAACATCAAGAGATGAAGCAGCCTGTCAAAGTGTACAACCAAAACAGTAAGTCTTGCAGATTCATTGCAGATAACCTTCATTGTGAAGATGGCACTTTATGGACTGAATACTGCATGCATAATACCCCACTGTTCCCTATGACAGGCACTAGGGTAAATTACTTCTAATCTGTAGCATATGTTAAGGCTGCACATATATTTCACATCCCCATAAGTTCATAGATCACATAATGTGAGCAAACATGATTACACGTTAATGAAATATTATTGAAAATTACAATGTTTACTTACTGTGTAATTCTTCTTCAACCGCACCATTGGTATGTGCACCATCAATCAATGTTGCATTATCATGCGTGTTGTCTTCTGAGTCATCTAAAATTTAATAATTATAATTATAGTAAAACAAAGTGTAACAACATAAGCATTGTGCACACATGTCCCAATCTTTCACCCTTATCCAAGAAGGTTAGAAGTCCAGTCCACTACCCTATGGTCAGGGGGAAGTATACCATTCTGACCTTATTACTGAACAAATCCACACCGTTCAGACCATGAATCATACCAGGCTTGCTCCAGTTAGAGGTTGATGTGCTACCTCCAAGCCACTCTGCAGTCATCTACTGTTGGTCATTCTGTACTTACCTCTCTGGTACAACAATGAATCAGACAACTTGTGTACGTGTCTTTCTCTGACTTCTTTCTAATTTACCAATTACCATACTAACTAGAGCATTTCATGTGTCATATAATGTCATCTCTGAAATCTTCATGACTGGACTTCTTCCCATGATAATTCATCAATGTGGCTATTTTGGGGTTATTCTCTCCAAATATGCTTGTGTGTAATCTATGAAGCATAAATACAAATATGTAGTAAATAACTCTTTCTGACAAAGTCCTGTTATGAATCTTTGAATATCTTCTCTCCATCATCAACGAGTGCTGGTCAACACAAGCCAGATGCAGGCTAATCACAGCAATGACCTAACTAAAATGACCTTACTAAATGCTGCCACCAACATGTTTTAAACAGTCTACATTGGGGTTTAAGACTAAACCAAACAACAATGACAGCAATAGTTTTATAATTTTCTTCTCCATGTAAAGAGACACTATACATAAAGTTAGAAAATCAATCAACACCTCAGACACATGCACCCAGATTTCTCAACGGCAGACATGTGGAAGGAAATATAGAAAACATCCAAACACAATCCACCAAAAACTCACTGATATAAAAAAAAAATGAACTGGGACATTCTAGATTAAGCTGCTCAGATCTGTCTTTGAGGCCCCAGGAATATCTTCAAAAAAGGAACAAACTGAGTCACAGCAAAGAGCTGTGTCTCGTGAGGTAACAGTCCTTCTGGCAGTTGTACAGTCAAGATGTACTGTTTTCAGAGAATCAAAGTCTGTTTCCAAGCCATCTGATGCCCCAAACAAGACAATCTAATCAAGTAAATGAATGATTATCTTAGCATGATGTCCAGCAGAAAACTATTTCTGCCGTGAATATCAGTCCATCATGATATTCCTGGCCACTATGCTATCCTGGAAATAAACAGGCAGATGAGTCTGCAAAGGTCACAGGGAATCTCAAGAGACCCATCCGTCCCAGAGCTTAAGAAGGGAAAGGGAAAGACAATGAATTAGAGACAACAAAATGCAGACTACAGACCACAGCATGACAGCATAAATATGCTAGACAGAAACCAGCAGACTACAGACCACAGCATGACAGCATAAATATGCTAGACAGAAACCAGCAGACTACAATCTTCAGACTTAGGATACTCTGGACTTAGAAGACCCCTACAAAACTGGCAAGAAATTTCCAGACAAATGGAAAAAGGCCCACAAGAGGAAGCCTACAAGGCAAACTGTTGGAGGTCAGTGAAGACCTCAAGTGTACTGTCCTATTTATGGCCCATACCGGAAAAGATACATAACAAATATTGACTGCCGAAGAAGAAATTCCCCATCAATTTCATTTGTTTGTTTTTTATGGTTTTGCTGAGTGATCTAGTAACACCTGTAACTGTAAGTGTTTCCACATTTGTTTTCTTTTATGCCAATTATATTGCCAACATTCTTCTTAAATACTGGCTCCGGTTCCATCAACATCTCATGACTCATTGTCCAGCAATTATATCCATACAGAAGAACAGATTACTTAACACCTTTCAGTGCCCAGATTTTCATGCTTCTGGTGATATTTCCAACTCTCAGAATGTTTTAATTTTAGCGAAACAGTACTTGGACAAATATTGATTATTTTCTTTATTTTCTTCCATCGTATGTCTCTATAACCCAGATATTTAAGAAGATTGACATGTCTGATAATTACACTTTTACTGGGAATCTCAATGGTGCTTCAGACTTCTGGTCAAGATGGTGGCGGGGGTTGTGTTGTTTTTGAAACAGCTCCTTTTTTTCACGTAGGAGATGGATAATTTCATCTCGTGCATGTAATTTCTGAGCTAGGATGTAAACCAGAAGTTTCCTCTCAAGATTTTTGCTGGTGCTACAGAGTTTGTGCATCTATGTGAATCAATCCTGAGTGTTTTTCGCAGCATGTTTAGGTTACTGTGTAGTACACTAGTGATGTGTAGTGTTTTTGGTTTTCTTCATCATGGCAGACCATCATTTGTGCCCCATACAAAGGGTAAACAGACCACCGACTAGACGAGGTCTACGGTGTAAATGACAGGGCAGACGGGCAGGAGCCAGACGTTACTGGCGAAAATGCGACCGTCTGGGCCTCAAGAATATTCGTATTCTATATTGGAATTGTGCCAGCGCAAAAAACGAGGCCCCATTTTGGAAAGCCTGGCATACAGAAACGATATAGTAGCGCTTCAGGAGACAAGACTCCGTATAGCCAGCTTCAAATGTTATTACAACAGGCGACACCTGGGAATGGTGATTCTGATTTGAGACAGCATAATGGCTTCAGAGTTGGACATGTCCAGGTGGGACAGTGACGAGATACAAATACAGGCCGTTAGAGTTCAATCCAGCCTACCATTCATGTTGGTGAATGTTTATGCATGTAATGCGAGTGTGGATTCCCAGAGGTGGCAGTGTCTGAGTGAGACATATGTCATGAGAGGAATGTCATTTTCTGTGGCGATTTCAACGCTAAAGGCAAATCATGGGGTAACATTTCTTCCAACACACAGGGGAAGGAGCTTGAGGCGGCACTTGAAACCAGTGACTGTTTGTATCAACAGTGGCTGTGTCACCAGGACAGCAAGTCGTCCAGGTGATGAGGACTGTGTTATTGACCGGGCGCTGGTTTCTCCTTCACTCACTACAGTAAGTAAAATGGGGTGTCCTAGGGCACCATGGCAGCGACCACCACCCTTGCAGCATACTGGTGGAGAACGGCAGAACCAGGCAGCGCAAGTCAACAGTCAAGACCTTCAAGAATGACAGTTCAGGGCAAGATGTGGTGAGTAAAATAAGGCGCAACAAGCGCAGGAATCATCGTGGCAGGAAAAAAGCTGGGAACAGCCACCTTGGTGGAATTGCGAGGTGGAAAAGGCCTGGATGGATAAGCGTGGTGCTGTAAGGAAATGGCAAAATGCCAAGAATAACAAAGTTGCCCATGCCAGTCTTATCGTGCACTTGGAAAGAGAGATGGACACAAATGTTAGCTATTTCAAAAAACTGGTTAAAGTGGTTAAAAGTGAAAAATGGGCTGAGTTGTGTCAAAGAATAAGCACAGACAAGTCGCTGAAATTGTTCAGGAGACTACATAAAAGTATGAATGGGGTAGTCAAGAATAAGAGTGTTCCTGACTTCCAAAGTGCTGACCTTATCTGGCAGAGGTCTGACGAGAATAAGGGCAACGCCCTTTTTGAACGCTATCTAGAGCAGAGCAACCAGACAGACATGAGAGACCAAAATTTTGCCAAGGGATTACCTCAGATAGGTGTAAGGCCCAGAACATTGCAGTTGAAGACATAGTGACAGTGAAAGAAATTAGGGCTGTGCTTCGACGAACAAAAAACAGCGCACCAGGGCCATATGGTATAAGGTATGACGACATCAATATGTGTAATGATGAGCAAGCAAGAGGAACTAGCAGATATGTACAACAACAGCATAGGGAGTGCTAACATCAAGGAAGAGTGGTTACACTGCTATCTGATTCCCTTGCCGAAACCTGGCAACGACCACACAAAAATTCAAGGATATCGGGTAATAACCATGCAAAATACAATAGGCAAGCTGCTGGAGAAGTTAATTGCCAGGAAAATATCAAAACAGCTAGAGAGGCAAGATTGTTTCCCACCTACCCTTGGAGGGTATCGTCCAAACAGAGAAACCTGGACCAACATAGCAGTTTTTGTCCATGATGTCTATGAAGGTTTCCACTCAGGCATTGAAACACGTGTTGCGGCGATTGAACTTGAGGATGCATACAATAGAGTACCATTGGATTTCTTAATGTTTCAGCTTCTTGAACTAAAGATAAGTCCATTCCTCCTTAGTTGGATCGCCGTAGCCCTCTTCCAATGGAAGGTAGTTTTTAGATGTGGCAGTTGGACTTCTGAACAACAATATATCCTGGCCTACCACAGGGATCACCATTATCTCCGGTGTTGTTCAATGCCTACACTGTGAGAATTACCGGCGAGCAGATCAGAGGACCGGGGAGGACATTGTCATATGCCGACCATGTGTTAGTGTATCGTCAGGTTTCTGTGGATCTACAAACAGAACTAAATTGCATAAGCACTTAGTGTGTGGAATCAGGGGCAATGGTCAACCCAACAAAGGCAGCAGTGACATGGTTCTCTTTGAATAACCATATTGTCAAAAACTCCAACACCAACTATAAATCTGTGTTCAGAGGCAGTGGAAAGAATGCAGGCAATGAACTACCTGGGAATACGTTTTTGATCGAAACCTTGCTTATCATGAGCACATAGACTGGGTGATAACAAAGGCCAAGCGAGGTTTGGCTGTGAAGCGCGTGATGGCGGTGGCAAACTGTGAGCAGCGCCATCTATGTCTCCTTTACAAGGGTCTGGTCCTGTCTGTTTTTGGAGTATGCGATGGTGATCCTGACTATCAGCCGTAAGCAGATGGATAGGATGGAAAGGATACAGAACAAAGCTACGCGTATTATTTTTTGATGTACAAGAGATACAGCATGCAGGGCGATGCGCTACCTTCTTGACTTTCCAACCATTGGGGACAGATTACAAATTTGCAGAGCACGTGCAAACACACATCATCCACTGCACTATGAAATTAAGAAGGTAAAGAGCAGCTGGTTAAAAATAGGAAAGTCATGAATGGGTCAAGCCGAAGACATTCTTCAACAGGTGTGTTCACTTGAGGGCTTACAACCTGGCGAGGAGTGGGCACAAGTGCCAACAGATTTCTGTACATCCTTTTCTGTTTGCATCCAACTAGACAGAAAATGCGGACAAGAAAATCAGGCTGCTGTGGAGGCAGAAGTACAAGCTTTGATTTTCGAGAATTCTTTGGAGGGTGATGCTGTAATTTACACTGATGGGTCAGTCGTTCGACGAGTGAGAAGTTTATGGGCTTTTACGGCTCAGTCCGGAGGGAGAATTGTAAAGGAATATTCTGGTGCTTTTGCTTTGACCACAAGTAGCGTGACTATGGAAGTCATGGCAAAAATTAAAGCAATAACATGGCTCGAGACGCAGACATTCACTAGGGTATGTTTCCTTAATCACTCAATGAGCATGCTAAAGAAGATAGAGATGGGGTGGATCTGAAGAGAATGGTTGCTGTCTCTGGAGCGTTCTTGGCTGGCAAAGATTAGTTTCATTTTCATGCCAGGGCATGCGGGTGCACAAGGAAATGAGCGGGCTGACAAGCTCACAGGTAAGGCTACTGTGCAAGGCGGACACGCCATGGACCAGGCAGACATTCTGAATGTTTTACGAGAAGCAAGTCTTTTGCAAGAACCAAGTGATGACTGTGAATCTACAACCATGGTCAGGATGCGAGAACATCAGATTAAAAGAGGTGTGGCCAAACAAGAACACTACACGGGAAGCCAAAGAAGATTGATAAACCAAAACAGAACTGGTGTCGTCAGTCACTACACGCTGTGGGATTTACTGAATGGATCTGAGCACTTACGGACTGAATGGTTCAATGTGCAATGAGGATGATATGTCAACTAACTCAATGGCGCAGTGGTCAAGCTGCCTGCCTGGCGCTGCAAAGGTTGTGAGTTCATTTTCAGGCTCTGCCATTCAGTTAAAAAGTGCAATTTTTTTACAGACCCCTAGAGGTCATCGCTGGAGTTACGGAGCTCATGCTCTGTGTAACACTTTCAGAAAGCTACTTTGTGGAAAGAGACATACAGGATAAAACCTGGTGCAATGAAATCGAGCCTACTGCATGTAAACCTGTGTTTTTAAAACTGTACTCAAACTATGCTGGAAACTAGCATGAATTCTGTTTTGCTAACTTTAATGAGAATCCCTTCATCTCCGTCACCACCACGACCTCTTCAAGACTGTTTTTCATTGTACTTTCTGACCCTGCTATTAACACTGTGTCACCTGTATATTTCAGAAAGTGTACATTATAATTCTTAGAAGATGTTCAATATTTGTTAGTACAGTCATGCTGTAAATGTTGAAAACATCAAGTGATAAAACACATCTTTGACCAACTCCATACCTACCATGCATCATCTTATCAGCTTCCCTCTTGTCACGCTCTACAAACAGGGCAGTTGACAGGTAGGCACCACCTCCGAGAACACAGACGAAGGTTGTCAGGTACAGTGCCGATTGCATAGCTGGATACTGTACAAAGGGGCGTTTTGGATCTGGATGAACACCAGCCAAAGCATCAGCAATCTGTTCAGAAGTACAATGATGTATCAACAAGTCAAGTCAAGGGCTCCGTTCCACTTACAGGCATGCTGGGTATATGGTGCTATTTTAACAGACCAATCAGGTGTTGGTCACTTTTACTTCCCTGAACATTTCCTGGTACCCTCTTTAGGCTGGGTCGACCTGGCAACCCAGGTCCATTTTTTAAAAGCCACCGTCTCAAGGAGGATTCGAACACATGCTAGCCACTACACTATCATGGCTCAACCATCTATTTATAATTTAAAAGAAGATTCAGCAAAACTTCAGTAATGTAATTTCAGCACTGACAACTTATTGCAGAGAAGCAGTAAAAGCAAAGGACTATTTACTCAGATCAGCTGAGTTTCCATCTTCTCACTGAAGGTTATATATACAATGCATCTCAGCATCACCTATATCTCACCATGATCAAACAACTTAACAGCCACTATCCAGTCCATCTTTTTATGTTATCATTCCATTCAAAACTTGTGTCTCTTTTTTCTTCCTCTTGCACGTTTCTTCTTCTTATTCTTCTTCTGCGTTCATCCGAAGAGTTTTTTCGGACGTGACTGCATTGTGCCTGTTTACAGCAGAACTGTGTTCTTGCGCCATTAGGCCGACACATCCGACTTCTGCGGGCATTTGTTGACCGGGTTAACTTTCCCAGGGATTTCTTAGTGCATTTGACTCTCACTGTTGTGTTATCCCCCATCCCATCTGGCCCGTTTAGAGCAGCCAAAGACATCCCTGTCAGCCCTCGAGGGAAGGTAGAGGCAGACCATGAGCACACCCCGCCATCCAAGGGGGCTTCCATAATTGCAGAGCCGACACATAGCGCTCTGGTACTGGGCTCACCCAAGGAATCGTCACATCCTGCACATGGCTGCTTAGCCTCACTTCCGTATACTGGGCCCTCCGTTCACCACCGGCTGCTCCTCCGGAAATCAGAATAATGCAATCTACATATGACATCCACACTGTGAGCTTTCGATTCGGGCTTTCCACATAATGGATTTGCTATCCAATCAATATTCTATTTCGTGCCACAAGGACACTTTTTCCACCTTTTATGACGCCCACACAATGAGCTTTTGATTCGGACTTTCCACGTAATGGATTTGCTAGCCAAGCAATGTTCCATTTCATGCTTCTTAGACTCTTTTGCGACCAACATATGAAGTGTGGCAGTCTAAGTTAGCCACTTTAGTAAATTTCTTTCTAACTTTTTCTTTTCTAAATTGCTTTTTAACTATATAACCTGCATAGTTGGATACCTCTTGAAAAAACAAATCCAACGGTAGCTTATTCAAGTCTGTAGGTCATTTCTTAGCCAAGATATTAATGTTCGTGTGTCAGTTTATCATTTAATATGAACATACAGAAAAAAATCGATTTTGACCTTTTCACAACGTGTGACCCTACCTACACAGTTTTTCACATCTGTTGGTTACACCGACGCGAAGGGAGATTACCATTGCCGCTGTCTAACTCAAGGACGGTTGTCAACAAGAGGCCGCGAAGCGGAGTTCAATTTTGATCAGAGAATTCGCCTTGCAAAGTTACCCAAAAATAAATGTAACCGAACATGTAGAGATGAAAATTTACACATAAATACTGAAATGGGTGTTGAATGCAAACATGCATACATTATCATTTCAGTCGCTCTGAATAATCCATAAGAATATTAAATGATCATCGCTGGATTATGACATGGAAAAATCACCATTTTCCTGCCATGGAAATTACAGCATCATAGCATGCTGTCTTAATGGTTTCAGTTTGGGATGTAACTGCCGACTTAAACAGTCAAAAATTACATTGTACGCGTAAAAATGGATGCTCAATTGAATTATTTATACTAGATCAATTTATAACGTCTATATAAAACAAAATTTACGAGTCAACTTACATCTTAAAAAGACAGTCTCTTTATCTCCGTAAGAAGAAAAATTTGAGACGCCAAGATGTATAGATTCATAGACAATGGATGGAACTACAATACTAGGTAATCAGTTTCTGTTTTAATGCGATATTGAACTAATCGGGGAATTTAACGTCACAAGCACTCTATAGATCCTTAAATCGGAGACACAAAAACAAGAAACCGAAAATTAACGCCAAAAAATCTCCGGTAAAATTCGGCAAAACTAAAAAGTAGTGCCTAGTCTAAGTACTCCTTCATGCACCTTTAGATGTCAACCTGAATGTAGTTAAAGTAAGCTGAAGTCAACTTGAGTTTGTTGATATCTCTATAGAGCTTGTCCTCACATGAATCAGGTGTGGGCCAAAATATCTTTCTCTGTTGTGCATATATTGGGCACTCCTGCAGCAAATGTCTGTCATTTTACCAGTTCTAAAATTACATTCATCAGTATCTCCTATCGTTAGTTTATTGAACAAGTGCTATTTCAGCTTCAGCCTGTTATGTCCTGTGCAGAGTGAAGATTGCTACTTGTTCACTTCGGTCGTGTTTGAAATATGCATCATCTTTCTGGTGGCCTGGGTGCTCTGATTACCATTTGGTTCTATAAGTGCTTTTTATAAACCTCTTTGCCTCATTATAGGTTATGTCTATGTCAGGCTGAGGTAGTTGTCCGCCCTCTTTTGCTAGTCTGTCAGCCTCTATTTCCAGGTATACTGCAATGTGATGGGATCCACTGTATTACAACATTTTTTGGATTTCTGACATAGTCCATGGAGTGCTGCTCTCAGGTCTGCTAGTTCTGTGCTGTTTTTGCTCTTCAGTATTGAGACAGCTGACTTTGCATCTGTGAAGGTAGCTATTTGCTTCTCTTTATTTTCCTCCATCAAGAGCATTTCTGCTGCAGTTTTCAAAGCCTCTACCTCCGCTTTGAAGTTACTTGAAAATTTTCCAGTTGCCACTGAATGTTTTTTTTTCCACTCCATTTTTTTAAATTTAGGAGAACTTCTCCTCCATTTTCTATTGAATTTTTGGCTGATCCATCTGTATATGCATGGGTCCAACTGCTGCTTGGGTAATGTTCTTTTATGTAGTTTAGGGCTATTTTTCTTCTTTCTGTTTTATTCCGAGTGTTCTTTTTCTCAATACCAGGAATATTTTCTATCATCTCAGGCAGTTGCTGCTGTCTCCAAGCTGGGAGCTTGTGTGCATTGTGAATGGGTTTGACTGTTGATATGTTAAGTATGGGATCTGCCCTAATCTTTCGTTTTGCAGTTTCTACAATGTTGCTACGCTTCAGTCTTCCCCTTCCAAAACCACTAAACCTTTTATACATAGGGTGGTCTGTCAATCTTCTAAATTTTTCTGCTTGTTGTTGGGCTCTGCTATCTCTTCTGTCCTGCACCGGTTGTAAACAAGTGATCTTTTCTAGTTGTTTAACAGGCGTTGTCTTCAGGCTTCCAGTTATGATCCGCATTCCTTGATTCTGGACTCTACTTATTTTGTTAATGTTTGACTTAGCTGCTGTTGCCCAAGCTGCGATGCCATATTCCAGTACTGGCCTCACCCATCCAGTGTATAACTTCTTGAGAACTTTCTCATCTGCTCCCCACGTTGTACCAGCAAGCTTGTTCATTATTGCCATTCTTTGCCTTGCTCTTGTTCGATTTTTCTCAACCCGTGTCTTCCATGTCAGGCGACGATCAAAGGTAACTCCTAGATAGTTTGGATTTTCTTCATGGTGCAATATTTTTCCATTCAATACCAGCTTAGGGTGCTGAGTTTTATTTTAGAGGGAGAACACTGTGCATGTTGTTTTCTCCTCACTTATCTTCACTTGCCATGATTTTGACCAGTCCTCTAGCGCTAATAAGGCTTGCTGTATTCTGCTGTTAGCTGTACTAATATATTCTTCAGATGTCCATATGGCTGGGTCATCTGCAAAGGAGGATGTGTGTACTCTGGCTGGACAATTTTCCGTGATGTCATTTATATATGCTAGGAATAATGTTGATGCAAAGGAGGATGTGTATACTCTGGCTGGAAAATTTTCCGTGATGTCATTTATATATGCTAGGAATAATGTTGGTGAAAGAACACTTCCTTGGGGGACACCTTGCTCCAACAGCATCTTTTTCCTGGTTTGTCCTTGTACTTTTGTCCTCACAGTTCTGTTCTCAAGGTAGTGGCTGATCCATTTTTACTTTTCCCACAAACATGCATTTTTTGCAGTCTTACTTTCAGTCCTTCCTTCCATACTTTAACAAATGCTTTTTCTAAATCTATCCAGACCGCTAGTGTGTGCTTTTTATCTTGGATGGCATCCTCTATTTCCTGAACTATATAGGTTATTTGATCTTCACTGGATTTGTACTTTCTGAATCCTGCTTGGTGTGTTGTTAAGAGTTGGGTTTTCTTCCAGATGCCATGCTAGCTTGCCACTGATAATGCGTTCCATTAATTTTTCTACACAGCTAAGTAGACTGATAGGTCGACAGCCATTTGGTTCTTCCAAGTCTTTTCCTTTCTTTGGGACTGGTATTAGTATAGCTTCCTTCCATGCCTGTGGGAAAATTCCTCTCTTCCAGCTGTAATTTAGGGCTGCTAGTAGCTTCTTTTTTTGCTTTAGTACCTAGTCCTATTAGCATTTCATTTGTGATTCCATCCTTTCCTGGTGATTTCTTCTTTTTTAGGGTATTCATTGCCTGTTCCATTTCTTCCATTTTCAGATTTGCCATCATATATTCTGCTGATGGATGGATGGATCATATATTCTGCTGCTGTCTCTGTATTACTATGATGTGTCTGTTTATCTTTGATTGCTTTCTTCTGTTCGGTTGTAATATCAATGTGGCTTGCACTAGCGTAATGTTCCATTAGTACATTTGCAGCCTTTTTTCCTGTAAGCCAGGCTTTCCCTTGTTTAATTGTTATTTGTTTGTTTCTGGGTCCTTCATTTTTCATGGCTTTCACTAGTTCCCCTAGTTTGTTTCCATCCCTGTCAAAGTTCAGGTTTTCTGTTTTTTCCTTAGAACAATCTCTTGTTGTTTGATTTACTGTTCTTTTATATTTTGCTGAGATGGCTTTGAGAGAGATGTTCGCTTGAATTGTTTGTTCTTTCTCTGCTGTCTTCCTGGCATCTTCAACTTTTTTCTCCAAAATTTGTAGTTCTTCAGTCCAGTATGGTTTGTAATTTTTCCTTGCTCCTCTTGTAATGGACTCAATGACCGCCTGTATTATTGCTTTGTTTAGACTTCCCACCATTTGTTTCATGTTGTCATGTCGTGTATTTATGTTTTCACAATATATGTCTGTTAGTATAGCAAATCTGTCCTAATCAGTTCGTTTGTAATTCCAGCGAGGCAAAGGGTTTTGCTCCTGTGGAACATACTCCATATTCATTACAAGCTAGATTGGTCTGTGGTCACTACCTGCTAATTGGTCAAGCACATGGCGATAGATTTTGTGGAGGATGTCTCCTGTGCAGAAAGCTAAGTCTGGAGTAGAAGTGGTAAACCATCTTCTGGAGTAGAAGCTTGATATGTCGTCCGCTTTGTTGAGTAGATGGAGATTTGAGTCTATTTCCCAGTCCTCCACTTCATCTCCTCTGTTGTGAGTATCTGGGTATCCCCATCTTCTGAACGGCTATTAAAGTCTCCGACAATAATGCAGTTTGTGTCAGTTATTTTCATGTCTGAAAGTGTTAGGTCCTTATCTGCTGGGCTATACAGATTGTAAATTCTTATTTTCACGTCCTTTATCATTATATCAACACCTATAATTTTCGTTTGGTTGTCAGAAGTCACAAATACTTCACTGCAAGGTATTGTGTTTCGTGTAAGTATTAGAACTCCTCCTTTGTGTCCTTCGCGGTCTAAACATGTGGTCTGATATCCTCTGACTGAGAATGTGCAACTGGTGTTGAGGTGTGTCTCTTGAATGCATGCCACATCTATTCTATCTTTATGAAGACGATTTGGTAAGAGGACTTTCTTGTTAGAAACTCCTTCCGCATGGCCAGGGCAGAAAATCCATACAATTCTAACAATCTGCGACATCTGAAGCTAGGCAAACCATTATACACGAAACATTCCTTTCTCAACCTTACAAAGCCTACTCCGTGAATCCATAATGAATACAATGTGTGTTGCAGTGGTCTCCTCCAACTATTGGAAGGCTGCTGTTACTGTTTCCACCTCCAATGTCATGCTGGAGGTTGTAGTCTCATATGCCTGACTCTCCTGTTTCAAGCATCATCCATTAGCCTTCGCAATGAAACCCCAGCCACTACATCTGTTTCTCATCCTGACCCAAAGGTGAAGATCATTATGTCACCTTGATGTGTGTGTTTTTTATTGATGACTCGTTTATTTGTCATGATTTTCTATCCATGATATTCATCTAATTTATCTATGTATCCTAATTTCAATGGCATGAATTCTTTCTCCCAACTGCTTGTTCACAGTCCACAACTCCAGAAATTATAGTATAATGTAGAGTAAATATAGCTCTAGAAGACCCCAAGTTTGCAGAGGTAAGACAGCTGATCATTTGTTATACCATTTCACATGTTGTGGAATACTATTTGGACCATTCCATTTCACTTATTTATTTGTTACAAATATGCTATTGCGTGTCATTATGTAACTAACGTAAGAGAAACTTGTGACTTTTTCTGTGTATTTCAAAATGTGCATTTATACCTACCTTGCTAATTATCACAGTTAAAGAAGACACAAACAACTGCACAATTTATTGCTTTGCATATTTAGTTCATTAGTTGTATCTCACCATGCATTTAAATTAAATGATGATTCCTTTCTATATCTTCTAAGTCTTTGCATCTGCTTTCAATCCACTATTGTTTTTTCATGAATGCACATAGCATGCCACCCATTTGTTGCCAGAGCCCATAGAGGGAGCCAAGAATACTGTAACCTACCATGCATGTCGTAAGAAGCCGCTAAGTAGGGTTGGTCTTGAGGTTGACTACCCCATCCAGAAGAACATTTTAGTTGTTGCAAAACCCAAACAAAAATAAAGAAGTCTAAAGATAAGGACAAATGAATAATACAGCCAACCATAGAAAAGGAGACCCTTCTAGAAGTATAACATGATGTGCAGACAGCCACATAGAGACTAAATGGCTAACTGACTGCCTTTCACCTTGGGAAGTCTCCAGAACTGGCCCCTTGGTAAAAACTGCACAGGTTGTAGGACCAATTCAACATGATACGAATAGCATTTTGGGACTGTGCAAGACAAGGTGGAAGTCTAAGCACAGCTGAGACAGTGTTGTCTTCAGGTCATATCAAAGAAAATGCCCTCACAGTGAAGGAGTGGCTCTAATGCTGTCTGCAGAGAAAGCACTAACAGAATGAGAAGGCCTTAGTTTGAGAGAATATTTTGAACCACAGAAAGAGATTTTAAACATGAACGTAATCCAGTGTTATGCACCCACAACTGATCAATGAATTAGTCAGAAACTGTGCATGCAGCTTCAAATACTATAATACATTATATTCAATAGCTGTTTCACTCAGTTGCCTTAAGGTGAATAAGTCATCTTGCAATTCATTCTTCTTTGGAAGCAAGACATCTTTGCAACCCTTTCTTCTTCTGAAGCCAAACTGTGAATTAATAAGTTGTGGATTACTCAGTCTTCTTATATTTTGTTCAACAAATGTGCTACGACTGGCAAATCTTCATTAAATTTTCTTCACAGAATTACAAGGGGCTTCTCATAAGTCTTTAGCCTGACCATGAAGGAGTAGGCGGAGAAAATTGAAATTTGGCACACAGTGCTTATTCCTTCTCAATGTAGCCACCACCTGAATATATGTATTTATGCCATCTCTGCGTGACCTTGAAAAGACCTTCAGAATAAAACAACCTATTTTTCTAACAAAACCAGTTATCAAAAGCCAGTATGACATCTTCGTCACTGTCAAGATGATTTCCTTTCAGCTTTTTTTAACGATTTGGTACATCCAAGTCTCATCTACCGTCCCCATGGTCTTTTACATGTTTTTCGACCGCCAAATGTTGAGCAATTGGCCACAGCAATCAACCCGTGTTTGTTTCTTTGTTTCTGTTCACATGTCAGCAGGCGCGGGACACACACTTTTCTCATGTTCAGTCTGTTGTGTAAAATTCTAAAAACTGTACTCTTACTCAGTTTTGCTGAACCCGATATCCCTGCAATTGTCATTTTCCTATCCTGGCCTATGATTTTCTTCACTTTTGCTGCATTTGCATCATTGCACTTTGAGGACGGCTGTCCTGGTCTTGGCAGATCTGCAACTTGGTAACAGCCACACTTAAACTGCAAACACCAATTTTTTAAAGAAGCATACGAAGGACAGACTTCCTCAAACACTGGCCCCATCTCCCTGTGTATTTCTGTAGGTGTTTTTCCCTGTAACATCAAGAATTTTATCACAGTCTTGGCGTCTGATTTCTCCATTGTTCTGACAAACTGTTGGATGTGCAGATCTGGTCAATAGGGTGTGTTGTGCCATGCACCATATCGGGAAAACCAGTTGAGGTGGGAAATTCATATTTCATATGTCCATTACAAATTGAAAGAGCTATACATGTGCCAAATTTCAATTTCAATTTTCTCCGCCTACTCCTTCATGAGAAGCCCCTTGTATATCAGTCTTTCTCAGTTTTCATTTCTTATCTTTGGTGCATAATTTCTAACTTCTTTTTCTTCTTGACCTACTTCTTCTTCAGGTCTTGAGCAGACGTCAGTAATTAAAACTCTCCGATTTAAAATAATTTGATGAAGCTCATGCTGTTTATATTATTACTTATTGTCTAGCTGTGTAAGCTTCTCCCCTTTTCACACGCAGCCGAGTTGCACTGTGCATCTGAGAGGTTCTGTTTGTGAGAACGGTGACTTGTTTCATCATCATAATGTGCCATGCCAATAAGCATGGGTGGTCAAGTTTCACCATCTCACACAATCACCTCAGCATTGTGAAATGAAAAGGTTAAATAAATAGGCTAGACTAGATCAATATAATGAAGGTAGAAATAATATTCATTTTGAGATGATACTGTAGAATTTACAATCAATTTCCCTTTAACACAGATGATTTAACTAAACTGTGTTTCTCTCAACAGGATATTTCCTGAAAGTTCCTGATAGCCAAATTAGGCCCTCATATATAATGCTTGCAAAATTAATTATTTGTCTGTGAAATAACACTAACAGCACATTTCATGAAACACAGAATTCATTAAAAACTAGTCATGTTGCTGTAACACTTTAAACATTGTTGAAATATACTTATACTATACCAAGCCAATGATGTATGGACTGACTGCATCACCAAGAGCATGGGACAGAAGAATCTGACCAGACTCTGCTAAAGACCGCCGTGTTGGAATGACCACATACTGCAGAAATATGGAGAAAAAAAAGCATTAAAATGATTACTACAAGAGCGAGTCAATAAGTAAGTCACACAGTTCTGTGGGATGGCAGGTAAATGTAGTTGGTGTTTTCTACAGGTGTCATTAGGTGACAGCAACATCGAACTTTATATTTCTGTTCGTCAGGTGGTGCTAGGTGTATCATAAAAGGACTGCCTGCAAAGGGCATTCATAAGGAAATGCTTCCTGTTTATGCTAATAAAAATGTTATTAAAAAAAAAAAATTTTAAATAATAAATGTGTCCCCCATAAAGCGGTGCATAGCTGGGTAGAATCATTTTCTCAAGGACGCTCTAAAATTGTTGATGAAATCTGATCTGGTCGTCCTGTTGAGATTTTAACAGAAGCATCCGTGCAGCGGGGCAAGGAGATGATTAGAGGTGACAGGCGAGTAACGATAGACTCTGTAGTATCATAATCGTACTGTGAAGTTCTATCGATACTTAATGAAACAATTCGAAGAAAACGTCCAGGACTGCTGACTAGAGGAGTGTTGCTTCTTCATGACAATGCCAGACCACATACGGCTCGATTAAGTCAGGAGACAATTAACCAACTAAGGTGAGAAGTTCTGGAACATCCACCTTACAGCCCCGACTTAGCCCATAGCGATTTCCACCTTTTTGGTCCACTGAAAACCCAGTCTGGCGGGAGACATTTCGCGAATGACACCGAAGTTGAATGTGAAGTGAAAACATGGTTTAGAAAACAGAGCACGCATTTCTATGCAGCCAGTTTGGGAGGACTGATAAAACGCTGGGATAAGTGCATCAATGTTGGTGGAAATTATGTTGAGAAATAAAGGGACAATGTATGTATAAAAATAAACTGGTTTCAAGTAGTTATCATATTTAGTTCAAGCTGGATTTAGACAAGGAAGAGGAACAAGAGATCACATTCTCAACATGAGTTTAAGAACAGAGAAGTGCAGAGAATTTAATGTAAACCTATTCTCATGTTTTGTGGATTATTCAAAGGCATTTTACTGTGTACAACATCAGAAACTTTGGGAAATCATGAGGAATATGGGCTTTCCATCACATGTAATACAACTCATAAGAATACTCTATCTAGACCAACAAGCAGCGGTTAGAATAGATGGCAAGACATCAGATTGGTTTGACATCAAGCAAGGAGTCTGTCAAGGATGTGTGCTGTCCCTCTATTTGTTTAACCTGTATGCCGATAATATAATGAGAAATGTAAGAGATTATATAAACAGAGAGCTATATGATGCCCTAAATATTGGCGGTCATGACATTGCAGAGATTCGGTATGCTGATGATACAGTGTTGCTAGCCATAATACAGAATGGTATAGAAAACCTAATAACCTCAACCCAATTGAATAGTGAAAATCACAACTTATATCTTAACATAGCAAAAACAAAGATAATGCATACAGATAAAACTACTATGGAGAAAGAAATATACATTAATGGGGGAAAATTGGAGGTGGTGAAAAATTTTGAATATCTTGGGTCATTGATTACCAACATTTGTGACACAATGAAAGAAATTAAACGACGACTATCAATTGGTCTTCAAAGACTAAAACAACTGAATAAATTATGGAGTGGGACAGACAGAACTACAAAAATTATATTTTTAAGAGCATGCATCTTTCCCATTGCAACATATGCCTGTGAGACCTGGACACTTACTAAACGAGCTGAACAGCGCATAAATGCATTTGAATATAAATGTTATAGACGCGTTCTAAGAATATCTTGAGTAAATAAAAGAACAAATGCATCCATACTTCAAGAGCTGAATATTGAAGAAGGTTGGCTATTAAAGACGATAAAATAAAGAAAATTGAAATATTTTGGTCACTTGAAACATCACGAAAGTTTGGAGAGAACAATAATGGAGGGGAATATGCCTGGGAAGAGAGGAAGAGGAAGGCCAAAGAGAAGATGAGTGCAGGGTGTGGTGGATGATCTCCAGATGGGTGTATCAGACGCAGGACATCTTGCTTATGATCGAGAGGTTTTCTGGAAGGTTGTTAAGGGAGCGAGGTTCTGCAAAGGACATGCTACAGAATGAATGAATGAATCATATTTAGTTATTTTTCTACAGCCATTTGTGACTTACTTATTGACTTTCCCTCGTGTATACGTATTTAATAACAACTAAAAATCCAAAGCAAATAATGAAGAAATTACAATTTTAAATGTTTACAAACTTTCCATAACTTTTACATTACATTTGTAGAGATCATGCTGTCTTATACGAGGTCTATGCAAAAACGTATTGGACCTTTTGCCGAGAATAATACAATTAATCAACTGGAGGTCTGAAACCAAAATCCTCTACCAGGTACTCTACTTGGGACTGAAGATGCCATTGCTGGAAATATTTCAGAAAGGCCTATTTGGGAATGGAGTGCAATGTGGCTGCCTCATTTGTGAAAGGCCGCCTCATTTGCATAATTTCTTCTCATAACTCAAATTAGATCCCTTTCAATGGTATTGTGAGCTTGGGAACAGCCAAAAGTTATAAGGGGTCATTTTGGGAGAGTAGAGAACCTGATGATGCAGAGGAAGACTGTGTTTGGCCAAGAAAGTCTGAGTTAGATACAAAGAATGCGAACAAAGAGACCTGTGGGAAACAGAAGCTTGGCAGCTCCATCATGACAACGCACCCATCTATTCTTCGGATCTAATTCAGATGAACATGTGAGTGCATGATCACCCACCACACACACATAAATTGATAAACAAACTGCAGCTTACCAACAAAATATCAGCTGTAATTGCCCAGTTTAGGCAGAGGAGAACTTCACCGACAAATATCAATATCTGAAAATACAAAAACATCAAACATATACTTTTAAATATGGATACTGTTTTCACGACAGAATGCCACCTTAGCTAATTATTTATGATATGTAAAATTGTCACACCAATGTCTTACATTATAGTTAAACTGGACATTCTCAACAAACAGTCTCTTAAATAGACTCATGTTGCTAAATTATGAAACCACTGGTGACACTTTAAAATGTTTTGTGTATTTTTACAAAATATAAAATATGCATAAATGAAATAAAAGTTGTAATACTCCGACTGATACCTACCCAAGTGACCACTGTGTTATATCTAGAAAGAAGGAGGGCAAAAAACAAGAATGGTGCACATGTGATCATGCCAAAAGCACAGATAAGTGGGTCAGCTCGAGGGTTGACACGTTTATATCTCCGGGCAGACTCCGCACCCAAAGCCACACCTATGAAGCCAGCTGCTACAGTGATCACTCCAAAGGTCAAACTCACTCTGTCAAATTAGAAATATATACTGATAGTTTTTCTACAACAGACAAAATACCACTAACATAACAGCATAAACATGGCACAATCAATCAATATCCACTGGCAGAGATGTTAACGGGGAGATTGGAGCACATACAAATCTATCTGCAGTCACTGATGATGGTCTTCACTAATCACTATCTGCACTAACAATGCTGCGTAACTGATAAATGGATGCTAGTTATTTAGAGACACATATGGGTGCATCTGGAGTACAACATCGTTTATTTTTGTTGATTAAGCAATATATATTGAAAGCTACACTTTCAGCCCCTCACAGTATGTTTCTAACATTAAAGGTGGAGGCAGTCACGGCTGGCTGGAGGCAGATGAGGACAGAGAGCACATACAAGAATGTCCTGAGTGTTGCCATGTCGGTTCTTGACTCAACTCAACTCGGGATAATACTATCAAGAGAGGGACGAACAAGCAGCAAGTCACAGCAAGAGATGGAAAGTGTTGAAGACTGATTGTAGCCAACCTTGTGAAGATGACACATGATTGATTAATTGGGGGAGGGTGGGGTGCAGGGATCCCTTTCATTGCACATTGAAATCTCCACAAGTGAACCAATCTCACCCTATACATCACATAGAGAGAATCTCAGCACAGTGCACAAACTGGATAGCATCAGCAAGTCCCTTTCATTGCACATTGAAATCTCCACAAGTGAACCAATCTCACCCTATACATCACATAGAGAGAATCTCAGCACAGTGCACAAACTGGATAGCATCAGCAAGAACAAGGGTATACCAAATCACATATCCCACAAATATTCCTTCCATGGCTAGGTTTTCTATGTAACAATGTAGCCTAGGCTGCCATCTAGTCAGCATGCTCTTTGCAAGTTCTGAGGGATTTTTAACCTGCATAAGGTACATAGAGTCTCCGAGTTTTTCACTCTTGTCTGGGTAGACTAGACATCCGATCCACTGCCCCTGATCATGGAGAAGCATATCAAAGTTTGCTTGCTGTGTAAAACTCACGCAGTCCAAACCGTGACACAAACCAGGTGAGAGGATGGACATCAGAGGGGGTGTTGGTGTAGCAGCTCGCAGGTTATGCTGATAATATCATGAGTGCAGTCAGATGAGTTTTCCATGCCTGCACTCATCATCCGCTAAGAGAGGGAAAGACTGGACACTATTCCTCCGTGCACTCAGCCCTACAGTGTGTGATGGTTCTAACACTTCCCAGAACCATTGCAGGTTCCTACTTCAAGGTTTTATTGTGTTTAAATAGGTGTACATTGTTACCTCTAATCTCCTCCCCTCTTTCATATGACTGACTGAAGGCAAGAACATCATCATTATGTGCCCTGCCACATAGCATCACATTTGAGTCTCTCCACAGATCTGGGTCCTCAGCGTTAGAATAATATTCCTCCATGCCACATGGCATCACATTTGAGTCTCTCCACAGATCTGGGTCCTCAGCGTTAGAATAATATTCCTCCATGGCACATGGCATCACATTTGAGTCTCTCCACAGATCTGGGTCCTCAGCGTTAGAATAATATTCCTCCATGCCACTGCCCCAGTCCACACAGCATCATTTCTCTCAGTCTGCCTTGTGCCCCTCTACTACTGATCTGTCCAGTCTTCATGATGTTTAGTTTAATTAGTTCCCTGGGAAGGTTAACCCGGTCAACAAATTCCCACAGAAGTCGGATGTGTCGGCCTAACGGCACAAGAACACAGCTCTGCTGTAAACAGGCACAACGCAGTCACGTCCGAAGAAAGAAAACTTAGGATGAACGCAGCAGAAGAAGAAGTTTAATTAGTTTAGTTCAGTCGATGGATCAACATCACGGCACACGGGTGCAACCCATAAGTGCTCTGTTCTCCTCCTAACTCAAACCTGAGTCTAGAGAAACTCAGCTCAGTGCATGAACTCCGTAGCACCGGCGAGGATCCTGAAATACTTTGGGTAGATTTTTAACTCGAAATTTTGCCCGCATAGCACCTTTAGGCCTCTTTTTCGATTTCCAACTGCCAAGGGATTTTTTTACGTGCGCAACAATACACACGGGCATCCGATTTCACTACCCAGAGACCAGGGGAAATTTTATTACTAGAAGTCCATGAGAAAAAATCCCGGTCATCACCGGGGCTTGAACCCAGGACCTCCAGCACTCGAGGCGAACACCATACCTCGAGACTATGCAGCCCACTTTATGATGTGTTTTTCAGTGCTTTTCTTCTCGCTGTATGACCAAAGAATGCTGCTTGTCACCTTCTTATATTTGTAAATAATGTTCTACTTTAATTAACCTCTTCCAGGCCATCACTGTTAGATACGCTGGCAGTCCAAGGTATTTACAAAACTTATCTTACAAACGTAAAACTTGCCCAGGAATCACAAACCAAAGTTCTGGGGTTGACTGCTATGTCCTGTGAAGGACATGCAATTAAATTAATTAAAATCTGACAAACCACATCTCTGTTGCCTTTAAGCTCTTCCTAATTTGTTCAAGTTCCATCATTGACTGCCATACAGTAGAACAGGCTCTATATAAAATATCTCTACAAGACATGACAGTTTTAAGAGGTGCAGATGCACATTCAGATCATCACTGTTGTTTCCTAGCCATCGCAACGTTTACTATGATCATATTATTTTAGTTTCTGAGATATGATACTGTTTATGAGCTACTTTTCTTTACTGTTCAGATCTTTTAGAATTTCAGTATTTTTCCTCTTCTTGATCCACGATATTCTAAGAATTTTTCTGCAACATTTGAGCTCAAAAGCCCCAATTTTAAAACAAATTAGATTAAGAGATTATTAATTCTTCAGCCGAATGAAGGTGAGGCAAAACTGAGGAGCTCATGGACGGGGCCAACAAGTGATTGAATGCCAAGGTAGCATTATTCCTTGATAAGGGATTGTAAAAGCTGGTGCCATGCTACAAACAGCACCTAATTTTGAGTGATGACTAGGTGGAACATATTGGAGTTACGTCAGTTTTGTATGTAACACAATTGATTCCTCATCTTTTAATTAATTTATCCAGCCAGTCAGAAACAGATTTTCAAATGACCCTTGTATGTCAAACAAAAACTAGATACAGTGTTAAGTGCCTTCACTGCTCTACATATTCTCTCGTATCTAGAAAAGTACAAACATAATATATGAAAGACTCACGCTGATTCCTTCTGTTCATGACCTTGTATCTGAGATGCATAGACCATAAAACTTGGTGCCAGAAATGCCAACGCTCCAGTCACAAATGCAACACAAGTGAAACCAACAGATGATAGCACGAAGCTTTTACTGCAAATGATTTGTGAAATGTTTATGACTATATGCTTCTTATGCAAATTCATGAGCATGATATTCAACTGCAGATATCATGACAACATACACTCAGCAAATGTTTACAAACATGACCATATATAGTCACTTCTTCTGTCTTCTGTTGCCCTCTACCCCCATTGGGGGACAAGTCCTCAACCAACTCACCCCAAGCCCTCCTATCCCATGCAGCTCCATCCATGTCCTCCCCATATTATTCATTTCTGTCTCTACTTCTCTTCTCCATGTGCTTTTGGGTTCCCTCTTATTTCTTTCACCATGTCACGGGGATCATATGAGATCCACAAAAACCCAAAAGTGCCTCCACCATCCCCAACCACATTCTAGCAACTGATTCGTCGTCACTCCAGAGCAAGAAATGATTGAGAGAAGTACACGCTTTCTTCATACCTATTTGAAAGCAGTGCAAGGCAGTCTGCTTCCAAATTGCCCGTAGCTGTGTTTCGACCGTGGTATGTGGGATTGCAAATTGCGTCCATAAACCCTTCACCTCAGTGCCAACAAAATAAGACAAGAGTGTGAGATGGAATAAAACTGACCACAAGAGTGTGAGACTAAGTAAACCTGACCACAAGAGTGTGAGACTAAATAAACCTGACCACAAGAGTGTGAGATGGAATAAAACTGACCACAAGAGTGTGAGACTAAGTAAACCTGACCACAAGAGTGTGAGATGAAATAAAACTGACCACAAGAGTGTGAGACTAAGTAAACCTGACCACAAGAGTGTGAGATGAAATAAAACTGACCACAAGAGTGTGAGACTAAGTAAACCTGACCACAAGAGTGTGAGATGAAATAAAACTGACCACAAGAGTGTGAGATGGAATAAAACTGACCACAAGAGTGTGAGATGAAATAAAACTGACAACAAGAGTGTAAGACTAAGTAATCTGACCACAAGAGTGTGAAATGACATCAAAATGACTATGAAGGTGTGAAACTTTGTAAATGCTGACTACTATGGAGTTATTCTAAGTAAAACTAACAACTAGAGAGTTAGGCTAAGTAAAACTAACCACTAGAGAGTTAGGCTAAGTAAAACTAACTACTAGAGAGTTAGGCTAAGTAAAACTAACTACTAGAGAGTTAGGCTAAGTAAAACTAACTACTAGAGAGTTAGGCTAAGTAAAACTAACAACTAGAGAGTTAGGCTAAGTAAAACTAACAACTAGAGAGTTAGGCTAAGTAAAACTAACAACTAGAGAGTTAGGCTAAGTAAAACTAACTACTAGAGAGTTAGGCTAAGTAAAACTAACTACTAGAGAGTTAGGCTAAGTAAAACTAACAACTAGAGAGTTAGGCTAAGTAAAACTAACAACTAGAGAGTTAGGCTAAGTAAAACTAACTACTAGAGAGTTAGGCTAAGTAAAACTAACTACTAGAGAGTTAGGCTAAGTAAAACTAACTACTAGAGAGTTAGGCTAAGTAAAACTAACTACTAGAGAGTTAGGCTAAGTAAAACTAATTACTAGAGAGTTAGGCTAAGTAAAACTAATTACTAGAGAGTTAGGCTAAGTAAAACTAATTACTAGAGAGTTAGGCTAAGTAAAACTAACTACTAGAGAGTTAGGCTAAGTAAAACTAACTACTAGAGAGTTAGGCTAAGTAAAACTAACTACTAGAGAGTTAGGCTAAGTAAAACTAACTACTAGAGAGTTAGGCTAAGTAAAACTAACTACTAGAGAGTTAGGCTAAGTAAAACTAACTACTAGAGAGTTAGGCTAAGTAAAACTAACTACTAGAGAGTTAGGCTAAGTAAAACTAACTACTAGAGAGTTAGGCTAAGTAAAACTAATTACTAGAGAGTTAGGCTAAGTAAAACTAACTACTAGAGAGTTAGGCTAAGTAAAACTAACTACTAGAGAGTTAGGCTAAGTAAAACTAACTACTAGAGAGTTAGGCTAAGTAAAACTAACTACTAGAGAGTTAGGCTAAGTAAAACTAACTACTAGAGAGTTAGGCTAAGTAAAACTAACTACTAGAGAGTTAGGCTAAGTAAAACTAACTACTAGAGAGTTAGGCTAAGTAAAACTAACTACTAGAGAGTTAGGCTAAGTAAAACTAACAACTAGAGAGTTAGGCTAAGTAAAACTAACTACTAGAGAGTTAGGCTAAGTAAAACTAACAACTAGAGAGTTAGGCTAAGTAAAATTAACTACTAGAGAGTTAGGCTAAGTAAAACTAATTACTAGAGAGTTAGGCTAAGTAAAACTAACTACTAGAGAGTTAGGCTAAGTAAAACTAACTACTAGAGAGTTAGGCTAAGTAAAACTAACTACTAGAGAGTTAGGCTAAGTAAAACTAACTACTAGAGAGTTAGGCTAAGTAAAACTAACTACTAGAGAGTTAGGCTAAGTAAAACTAATTACTAGAGAGTTAGGCTAAGTAAAACTAACAACTAGAGAGTTAGGCTAAGTAAAACTAATTACTAGAGAGTTAGGCTAAGTAAAACTAACTACTAGAGAGTTAGGCTAAGTAAAACTAACTACTAGAGAGTTAGGCTAAGTAAAACTAACAACTAGAGAGTTAGGCTAAGTAAAACTAACTACTAGAGAGTTAGGCTAAGTAAAACTAACTACTAGAGAGTTAGGCTAAGTAAAACTAACTACTAGAGAGTTAGGCTAAGTAAAACTAACTACTAGAGAGTTAGGCTAAGTAAAACTAACTACTAGAGAGTTAGGCTAAGTAAAACTAATTACTAGAGAGTTAGGCTAAGTAAAACTAACAACTAGAGAGTTAGGCTAAGTAAAACTAATTACTAGAGAGTTAGGCTAAGTAAAACTAACTACTAGAGAGTTAGGCTAAGTAAAACTAACTACTAGAGAGTTAGGCTAAGTAAAACTAACAACTAGAGAGTTAGGCTAAGTAAAACTAACTACTAGAGAGTTAGGCTAAGTAAAACTAACAACTAGAGAGTTAGGCTAAGTAAAATTAACTACTAGAGAGTTAGGCTAAGTAAAACTAACTACTAGAGAGTAAGGCTAAGTAAAACTAACTACTAGAGAGTTAGGCTAAGTAAAACTAACTACTAGAGAGTTAGGCTAAGTAAAACTAACTACTAGAGAGTTAGGCTAAGTAAAACGAACTACTAGAGAGTTAGGCTAAGTAAAACTAACTACTAGAGAGTTAGGCTAAGTAAAACTAACTACTAGAGAGTTAGGCTAAGTAAAACTAATTACTAGAGAGTTAGGCTAAGGAAAACTAACTACTAGAGAGTTAGGCTAAGTAAAACTAATTACTAGAGAGTTAGGCTAAGTAAAACTAATTACTAGAGAGTTAGGCTAAGTAAAACTAACAACTAGAGAGTTAGGCTAAGTAAAACTAACTACTAGAGAATTAGGCTAAGTAAAATTAACTACTAGAGAGTTAGGCTAAGTAAAACTAACAACCAGAGAGTTAGGCTAAGTAAAACTAACTACTAGAGAGTTAGGCTAAGTAAAACTAACTACTAGAGAGTTAGGCTAAGTAAAACTAACTACTAGAGAGTTAGGCTAAGTAAAACTAACTACTAGAGAGTTAGGCTAAGTAAAACTAACTACTAGAGAGTTAGGCTAAGTAAAACTAACTACTAGAGAGTTAGGCTAAGTAAAACTAACTACTAGAGAGTTAGGCTAAATAAACTAACTACTAGAGAGTTAGATTAAGTAAAACTAGGATACGATCAGACAGGTATGCCCCTTGGAGAACATTAGGCGAGGAAAGGAGTGGGTCAGAGTGCCAGCGGAGCAGTCAGACTTGTGCAAAGTTATAATCACATTGAGCTGGGAGTGCAGGGAGTGGCCAGCAGGGGCCACGGAAGTGGAAATCCAGCAACTATTTCAGGATAATGCTCGCCCAGGTGATGTGATTATCTACACAGATGGTTCGATGTTGAGAGGTAGTAGAAGTGCCTGGGGTTTCTTGGCAAAGGCTTATGGTCGACGTTTGGTGCAGGAGAGCCTGGCATATGATACCACAACATCTAGCTTAAGAATGGAGGTGGAGGCAGTCAGTGCAGCTTTCCGCTGGATGGAGAATACGATACACACACACATCATGATTGTAACTGACTCAGAAAGCATGCTGAGTAGGGTGAGGACTGACAAGCTTCGTGCCGAGTGGCTTGCTTCGCTTCGGAAGTCACGGGTGGCAAGCATCATCTGGATATTTTCTCTGGGGCATGCTGGTGTGTTGGGGAATGAACAGGCAGATAGATTGGCTGGCTCTGCAAAACTTGGTGGAGTATTGATGCATAAGGCAGACGTGTTTGCGGCCTTGTGGGAGCATGTGTACACCTCGGAGGAGCAAATGGATCACCATGGTCTGGCAAGAATGCGACAGCGTGGAGTGACGAGGGGATCTGGCCGAGGCTCAACGCTTAGAGGAAAGGCAAGACGCACATATAATCAGATTGCTACTGGTACTATTGGGGTTGGAACTCTTCGCTGGCTTTTGAGGATGGGGATGGAGCGCTTATGGGAATGCCCCGAATGCTGTGATGTCGGTTCCTCAATCAATCAATCAATCAATCAATTAAGTAAAACTAATTGCTGGAGAGTTAGGTTAAGTAAAACTAACAACTAGAGAGTTAGGCTAAGTAAAACTAACAACTAGAGAGTTAGGCTAAGTAAACTAACTACTAGAGAGTTAGGCAAAGTAAAATTAACTACTAGAGAGTGGGGTATAAATGTGATAAAGCTGCAAAGTGCATCTTCTCCCACTGTCAACCTCTGTCTCTAATGCCCTTGACCTTGCTGGCTGTCACAACCCTCTCCACACTCTCCTGCCTCATAAGGTGAACAAGAAATGATGCTTAGCACATGTGTTAAAATAATATAATACACCAATTACTAACTTGTAAATCAAAGCTTTTAAATCACTCTTCAGACTGGTATTTTTTAGATGTACACCACTGCCCTCTGACATTCCACGTTCTGGTTCTTCACAAAAGAAGATGATCAACAGCACACAAATCACACCTAGTCCTGGGGTAACCTGGTGAGATGTGTATCCATTAAATCAACTTTATATCAGTGACAAATAATGCACCTTGATAACACATGTGTAAAGAATACTATGGACAGGCAAACAAACCAATGACCAAGTCCTACAAGAAACAAATGAAAACTGTAAACTGATTAGAGAAATTAGATGTAGACAGTCACAATTTTTTGGGCACGTTATGGGAAGAAATAAATTAGAAAACTTGGTGACAGCTGGCAAGACTGGGTAAAGAACAAGAGGAAGGCAGAGTAGTAAATATCTTGATGGCTTGGTCACATGGTATGGTCGAGACGAGACAAGAACAAAGAGCTGATCCACGACTCTGGTGATTGTGTGAGATGGTGAAACATGACCGCCCATGCTTATTGGCATGGAACATTATGATGATGAAACAAGTCACCGTTCTCACAAACAGAACCTCTCAGATGCATGGTGCAACTAGGCTACGTGTGAAAAGTGTTCAGTGTTATAGTTGGGTGATAGACCTGGCCTGTGATGACACTTCTTTAACAGTGTCTGACTGGTCATGCATCAAAGGACACATATATTTTCCCAGAAAGATGTTGCCATCATTTAGAGGTGATGAATTCACATTTGTGTGTGGCTGAACTACAGCTTTCTGTTGTCAAGTGTGTACTCTAATTGCAATTTCTTTCCATTATCCTATATGAGTGGAAAACATGGACACTGAACGAAGAATGTTATTCACACTCTATCAAGATCTTATTATCTCAGTAAATGTGTATGGACTGGGACTGCTTACAGTATCAATGCGTCAGCTGGTGAAATAAGAGCATTTACACAATAATGAAGCTAGGCAGATGATCCTGGAAAGCACAAGGGACATATCGGCGGTGTGTATGTGATACATCCTAGCTTTGCTAACGATTGCAGACAGGGTCAAGGTGCTGCAACTTAAAAAAGTTAGTTGCATATCCTTTACAAGACGTCACAGTCAACCCCAGCATTTTTTGGCTGTTAGTGATTTCTTGGCAAATTTACGTTCAGTAGTTTACTATTTTCTTTCTGAATGACCAGCACCCATACCACTGTATGGAAACCAACGCAATTTCGGTCTGCTGCCAAATCGCAGCAGTGTTGCAAATGCAGCATGCTGGATTACAAATTGCGTTCTTAAGCCCTTTGCCACAGGTGCTGCAGTTAAGGGTCACAGGTTGATCAGAGGAAAATCCCGGATAGTACAGGCAGAGGATGCAAGCAGAGAAGTGTGCATGATTGAAACATTGGGAGAGGAGGGGGAATGGGATAGAATGCAAGAGGAACAGTCAAGCCTGTGCAGGGTCATAATCACATTGGGTCAGAAGTGCAGGGATTGACCAGCTAGCTGTGCTGAATCACCGGTGCAATAATTGATCCATCATAATTAGAAACCAGGTAATGTCATCATCTTCATGGACAACTCTGTGCTAAGAAGCAAAAGAAGTGCATGGGGGTTTATGGCGAAGGTTAATGGACAATGTTTAGTAAAGCAGAGTCTGGCATATGATACTAAGACATCTAGTCTGCGAATGGAGGTGGAGACAGTCACAACAGTGGTCCATTATCTGGAAGACAGATAATAATGCACATATCATGATTATAACAGACTGACAGAGCATGCTGAGAAAGGTGAAGACAAGCATGCTTGATGCAGCATGAAATGTTTCAATTAACAAATCAAAGATAGGTTACATCTATTGGATCTTTCCCCCAGGATATGCTGATGTTGATGGCCAGTGGTGGGAAATGAGCAAGTGGACAGACTGGCTGGGTCTGCACCGCAGGCTGGTGGGTTGGTGCATGATTAGGCAGACATGAGCAAGTGGACAGACTGGCTGGGTCTGCACCGCGGGCTGGGGGGTTGGTGCATGATCAGGCAGACATGAGCAAGTGGACAGACTGGCTGGGTCTGCACCGCGGGCTGGGGGGTTGGTGCATGATCAGGCAGACATGAGCAAGTGGACAGACTGGCTGGGTCTGCACCGCGGGCTGGGGGGTTGGTGCATGATCAGGTAGACATGAGCAAGTGGACAGACTGGCTGGGTCTGCACCACAGGCTGGGGGGTTGGTGCATGATCAGGCAGACATGAGCAAGTGGACAGACTGGCTGGGTCTGATCCGTGGGCTGGGGGGTTGGTGCATGATCAGGTAGACATGAGCAAGTGGACAGACTGGCTGGGTCTGCACCGCAGGCTGGGGGGTTGGTGCATGATCAGGTAGACATGAGCAAGTGGACAGACTGGCTGGGTCTGCACCGCGGGCTGGGGGGTTGGTGCATGATCAGGCAGACATGAGCAAGTGGACAGACTGGCTGGGTCTGCACCGCAGGCTGGGGGGTTGGTGCATGATCAGTCAGACATGAGCAAGTGGACAGACTGGCTGGGTCTGCACCGCGGGCTGGGGGGTTGGTACATGATCAGGCAGACATGAGCAAGTGGACAGACAGGCTGGGTCTGCACCATGGGCTGGTGGGTTGGTGCATGATCAGGCAGACATGAGCTAGTGGACAGACTGGCTGGGTCTGCACCGCGGGCTGGGGGGTTGGTGCATGATCAGGCAGACATGAGCAAGTGGACAGACTGGCTGGGTCTGCACCGCAGGCTGGGGGGTTGGTGCATGATCAGGCAGACATGAGCAAGTGGACAGACTGGCTGGGTCTGCACCGCGGGCTGGGGGGTTGGTGCATGATCAGGCAGACATGAGCAAGTGGACAGACTGGCTGGGTCTGCACCGCAGGCTGGGGGGTTGGTGCATGATCAGGTAGACATGAGCAAGTGGACAGACTGGCTGGGTCTGCACCGCGGGCTGGGGTGTTGGTGCATGATCAGGCAGACATGAGCAAGTGGACAGACTGGCTGGGTCTGCACCGCAGGCTGGGGGGTTGGTGCATGATCAGGTAGACATGAGCAAGTGGACAGACTGGCTGAGTCTGCACCGCGGGCTGGGGGGTTGGTGCATGATCAGGCAGACATGAGCAAGTGGACAGACTGGCTGGGTCTGCACCGCAGGCTGGGGGGTTGGTGCATGATCAGGCAGACATGAGCAAGTGGACAGACTGGCTGGGTCTGCACCGTGGGCTGGGGGTTGGTGCATGATCAGGCAGACATGAGCAAGTGGACAGACTGGCTGGGTCTGCACCGCAGGCTGGGGGGTTGGTGCATGATCAGGCAGACATGAGCAAGTGGACAGACTGGCTGGGTCTGCACCGCGGGCTGGGGGGTTGGTACATGATCAGGCAGACATGAGCAAGTGGACAGACAGGCTGGGTCTGCACCATGGGCTGGTGGGTTGGTGCATGATCAGGCAGACATGAGCAAGTGGACAGACTGGCTGGGTCTGCACCGCGGGCTGGGGGGTTGGTGCATGATCAGGCAGACATGAGCAAGTGGACGACTGGCTGGGTCTGCACCGCAGGCTGGGGGGTTGGTGCATGATCAGGCAGACATGAGCAAGTGGACAGACTGGCTGGGTCTGCACCGCGGGCTGGGGGGTTGGTGCATGATCAGGCAGACATGAGCAAGTGGACAGACTTTGAATATCACATGACACAGAAGAAATCACCACATGCCGAACAATTCTACCATGAATGTCATTCATGTTGATGTTATCATCATCATCATCATCATGTGCTATGCCGATAAGCATGGGCCGTCATGGTTCGCCAATTTTCAAGTCAGATCTGTGTTCTTGTCCCGAATATGCTATGTGGGCCAACCATCCAGGTATTTATCTCACGCTTACCTTTTGCTCTTTCCACATCAATTTTCTCAGTTATAACTAGATTTTTTTTTTCAAGTTGATTATATGGGTTATATTAAGCAATGGCTGAAATATTCTCTGAAAGCATTTCTGTGAAGTTCATTTGGAAAAATTAGTCTCTTTTCCAGAAGTAGAAATGCACATCAAGACTACTCATCTACCTAGAAGCCAAATAAATATTACACAGCACAATGAATGGTGGAGGTTAACTATACATTTCTTAAAAACGAATTATACGTTTACATACATACTTTATATTTATGAAAAAACAATATACTTACTCGAAGAGACCACTGCCATCCGCCAAGCAAGCTAGCAACATTGGAACCCACAATATAACCCAATCCGCTGGTAGACGAGAAAGTAGATGTTAACATGTAACACGCCTGAGTCAATCTAAACACAAGAATTATTTTAACAGCTATGAAAACACATTCATACACAAAACACATGTGACAAATGTTTATTTAAATGAACTAAATGAAACATAGAACCCATATGTGGAAAGAATGAGATTGCGGAAAATCGGCAGGGGTTCTGGCAAAATCTCAAAACTGAGAGGGAAGACCAGGAGATCTTTTAATCAGATAGCGGTGGAAACGATTAGTAGTATGACTCTTCGCTGGCTGTTGAATGAGGGGACGGAGCACGTATGGGTCACTGAGTGTAGTGATGTCGGTTCTTAACTCAACTCAACTAAATGAAACATGTTCATGTTTAATGTATTTTTATAATTATACATTAATATTAAATAAAACTTAAAATATGGTAATTAGCAAATGGGAGGCTTACAATGAGTATGAGACAAACAGAGATGCTAGAAAAAATAAGTTTCTTTTATGTTGAACATGCAAAACAGATGATGGCAGATATGAAACAGAAAACATTTGAATAGGAACAGCAAAATATTTATTAAACACATATACTTGTTTATATACATAAGAATTGGTGGTTAAGTGTTAGCACAGAGTTGATATCATAGCACTCTAAGTAACAAATGCTTTCACTGCGATATAGTGAATTGTAGATGAAATTATAACCCAGTTATACTTTACATTAACAGACTAAACAAGGTATACATTTAAATAAAGGCAACAAGTACATATAAACATACTGTTAGTATTGCATTGACCAATACTATTGACCATTTTCCATAAGAGACTCTGATGCAATACACCTATAACTATCATGGTATGATCTTAAAGAGACAGAGAAAGAGACAGCAGTTAAGGACTTGTGAAGAGTGCGATGAAGAAATCGAGAAGAGTTGAGACAGTCCTCAATAGTTGGCTGCAGACCTAGGAAAGTCAAAGGAATCTTTCTTCTTCTTCTTCTTCAGCGTTCCGAGCCATTGAGGTTCTTTGCTGCAAATACAATCCGTCTCCATTCGTCTCTCTGGTGGACCTTCTCTTGCCAGTCGTTGATTTCAAGTGCTTGTAGGTCTGTACATGTATTATCTCTCCACCGCCTTCTTGGTCTACCTCGGGGTCTACGGTCATTTATTTCCTGAGTGTAAGCGAGTTTTGTTTCCCTATTATCTTCCATTCTTTCTATATGCCCCAGCCATTGTAGTCTATTAGCCTTCATGATACCAGTGATTAGCGGGGACTTAAACAGATCATAAATGTCTTTGTTACTTCTTCTTTTCCACTCTCCACTTTGTGTATCCCTAATGGGTCCAAAGATGCGTCTTAAAATTTTGTTCTCAAAGGTTTGTAACAAGGCTTCGTCTCCTTTCGTTGTACTCCAGGTTTCAGAGCCATACAGCACAACTGGTCTGATCAGTGTTTTGTATATTGTGATTTTGGTGTTACGAGATAGCGCCTTTGATTTTAGTAGATGTTGTAGTGCATAGTATATCTTATTTCCAGAGTTGATTCTAGTTTGTATTTCTTCCCTTATGATGTTGGAGCAGTTGAAGATTGTACCCAGGTATTTGTATGTTTCCGTTCTTTTAATGGTCATATTATCTATTTGTATGTGGCCAGAGTTTCTAGCCATTCCGTCTCTTGAAATTACCATATATTCTGTCTTATCTTGGTTGATAACCAGCCCCATCTGTTGGGCTTTTCCCTTTAAGTGAGTCAATATTTCCAATGTCTTTTGTTCACTTTGCCCTATAATATCTATATCATCTGCATAACCAAGCAGCTTGGATGTTCCTCCAATATCACATTCCTCCTTTACCTTCCTTACAACTTTCTCTAGAGCCAGATTGAAGAGTAGCGGCGATAGTGCATCACCCTGTTTCAAGCCAGATGTTATTTGGAAGGGGTCTGATTTCCTGCCTTTATATGTTACTATATTATAAGTATCTTCCATGCATAGTCTGGTCATGTTGATTAACTTCCTTGGTATTCCAAATTCCTGCATAGCATTCCATAGACTATTCCTATGGACACTATCATAAGCCTTTCGCTGGTCTAAAATATGCTACTAATTCCTGGTTGCTTTTCATTTAACAACTAAGCACAACAGAAACATCACATGAGATGACAAAACAGAACTCCAGTTTCAGAAAAAGAGAAGAACTCTGCAGTTCTAATAAAAGAGAACAGAAAAGAACTGTAAAATTTAAAACAAAACAAAAAATACTGTTGAAATAGAAAACATTTCTACTTGAATAGTGGAGACATATATATATATAAATTGTGTTGACAAAGTAACATACAAATGAAACCCAAATGCAAAGAAACAATCATTACCAGCGTGAACTACTTGCCAAAGGACATACTTATTTTTGATATACAAATGGGTAACACAGTGCTGCCTATTAGAATTTCTGTGACCCAGCACTAACAGCTCTTACAGTTACAGCTTCTGGGACAACTGACTTTAATAAAGAGTGTATCACCCCAAGAACAACCTCACATTTACCATCTTTCATGACATACGGGATCTGAATTACTGGTCGTTTCATTAACCAATCATGCATGATGCACTTAATCAGAATAACTGGCTATTTAATTAACCATTTATGACACACAGGATCAGGAACAGTTTATAAGTTCATTGTTTCTTCAATTTGAGAGATCTTCCGTCAATGCTAAAACCACAACTTTAGAGGAAGGCAATGACAGTTAAATATACTATCTTCGAATCCCTTGACCCTTGACTCAATCAATTACTCAACACAGAAAAGAGAGCCTATTTGTGAGATCAATCAACATTGGTTGAACTGCAAGTAAAAAAGTCAAGGACCCTTTCCGGTGCTGAGAGGCAAACTGGATGCATGATGCTAGCCCCACACTTGTACACATCAATCGGCACTCCACGGCTGATGTTGTCATCATTACGCTAGTCACCCTGACTTCACTAGAACATTGCCATGTACCCATCTTAGGCAGGGTCAACCTGGCAGCCCGGGTCAACCTGGAAGGCTGGGTCGACCTGGAAGGCTGGGTCGACCTGGAAGGCTGGGTCGACCTGGAAGGCTGAGTCGACCTGGAAGGATGGGTCAACCTGGAAGGCTGGGTCAACCTGGAAGGCTGGGTCAACCTGGAAGGCTGGGATGACCTGGAAGGCTGGGTCGATCTGGAAGGCTGGGTCGACCTGGAAGGCTGGGTCGACCTGGAAGGATGGGTCGACCTGGAAGGCTGGGTCGACCTGGAAGGCTGGGTCGACCTGGAAGGCTGAGTCGACCTGGAAGGCTGGGTCAACCTGGAAGGATGGGTCGACCTGGAAGGCTGGGTCGACCTGGAAGGATGGATCGACCTGGAAGGCTGGGTTGATCCCCGCTTCGCTGGGTTATATGAACTCTGCAGACAGTGTACTGTGAAACGGTGAACTAGTAGTGTGTATTCATGTGAGCTTGTAAACAGCAAATATAAACAAGACTACACTGTGACAATGTTACCTGCCAACTGGTATAGCAAAATAAAAGACCATGAGAGCTTTAGTTCGCATGTCACTAGAAAACAGATCAGCAATAATGGTCGGGGCCATTGTAGAATAGCTTGCCTCTCCTATCCCAACAAGTGCACGAAGGAAAACAAATACTGAAAAATACTGTGGATAAACAGAACAATCACAGTTGTAGTTAAAACACTAATATAAACCAAAACAAATCTTCTTCTTTTTCTTTGCGTTCATCCGAAGTGTTTTTTCAGATGTGATTGCGGTGTTTCTTGTTAGGCACCCTTGGGTCGAAACCCTTAGGCCAACACATCCGACTTTTAGCGTGCATTTTTGACCAGGTTAGCTCTAACATAATAGCAACAATAACAATCATATTTACATAATGCCATCATCATCATGTGCCGTGCTGACAAGCATGGGGGTCATGGTTGGTCATCTCACACGATCACCAGTCTTAGATCAAGTCTTTGCTCTTGTCCTGATTGTGTCATGTGTCCGAGCAATACAGGTATTTATCTCATTCCTTTCCCCTTGCTCACTTCCCATCAAATTTGTCAGCTTTCACTTTTCCAACTTTATTTCTCTTTATAATGTGCCCAAAACATCATGACTGTCTACGTCTAATTGTTAATTAATTTATGGTTTTAATTTGTATTCTTCGCTGTAGACATTGTGCCAAAAATGATGTCACTTGTTTTCTGATAATTGTATATTGCCATTATTTGAGGTTGTTAAAGTGGAAGATAGTGAAACTGGTTGTAAACATTCCAAATGCCAGTGAAGAAAGTGGACTGAGTAATAACAAAGAGGACAATGAATATAATCAACCAAATGGCCCAGTCTCATTGACAAGACTGATTAATTCATGAAGAAATTTAGCATAAGGTTAGTTTATTTCATATTTATCTATTTAGACTATATGATGGTGAAAAATACAGACAAGAAAAGATACAATAAAATATATTTAGTTTATATATTTAGAGCAGAAAGGCTTGCCTGCAGGTCATGTATGAAAACAATCATCAACATTATTTTTCATTTAACTGATTCACTGCAATGAGCCGATATAAAGGCGCAATGGAACTACTCTGGACTGCTAGAAGCCGATTAATTGGCTTAGTTAGTATTGACAGTGTGTTATTTGTTTCATTTCTCTTATTTTCCACAATGTTTAGTGCCAGGTAAATGAAAATTTACACATATAAAAGATATGCCCTTTGAAATTTGTCAGATAAGACATAAGGATTAAGATTTGTGTAATACAAATCAATTGTAAAAGTGGTGTGTGTTTTTATTATTTTAGAAATGGCAACGCCCTATGGTTCTCGACCCATCGATTCACGCCAGATTATCATTTTAAATCATTTTAGATTATAGTTATTCTGATTTAAAGAAATTTGTGAAAGATTCTAAAACTTATAGCATGTGCAGTAATGTGGTTATTTAGTTAAATTATTTAGCATTATGGAAAACAAACCTAAAAGTGAAAGTTCGTCATCATATGATGGCACATGTCGAATTATACTTACTTTAATGGGCCACACTTGTGCCCCTAAGTTCCTAAGTTTGCTTTGCCTATCACAAATAAGCTGAGGAGTATTTAAATAATTAAATTTGAAAGAATAATACTTGTAACTTAACAGAAAATAGTGTATTTTATATGCCCTTGTGTTTTCCTGACTTTTTCCATTTTATGTGAAAATGATGTGCTTCAAAATATGTTTTACTTGTGTTTTGATGATGTTAATGGGCAGTTAAAAGAGAAAAGAAAATTCACAAAAACAGAAATTAAATTCCTGAGAAGAATACTCAATGTATCAAGAAGAGATAAGATCAGAAATGAAGAAATCAGGACTAAAGTGGGAGTTATAGCTGCACTAGATTTTATTAGAAGGCAGCAAGTTAAAAGGTTTGGCCATGCAAGTAGGTTGCCAACTAACAGTATACCACAACAAGCAATGATGTACAGACCAGATGGAAGCAGAGGAAGAGGCCGACCACGTAAACGATGGATGCAGGGAATAACAGAGGCCATGGGATTTATCAATACATGAGGCCCATGGGTGGGTACTCTCCCATTGTTTATACTTCACCTCGAAACTGCAAGGTACAAGAGGAACATGATGAGATGAGATGAGAATGAGCAGTTCTTGTGATATTGGTGAAGAAAAGGGGTGTATGTAAAATTATTCAGTAAATTTAATTGGATTATCATCAAAGATTGAGGAGTAGTTCCTTGGTAAGTGGCAATTTTTAATAATTGTCACTACTGTCTTCAAATTTTTTTTTTATAGAATCTAACATTATTATTATTGTATTTCTAACCTATAGCAATAGTAGCAATATTACATGTTCCTTGTGCAATCTCCTTGTTTGTATGTCGACCGCAGTTAAGGGTACCCACCAACCGCGGCTAGCTGGTTAGGTAGTGATGGAGCAGACAATGTTTAGGGCACCTTTTCTAGCCCCTTCCTCATGCTATGGAGGTGAGCAGTGTGTTCCTATAGAGGGCTGCTCAGTCGCTCAGGGGGCTGCCGAATCCCACTGCTGCTCCGGTCAGTAGAAGACGACCATATGGCCTGAGCCGCCTGTGTGCAGGTCTGCGACTACGGCTGCCAGCATACCCACGCCTGCCGCTTCGCCGCTCGCCCATCGCCACAGGGCTTGAAGGTGATATATGACGTTGGATGAAGAATGACTTGCGCGATGACTTGGATTAAAGTGAGGAAGAGTTGCGCAATTTGTCGACCTCACTCTCTCGCCCGAGTCCATCTGAGTCCAGTGGCAAGACAAGTCGAGACGACTGGAGACGAATACAGGTGCAGTGGATGACCAGGGCGCTCTATGTGCCTTGCCGTGCTCATTACGTTCCACAATGCTTTGCAGGTAAACGCCGTCTTGCCCGTTGAATCAGGAATGATTTCTTCCGCGCAGTCTCCTTTAATTTGATATATAATACAATATAATTGCTACCATTACAACCATTTTTAGATCATTACTGTGACACACCCCTACTTCCCATTTTCTGCCACCAATTTCTTTTTGGTTCAAACACACTTTTTGTTTGGCAGTGAATCAGTTAACATACACACCTGTATAACTCTATATTTTGTGAAAGTATCTAGGGAGCCGTGGTAGTGAGAAGGCTATATGCTCGCCTATGGTCATGGGTTCGATTTTTCATCAGGCTGGATTCACATTTTGTAAATTGGCCGAGGCTGACAGGTCAACACTGGACACCAGGAATGTCTTGGGAAGGTGGCTGGCGTGATACTGACCACATCACTCCCAGAGCATCAGCTGGTCTATAAAACACCATATTCTCAATGTGCCATCAGGTGTGGACAAGAATCCTGTACTAACTTGACTCACTATAGTTTGCAATGCCTTTGCAGAAGTAATGTTACTGTTTAAAGGTGAAGTTCACCTGATACATTTTAGAAGAATATAATCCCACAGCAGGAACCTGGTGTGGGTCTGTGTTGTGCTAGAACCACCACATTTGACAAGTATAGGCCTGAATGCACGAAGGACTAGTTGGCCATGCTTTCCCTCACTTAGCGGATGATGGGCAAAGGTGTTGAATCCTCGACTACCGTGCTCAAGACATAGTCAGCACTATCTCATCATGATTTCACCAACACGTCTGCTTTCTAAATATTGAGCACAACCCATTACTGGCAACGCTGATCGCACTCTGGTATGAACCTAAGGCCTATCCACGTCAATGTGGAAGCACTAGACTCGAGTTTCGCTCTCATTTGAGCTCTTCAGTAGTGCATATCCTTGACCGGACCCGGAAACAAACCCCGGATCACTGGCGTGTGAAGCGGGAGTGTAAACACTAGACCACGCGGCACACGCTGGACATGGCCAAATTATCACAACAGAATTCCACAACGTCACCCATCGTAGGCTGTAGCTCAAGATTTGCCTGATCGCCACGACTGACATCCATCAATCAATGTGGACCCGAACGATCAGGTCTTCTCACTGGCAAGGCACACCAGGTCGCCTAAGGTCCAGTGAGCAATAATCAAATTGATTTAGTTGTTTCGGGATTTGTGATTTTTAAATATTGAGCACAACCCACTACTGGCAACGCTAATCGCACTCTCGTATGAACCTAAGGCATATCCACGTCAATGAGGAAGCACTAGACTCGAGTTTCGCTCTCATTTGAGCTCTTCAATAGTGCATATCCTTGACCGGACCCGGAAACAAACCCCGGATCACTGGCATGTGAAGCGGTACCACGCGGCACACGCTGGACACAGCCAAATTATCACAACAGAATTCCACTTCTGCTTTCAACATCTGCTTTCATTTGACACAATAAATCTTCATAAACCTTTCATGTGAAACACATGATTCATAATACAACATACATTAAGAAAACATATACTTATATGGACTTCTGACTCCATTCTGCATGTGTGTCTGGTATTTAGCTGGAAATAATCAAAATCCTCACAATAGCCATGCCATACAGAACAAATGCACCTGACACTCGCAAGGTGAAAATAATGCTATATTAGCAAAACAACACATTTCTATGCCTCTTTCTTTCTGCAGAATTACACACATATAATCTCTGTGAAATGTGGACAAACTTTTAACTGTATTTTTAAAGAACTATAGTAAAAATTATCAATGAAAACTGCTTACATTTTCAGGTACAAAGGAACTTGCCATCGTAAATGCAGACCAAAAAAAGACTCCAACTGCCATTATGTACTTGCGAGTGTAGCGGTCACCGAGATATCCGAATATAGGAGAAAATATCATGTAGGTGCAGATAAATGCAGTCTGAATGATACCTGCCTCAGAGTTTCCCAAGTTATTGTAGAATTTTCTTATATCAATCAAAACTCCTGAAAATTAATAAAAGTAAATGATGAAACAGCAGATAAAACATGAATTTGTAAAATAATCAAGTGTTTAACTGTCAGTGTCACTATTCTCCATGTGCAGCTCCAGAATGTATATGGTCTCAGAAAAATAACCTAATATAAAAATATTAAAAACATATTCTTCAAAACATATAAAAATTCTTTAAAAATGTGATGTCCTTTGCAGGATGTTGTCATAAACCCCAACCCAGATTGATTTACTAGGCAAATAGGTAGTTTGTTACTGCTTTCTGACAGAGAAATCAAAGCTGAAGCGTGTAGGAACCAATTATGTATGTAGTCATCAGCGTAATGAAGAATAAGAGCTGATATAAATACAAATAAATGTTCTTATCTGTGTTCGATATATGTTTGTGACATTCTAGTTGTTAGGGTACATCTACTGGCTAAATGTCTCTGTGTTCAGCAACATCATCAACAGAACACAGACTGGGTTAAAACTGGGGAGTGGGTGCTGTATCTGATCACTGAACCCATGGTTTAAGAGTTACTTGATAAGTTTGATGAAAGACCATGATCTACTATGTGGACATATGACAGTAGTCTAACATGGTGTACCCTGAAAACTGCAGAGGTGGTCAAACTGGCTGCCACCCTTTTCAGCTAGTGATTAGCTGGGTCTAGAGTGGTGGGTATGGAATAGTCTTTCTACTAGTTACTGGCCTGAATTGTGAGCTGGGCCTGTCAGACCGCACAGTAGTAGGCCTCTTTCAGTCCTGAAGGACTATAGAGTTGTGCCGCTTGGAAGGTGCCTGGCAGCACTGCTGGTGACTGTGTAGTCCAATGCGAGAGTGACAACCCCTGTCACAGTTTCCGCATCTGTAAGACGAGGCAAGTCCCACAGTAAGTGACTGCGTTTTAAGCCTGTGCCGCCTATCCTCAGTTTTTTTAATCAGATTGCGCTCAAAGAGCACCAGTCCGTTTCGTACATCTCTTCTCCAGGAGCATCTGTCTGTTGCAACTCTTTCCCACGTGTCTGGATCTATTCCAAGGGTTTTCATATCTTGTTTACACACATCCCTATATCGCATTTGGGGTCGTCCGGTTGGCCTCTTTCCTGTGGCTAGTTCTCCGTATAGGAGATCTTTGGGAATACGTTCATCCTCCATTCGAGATATGTGGCCCAGCCACCGGAGGCGTCTCTGCTTGAGGAGGGTGTGCACTGTGGTAATATCTGCTCTTTCAAGCACATGTTTGTTTGTTATGTGATCTTTCCATGTTATGCCCAGGATGCGTCTCAGACATCTCATGTGGAAGGAATTCAACTTCCTTTCCTGTCTTGAGTACAGGGTCCAGGATTCAGACCCATAGAGTAGTGTGCTAACAACACAAGCTTTATGTACTTGAGCTTTTGTACACTCTGTTGGTCTATTATTCTCCCAAACTCTTTTAACTAGCCTGGAAAATATTGTGGCTGCCTTTCCAATGCGTCTGTCAATTTCTGTCTCTAATGAAAGATTATCTGATATTGTCGACCCCAAATACACAAACTCGTGGACGACCTTCAATTCGTAATTAGAAATTTTGATTGACGGAGGCGCACCAGCATCTTGTTCCATCACATGTGTTTTATTTAGGCTAATGGTGAGCCCAAAGTCTTTGCAGGCGACTGCAAACTGATCTATGAGCCTTTGGAGATCTTCTGCTGTATGAGTAGTCAGTGCTGCATCATCTGCAAAAAGTAGTTCTCTTCCACATCTTGATCATAATTTGGTCTTTGCCTTGAATCTTGATGGGTTAAAAAGTTTGCCATCAGATCTTGTGTGGAGGTATATGCCTTCAGTGGCAGTCCCAAATGCCTGCCTTAAGAGAACGGCGAAGAAGATACCAAAGAGTGTAGGAGCAAGCACGCAGCCCTGCTTTACTCCACTGCTGATGCTGAATGACTGGGATGTTGAGCCGTAAAATAAAATGGTCCCCTGCATGTTTTCATGGAATGATTTCACGAGACTAAGAAGGGTGGGTGGACATCTAACCTTTTCAAGGACCTTAAAAAGGCCGCTTCTGCTCACGAGGTCAAATGCCTTTGTGAGGTCGATGAAAGCAATATATAATGGCTTCCTCTGTTCTCTGCACTTCTCTTGGAGCTGCCGGAGTGAGAAAATCATATCGATGGTGGACCTGTTGGGTCTAAATCCACACTGCGATTCGGGGTAGATTCCTCCAGCAAGAATGTGTAATCTTTTAAGGATTATTCTGGCAAAAATCTTGCCTGTAATGCTGAGTAGGGAAATGCCGCGATAGTTGTTGACCGCACATATTATATAATAAAACTAAACGGTGTGAATCAGTTATGGTCATAAGGCATTAATGAAATAACAATCCAAACCAATGAGCTGAATAGTAGAATATCAGTCAAGCAATCAAGCACAATATAAGAGGACTTTAGAGAAAAAGAAAAATCTTTCAAATCATCTTCACATCATCAAATTATACTTGTGCTCATGAAAGACAGCCTCTGAGTTACATGATTAAGAATTGACAATAACACTTCAGAGATCTGTAGATTAATTGATTGATTTATGAACCGACATCACAGAGATCTGTAGAATGAAAGACTAACTACTGAATGGCATTACAGACTACAATCACAGCATTTAAGAACATCATATAGTTTCTGCAAGATGTTTGAAGCAGTTGTGCAAAAGGAAAGTTAAATTTCTCGCTTACAACCTCTACAGACAGAATTACAATCAGAAGCCAATTGTAAACTGAACAGTATCAGCTAACATATATACATTACCAATATGTATTGTGACTGTGTATACATGACAGAATTCCAAACAATGTGGCTGCCTTCATATGAAGACCAGCATTACCCACACAGAAGATATTAAAAATCAAGTCCAGGATACACTGATACATACATCACAATTTTAAAATGTCATACAATTATACAAATGAACATTAGAACTGATCGTAAGTAAAATATGCCAATATAGTTGTCATTTTACATACAATTAATTATCTGCAACACTAATAAGCAATTATATGGACAGGTTCTAAGAAAGGTTTCTATAAGTCAACTATGTGATAAATAAAAACTATCATGGGATACTGGTATGTGTTGGTGTCTGTCAGGAGGGAATTTCTCTTGGCTTTTCCAAGCAATTGTGTCTGTCAGGAGGGAATTTCTCTTGGCTTTTCCAAGCAATCGTGTCTGTCAGGAGGGAATTTCTCTTGGCTTTCCCAAGCAATCGGCTTGCAGTATGCAGGCTATGATTTGTAATTGTTCACCTCCAACAATAAAAATCCTAATTCCTCAGCCACTGATTCAACACCAGCTATACAAAAATAAAATCTGCATCAATCTTTAAAATAATGAGTCGAGAGAATCTAAAACTACCAAAGGTGTATCTGTGTGACAATATGAAATGAGGGTGACTGAGGTGCAATAAATAAGCATTCAAACATTTCAAACATTTGCACTTCACTGAGCTGAATACTGGGGCATCAAGGCAGCCCACATAGGGGTCATGGGTTAAAATTTGCATCGAGGCAGATTTAAATGTATCCGGACACCCAGGTTGACCCGGGCTAAACCTGGCACCAGGTCATGTCTTGGGAAGTGAAGCTGGTCACCATGATACTGACCACATCACCCTTCAAGTGCTAACTGGTCTACACAATTTGGGTCTCAACATGTTCAATAGCTAAGGCATACAAAAAAAAGGGTTCTTTTAGTACAGAGCTAATTACATCAAAAGGACCTTTTAAGGCTAGCAAATATCAGTGCTTATGTTGTATTGTTTACCTGCTATTGTAAATCTATCCATGTAGTTTAATAGATTGACCAGCAAGAGCACTCCAACGGTAACATAGGCTCTGGTTTTGGATGTAGTCACATTTTGATTATTAACAAGGCCATTCTCGTGTGTTCCTTCAATAATGGCTTCAGAAAGATCGTTGCCAATTTCATTCTGGATGATGGGTGCTTCATCGTGTGTAAAATGGGTGGGCATGACTTCGTCCAGTTGAACACTATCATCAATATATTGACGTACGTGGCTACTTCTGACACCAGTGGATGACTGACTCATTTGTTGTTGGAAGCACACAGACCAGCAACGCTCACAGCAGATACATCAACTATAATAATAATAGTAATAGTATAGAGATTGAACAATTCAGTTTCGTTAGCACACATAGTTAACCGCGTTAGTTAACAGCACTTAGCAATATACGAACAGCACACTAACAAAGCGTAAACTAAGTTCAGTCAGTTGTGTTGAGTAGTTGAAGTTGAGTCAATGTTAAAAAATGAGAGTTCATGTTCAATGTTGTCAATGAGTCATTTCATGATTTCACTTATTTATTTACTATTTGATAAAGTATTTGAAAGTCCCTAAACCGCTTAAGTTATATTACTAAGCTACTGTTAATGCGTTGCGTTATTCCAACAACTATTTTATATTACAGTTGTAATATATGCCACTCAGACCCCAGTGCTGTGTTACTGTGCATTCACATCTGCTGCTATTTCTACCGATAGTCTGCTGTAAGCTCTCTCTGTGGCAGCGGATGTTGAATTGTCTGCGTGATTTCCTGTGTCCTGCTGACCTAAATATATAACTGAGCAGATGTTGCAGTATAACTCTATAACATAACGACGTATGACATAAAGTTTTCACAAATTTTTTTTTTTAAAACCCTATTCAGTTTCCCTTATTGTCATTTCCCTTCCTCAATATCATCACCATCACCCAGTAACTTGCCGATTGACGTGGACAACCATGCTTTTTTCACATCTTGATGTCTATATCATTATGAATACGGGCCCTGACACTCTTCCGTGTCATGATATTGATAAAACGCTATGCCGCAATGCGAAGCTTCTCTAGTTGTCATCCTCTGTCTCTGTTTTAAGCTATCATGTTCGAGGAGATTACCTCAGTCAAATGAATACACATATGACATATTAAATTGACAGTGGCAGAAACAGGAGAAGTTTTGACGGGTCATCATAAATCCTGGGCACAGAATGTACAGATTTATGTAATGTCTTGGCATAGTTAAAGTAAGTTCGACAGCTTGTAGATGAAAACGCAGATTGGGTACTTTTGCTTTAATTCACCCCAAACAAACTTCGTGAGTTATATTTAGCGTCACGAGCTATATTTAGCGCCGACGGTGATCTCCCTGTGTTCGGCTGGAGTGCGTGTCAGTGCGTTTCAATTGCCCCACACCACAGTGTTGTTTCTTTGGGGCTGTGGCAACCCGTTTCTGTGTGAGTGTCTGTCTCCCTTCGATCCTCATTTGCATCGGTCCTGCAAATCACTTTCCGGTTAGGGTTAGGGTTAGGGTTGTGTGTACTCTAACCCTAACCCTACCCCTAACCCTACCCCTACCCCTAACCCTAACCGTAAAGTGAAAGAATAGCGCACACGGCCGCGTAGAATTGCGCACCGAGCTACGGCGCAACACACGGAAACCCCCTGGATGTTCGGCGCAACACAGGGAAGCCCTGGATGTGACGTCATACCCTGGGATTCCCTTTTGTTTGGGGTGAATAAAAGCAAAAGTACCGGTGGAGAGAAATCAGGATATTCTCAAGCTACTCAAAGAGAAGGTCGTTAAATGCATCACCTCAAGAATATGGATGGAGGTGACTGTGATAATTGAAGCTATGAGGTGGATCACACGTTCTCGAGTTACCGAAGTAATTATAGTGTCTTAGTTATATAAAGGGCCGAGGACCGAGACTCAAAACAGAATGTAGAATGTTGCCACTCAAGGCCTTCATAGATGACACGACAATCCTGACACAGATGAGAGCCATGCTCACCGCATGCTCCAAAGGCTTTATCAACTGATCGACTGGTGCAGGATGAGCTTCAAACCCAAGAAGTCGAGAAGCATGTCGATCTTGAAGGGCAAGGTGGCGGCAATAGCATTCATGGTCGCCAACCAGGCGATTCCCAGGTTATGGAGGAACCCATCAAGAGTCTCGGTCGAGTGTACGATTCCTCTCTGACGGACAAGAACGCAATACAGCTCATACGTGAGACAGCTGCAAACGGACTGCAAGCCATCGATAAGAGCAGATTTATTGGACAATTCAAGATCTGGTTCCCCCAGTTCATACTGCACGTGCATGCACGTTCTCCCGAAGCTGCTATGGCCTCTACTCATCTATGACGTGTGCATTAGCACGATAGAGGCGTGTAACATAATATATTATTTGAATAACGAAGACACAAACAATAGAATGTACGATTTATTGCCTGACATATTTCGCTGCATCTCGTCAGGTACATACTGCAGATGCCACACAACCTAGAGTAAAATAACTAGATACATCGTCCAAGCTGAAATATACACATGTGAGACTTATCAGTGAGGCCACTTCAAAAATGCTCACACCACGTGGCTCCCAAACTCCTCAAATGTACGGTCTACCCAAACTTCACAAGCCCGGAATCCCGCTAAGACCGATCCTGTCCATTAGTAACTTTGCACAACACCGGATGGCGAGATGGCTAGCCGAAATTTTAAAGCCAGTACGACAATCGTTTGATCCAAAAATACTTAGAGATACATTCGAACTGGTGGACTTATTGGATAGCCTGGACATAAATAATAAACACATGGCATCCATTGATGTAGCCTCCCTATTCACCAACGTTGCATTAGATGTTTAAATAAATGTTTGCATATCCTTTACAGGACATCGCTGTCAACATCAGCATCTTTCAGATGATTGTTGATTTCTTGGCAAGATTACGCTCAGTAGTTTGCCATTTCTTTCTAAGCGACCGACTCACATACCCCGTAAATTACCGACGCGGTTAGAACCGCTACCGATTCTCGCCGTCGTCACGTTACTCACGAGAGTATACGGGATTACGGAGACAGTCGCTAACACCTAGACCAGGGAGACCGGCTCCATTAGATGACACAGTGAAAACAATAAATGAACGCATCAGAGACTTCTGCGTTCATCCGGAGTGGGTTTTTTTCTCTTTCGGACGTGATTGCGTTGTGCCTGTTTACAGCAGAGCTGCGTTCTTGCGCCGTTAAGCCGACACATCCGACTTCTGCGGGCATTTATTGACCGGGTTATCCTTCCCGGGCATCAGAGACAAACATTACACTTAGGTATACCAACATCTATTCTGGAGAGGCTACAATTACTATGTACTGCCAATATAAAATTCCGTTTTCTGAATAAGTCATACCGCCAAATTGACGGAGTGGCCATGGGGAGTCCTCTTGGTCCTATTCTAGCGGACATCTTCGTGGCAAATTTAGAAGAAAAGAGATCCTCAGACATTAACAACCTGATCTTTTACCGTCGTTATGTGGACGATATATTAATAATCACCACAGACGAGCTACAAGCAACATCGTTCCAGGCCATAATGAACATGGCGCATAAAAACATCTCTCTGTCTATGGAACACGAACACACGAAGCGTTGCCGTTCCTGGATATCCTAATGAGACGTAGAGCAGACGGCACAATTCAAAGATCGGTGTACCGCAAAGACACATGGACTGGCCAGCACTTAAATTTTCATAGCTTCGCACCTTCCAATTCAAACGGGGCTTAGTACGGACCCTGTTTGACAGTGCTAGGAAGATATGCACCCAGGACACACTGACAGAGGAAACTAAAACCCTGAAGAATGTCCCACACCTAAATGGGTACTCCACAGAATTTATAAAGCGCCACTGCCAACAACCGAAACCAAAATCAGACTTAACTACAGTCCCTAAGCTCAAAGTTTTTATCCAGCTAACCTTTCGAGGGGATGACGTAATGCAACGTCTACAGGACCGGCTCATTACAGCAGTCGGCCGAACATTCTGTGCTGCAACTCCAGTTATTAGGTACAGAACCACACCTTTTCCCACCCCAGCAGTAAAAGAATCTACCCCTCTGTACGCCACATCAAATTGCATTTACCAATTCACATGCAGGTGTGAGTCTACCTACACCGGCAGAACAGAGCGGCAGCTACACAGCAGGGTTGTTGAACACGTACCAAACTGGGTTGACAAGATATTACACACAGGCGATGGGATCATGGGAAGGCTGACATACCACAAATATGAACTTCCGGCGTCGTCCATTGCACGTCATGTCTTGGAAACCTGTCATGTCATTAATAAAGACAGCGCTTTTCGCGTGTTGTTACATACACAAACTAATCGTTTGTTACAGTTTGCAGAAGCCCTAATGATTCATCTACATAGGCCAATTTTGTGCAAACAGAAAGAAATGGTAGTCAATTTAAAATTACCACGGTAAACAATTGATATCACTGTGCGAACATGTGTATATTTCAGCTTGAACGATGTATTTCTAGTTATGTTACTGTACGTTGTGTGACATCTGCAGTATGTACCTGACGAGATGCAGCGAAATATGCCAGGCAATAAATCGTAAATTCTATGGTTTGTGTCTTCGTTATTCAAATTCACTACGCGAAAACATTGTTTTGATAATATATTATGTTCAGCCAGAAACATACTGATTGATTGATTGATTGATTGATTTAGGAACCGACATCACAGCATTCGGGACATTCCCATAAGTGCTCCGTCCCCATCCTCAGCAACCAGCGAAGAGTTCCAACACTAATAGTTCCAGTAGCAATCTGATTATATGTCCGTCTCGCCCATTCAAGAACTGTTCCCATTATTTGAAATCATACCCAACCTTGTGCCAAATGAACTTGGATTGACTAGGTAGTGAAGTCCTCGCAAACCAGTGGGTTTGGTTCTACAGCAGCCTGTTGTTCGTACAACTGATCGGGAAGGAGGAAACTAACTAAGGACATAATCGGTGAGGCAGATGTCGTCTGACGGGACTTTGTAGTACTCTTCGGTCTATGATGGAAAGCCATGAGGCTCTGTACCAGAACTGAACTCTGGGTCCCTGTTATGTTACAAAGAAGGCATGAGGACATGGGCCACTGGCGTTTCGCCACATAGGCCCCCTCTTAAGAAAGTCGAACCCTACGAACTTTCGACTACCAGAGGTTCTGTTCGAATGACCCCACCCTCACATTCAACCATAGGATGCCGTGAAAGAAAATCAGCTCCCACATTCTCCCTTCCGGGGATGTATTCGACCGTAACTGATACGGTTGTAGGAGCAATGACCATCTCATTACCCTCGCGTTCAGTTTCTTAGAAGTTGCCAAAAACATCAGAGGTTGATGGTCGGATTGCACTTTGAACGGTACTCCATACAGATAAGGTTGAAATTTCTGTACTGCCCACACGAGAGCCAGACATTCCCGTTCGAAGGTGGAGTAATTCCGTTCCGCGGGTAACAGTTTTCTACTTGCATACGCCACCGGACATAGTACCGTAGGATCATCTCGCCCTTCCTGCAACAAAGTTGCGCCAATCCCTATGTTACTCGTGTCGGTTCGTAGAACAAACGTTTTCTCCAAATTCGGGAGTTGCAGGACTGGCCTATCCACCAAAGCCTGTTTCAGCTTCCCATAAGCTTCTTCACAGCTCGAGGTCCAGACTATAGGATCTGGCGATCCTTTCTTCAGGGTTTCGGTTAACGGCGCCCCAATTTCGTTGAACTTCGGAATAAATTTCTGGTAAAACCCACACAGAGACAAGAAAGACCTAACATCCTTTTTGGATTTAGGACGGGGTGCGAGTCTGACCTTCTCAACATTTTTTCTTCCGGTACCAGTCCCCCCTGGGTAATAGTATGTCCCAGAAATTCCAAGGATTGGTAGCCAATCATGCATTTGGCTGGACGGGCGGTTAACCCTTCCTCTTTTAACCTTGTAAAGATCTGTCCCAAGGACTTCAGGTGATCCCTCTGATTGTCAGACGCGATGAGAATATCATCCATAAAAGAGACGACAGATGGATCCTTTAAAGGCTCTAATAACATTCTCATCATGCGGGTGAACACACTGGGTGCATTGCTCAGCCCAAATGGCATCACCTTGAATTCGTAATGCCCTCTCGGAGTACTGAAGGCGAGCAAGGGGCGAACCTCGGGCTTCACAGGGATCTGATAATATCCCCGGCTTAGATCAATTTTCGAAAAGTACTTTGCCTTATTTAGTCTGGCAAACAGTTGATTTGTGTTCGGTAACGGTTCAACTTGGAATTTCGTACAACTGTTTAAATGCCTGTAATCAATACATAGGAAACATACTGAAAAGCCAAGAAATACAGGAACAATGGCTGTCTTTATTTTAGGGACCGATTAAAGTGAATACGCTTATGTATTTTAAAACTAACACTTCTCCACCTTGCCCCTTCTCCTTGTGGAAATTGTCAAAGACTGGAACTGTAAACAAGCTAAGAATAGATGAATACCTGGCGTTTGATCACAGGCAAGATGTCGGAGTGGGCCCATCCCAAAAGATGTTTGTCTAAATCAGTGTCACAAAGATTTATCGCTTGACAAGGGACAAGTGCGACAACCGGGAAAATTATTGACCTTTGTTTCAGATTATCCCCCTTTGTTTCTACCAAACCTGAACTGCTAACATTGTCACGGAGAATTTAACCCTCCACCAAGGATGAAAAGGGCAGATAACATGATGCAGTCTACCCCCAATTTCAGACATATCAACACCCCTACCCATGCTAGAGTGACTTCAAGTTCGGGCATCATGTTCGCTGTGTGCAACAACCCCATCTACTAAATGTTGCAGGTCCTGTTCATTGTCTGCAATCGAGATTGCATCATCTGCATATTTAATGTTATTGATGCAACGTCCCCCAATGTTGATTCTTTCCATATCTTCTATATTTCTGAAAATATTTTCACTGTACAGGAAAAACAGATCTGGAGACATTACACATCCCTGTCTCACACCTCTCTTTTATTAGGCAGCTATTAACCTTCTTCATTATCAATCCTAATGGCAGTTTGTTGTTTCCAATATATGTTTTTTTAACAAGTCTAAGGTCTTTTCCTCAATTTGTAGATCTTCAAGCATCCTTATCATGTCGACATGTCTCCCTTTATCGAAAGCCTTTGTGTAGTCAATAAAGCAAAGGTGTAGATCTTTGTTTACTTAAATAGAACATTCAATTACCGTTCTCAGTGTATACACAGCATCTGTTCATTTCTGTTCTATACGCCACAAATTGGGTTGCTCGTCTGGTACAGTAGATAAATTGGGTGTTCGACAGGTACACATAATTATGGACTCTCCCACAAATTGTGGGCACGTCCAGTACAGTGAATAAGTTGGGGTTTCAAGTCCAGTCTGTTGTAGTTGGAATTTGCAGACTTTCTATAACTATTCAACAGGTTTCCTGCACCTGGGATAACCCAGGAATACAATTTGATGTTGGTCATTACTGATTAGCATATATGTGCATATTAAAACCATTGTGTAAATTGTTTTTATTGATTAGCTTGCTAACTCCTCTGCCTACTAAATAGGTGCATATTCTGTTTTGGAGTACCTCTTCTATTTTGAAACATCTATTCTGTTTAGGAATACCTATTCTGTTTTGAAATATCTATTCTGTTTTGCAAGATCTGTTCTGTTTCAGAATATCGATTTTTGAATAGAATTATAGACATATTGAAGCGCCTATCAACAGAGTACTATAAATTTGTGAATGGCAGAGGCAGCTAAGTTAAGAAATCAGTTTCTAGAAACAGGGAAACAGTGTGGGCTTCAGGGCCTAGAACTGGCAAAATTTATATCAGAAGAGTTTGACAAACATGAAAAGCGCCAGACTGAATTAGGGAATAAGGAGAGAGATCGCCAGGCTGAATTAGCCAATAAAGAGAATGGGCGTCAGCATGCCATAGAAATGAAGAAGATGGAGAATGTGCTTGAGCTTAGGAGATTGGAGTTAGAAATAAATTAAACAACCTCCGCACCTAAAGCCAGCCCGATACCAAAAGCAAATGCAGAAGCATCCGCTCTTCATCCAGGTACCATGGAGTTTCTCTCTATAAGCATTTTCAGAACATAGCGACACGATCTAGAGTTATCTTCACCGATTCGAGAGAATGTATGCGATGTGTGGTCTAGAGGAAGTTAAATTGTGTATCAAGTTGTCTCAATTATTGCGTGGTATTGCCTAGGAGGTGTTTTCAAGACTGCGTCTGGGGGAACTTAACAACTATGACATTCTCAAACAGGCATAGCTTGCCAGATTTGAAGTTGATGCAGACAATTATAAGAAGAAATTCAAAACTGCTAAGAAAGATCCAGGAGAAAATTTCATTGATAGATTAAAAACATATTTACATAAGTGGAGCACATTGGAACAATTTGAGGAAACATATGAGGATATACAGGAAATGATCATCATAGATCAGCTAAAAAATAGAATTTCAGCTGACATGAAGACATTACTTACTCAGCATGGAGCAGAGAAACTGGATGCTATTATTACCATGGCAGAGAGATACGAAAAGTCACAGAAGGAAGCTGGGGTACTCGTCAGAGGAGTGTAGTTACCTCACGTGACAATTATCAGAAATCCAAGGAAAGTAATGACAACAGAAATAGTAAGCAAAAGGATAAGAAGTACACGACCACCCACAATTTAGCTCAACATGCATAGACAGAGGGGAAACAATATTGTCTGAAATGCAATATTATAGGACACCACACACAGGACTGCCGTCGTAAAACCACTCCTCATAGTGCTACATGTATGGCAATATCGGAAGCTAAGAAGGTGAACCATGATTACTACCAACCTGGGAGGACCATAAAGACACCACTACTAGACTTCCAGTTATCGAATCAGTTACTCTTAACGGATTCATTACCACGTGTCTATACGACACTAGTCTTCAATTTGATGCAATTGTTGCTACCTAGTTTGTGAACCCTGATCAAGTCACCGAGGAGACAACTGAACTTCATGGGCGTTTAACAAACTCAGACCCGATGTCATAACCAGTTGCAAAGGTAAGCATAAATTCACGTTATGTGACTAAAGAAATGAGAGCAGCGGTCCTAGATGACCCAATCTACCCTGTGATGTTGTCGCTATGTCTTTTTAGGAAATCCGGTTAGGCCTCTGATAGTCTCAGCTAGGATGACTAGACATAAAGCTAAGAAGGCTCCGACGGCGACGACTCCAACAAATTCTAAACCAGAGGAATTGAAACAGGCAAAGGCAGCAGACAGCACCTTAGCGGCATGTTTTCATAACCTGCCTAAAGCACATTCACCTCTACATAAAGGTGAGATGCATATGAAGAATGGAATTCTTCATAGACGGATAGGTAAAGAAGGACAAGAGGATGTGCAACTCGTTGTTCCTTTTACTTATAGAACTCAAATTCTATATATGGGCCAAGTCTATCTTTCAGTGGACACATTTGAATCAATGCTACCACGCAGAGGATTTCAAAGCATAACTACGGACTTGAATTGAATACAGACATAGTCCGTTATGTCAAGTCATGTTCCAAGTGTCAGATAGTTGCCCCAAAGCACTGGACAGCACAAGCAACCTTAGGGGCAATGCCCATCACTGCCAAATCATTTGAAAGTGTGGCTGTCGATATAGTGAGACCTCTTAACAGAATAAATTGATGGAACTGCTTTATACTTACTCTTGTGGACACTTGCTCAATGTGGGCCGCAGCAATGTCTATGCCATCAAGCAATTCAAAGCATCTAGCTGAAGCTTTGCTTGGCATATTTACCAGATTGGGATTTCCACTCAGAATCCTAACTGATAATGGATCACAGTTCCGTGGGAGGCTTATGGAGGAAGGTTTTAGACTCTTCCATTCTCGTCAGATCCACACTTATCTATATCACTCTGAGTCGAATGGAACAGTAGAACGATTTAACGGTATCCTTATTTCTATCTTGAGAACGTTACCTCATGAGAAACCAGAGACATGGGATACTTATATACCTGCAGCATTATTTACTTACAGGGAGGTGCCCCATATTTCAACGGGGATTGCACCAGCAACTTGAAACTTTATTTCGAACATGGACTGATGATCAGGTTGATGATACCGTTAAAACTGCGTCCACTATGTGGCTGAGCTAAAACAACATCTACAACATTGTTGGGGGTTAGCTTAAGATGTCTTATTATTATTTAGACTTATTAGGCTTATTACGTCTACGGCAAGCACGACGTAAAATTGCTCGCTACTACAACAAGAAAGCAAAGGATCGAGAATTGGAGGTGGGATCTTACTTCTCCCAACTAGTCGGGAAAAGTTGGAGATCGGTTGGAAAGGACTATATGAAGTGACTGAGAAGATTTATCGCACTAACAATAGAATGTCTATCAGAGGGAAACAGACAATTTTTTTTTATATTAACCTCTTACGGCAATATTATGAAAGGTCTACCACCGAGAAAACACAACTGATAGCTTTGGCAGTGGCTACGGAAGTAGACCATGGAAGCACTATGGGAGTTGAGTACCCTCTGCAAGCGAAAGAAACTTATCAGGTTGTGGACATCAGTGCTACACTAGCCCAGGATCAGTAGCAGCAGATTCAAGATTTCTTTATAACGTATGCAGATGTACTTACCAATAAACCAAAACTTACAGATTTAGTGGAGTTCGCCATGAAATTGATCGACCCTACACCTGAGCGAGTCAAAACGTACCCAGTACCTTATGCCAAGGCGACAACTTGACGAGAAGAGATCCAGCAAATGCTTTAATCTGGAATCATATTTCCATCTGAGTCACCTTACAATGCAAATGTTGTTTTTATTGCGAAAACCGAGTGGAGAGCATAGATTGTGCATCGATTATCGACAGCTCAATGCTATAACGGAGATTCAGGCCGAACCTCAGCCTGATTAAAACCAACTCTTCACCAGTCTCAGCAGAGCCAAATACTTTACTAGGATAGATCTCAGTAAGGGATACTATCAGATTCCTGTAAAACCAGAAGTTCGTCCATGGTTGGCCTTCAGTACTCCTGATGGTCACTATGAGTTCAACGTTCTTCCTTTTGGCTCGAATAATACTCCCAGAGTCTTCACCAGAATGACGAGGAAATCACTCGAACCACTTCAGCATCCAGCAATCAGCAATTTTATGGATGATATCCTCATTGCTATTGAAAAGTTTGAGGAACATCTTAAGGAACTCCACCTTCTTTTCAAACGTCTGAAAGAAACTGGCTTGACAGCACGACTACAGAAGTGTCAGATACGATTCCAACAATTGGATTTTCTTGGACATACTATATCTCAAGAAGACACGACTCCTTATGAAGGAAAAATTGAGAATCTTCAACAAAGAAGGAAAAATTGAGAATCTTCAACAAACACCTCGTCCAAGAACTAAGAAAGTTGTTAGCTCTTTAGTTTCATTGTGTGGGGTCTACCTAAGATACACTAAAGACTTCAATTCATTAACAGATCCTTTAACTAACCTTACAAGGAAAGGGGAGCCTGAGAATTTCAAATGGTCGGCAGACTGTGAGCACGCTTATACAGCTCTCAAGAAGGCATTAACTGCCAAACCAGTACTTCATCTCCCGGATCTCAAACAACCTTTCAGTCTTCGATCCGATGCAAACAACATTGGAATTGGCGCTACAATTCTTCAAATGAAGGAATATGAGTACTTAGTATTGTTTCCAGTTGCTTATGCGAGTAGAAAATCGATCTCAGCAGAGAGAAAATATTCTACCATCGAGAGTGAGTGTTTGGCTTTTGTTTGGGCTGTGGAAAAATTTCAAACCTATCTGTATGGAAAATAATTTACGGTGCAGTGTAACCATCAACCTTTGATGCTTTTGGCAGCATCATGGAATATGAATGCGAGACTAATGAGATGGTCTCTGCTCTTGCAGTTATATTATTTCCAGTTTGAGTAATACATGGAAAGCTAAATTAGGAAGCGGACTTCCTCGGTCGTCATCCAATTCCTGATACGGTGACAGACACAGAGGTGAAAGTGACCAAAAAACGAGGAAACGGATTAGATTAGACGATTTCAGGATGTCACAGTGGCTGGTGTTCCAGTTTTCCTTTGGGAAAAACTGTCTTAGAGGGGAGCTTTGTAAAATAATACATTATGTTCAGTCAGAAACATACTGAAAAGCCAAGAAATACAGGGACAACGTTAAGGGACGATTAAAGTGAATACGCCTATGTTTTTTTTTTTTGTTTGTTTTTTTTTTTAAACTAATATTTCTCCACCTTGCCCCTTCTTCTTGTGGAAAATTGTCAATGACTGGAGTTGTAAACAAGCTAAGAATAGATTAACGCCTAGCTTTTGATCACAGGCGAGATTGTGGAGTGAACCCATCCCAGGAGATGTTTGTCTAAATAAGTGTCACGAAGAATTACCGCTTGGAAAGGGACAAGAGCGGCAACCGGGGAAATTATTCCCCTTTGTTTCAGATTATCCCCGTTTGTTTCTACCAGACCTGAACAGTCAGTATTGTCACGGAGAATTTTACGCCTACACCAAGGATGGGAAGGGCAGATAACATTACCCCCCTCCTTTCACAATTTCAGACATGTCAACACCCATAACCACACTAGAGTGACGTCATGTTTGCTCGGAAATGGAGAATTACCATTGGAAGCGGCAACAGTACTTCCTATTAACATAATATGTGTTAATAAGGGAGCTCAACAATTGCCCGCAGAAGTGGTGGGTCTAGGGTAGTCAACAGAGATGAATGGACGGAACAAGACGTATTGGCCAGTCGGTTGCTGTTGTTGTGGTGTTGTGATTTTATTTAAATTCATAAAGGCTTTTGGCAACGGTGGTTTCTTCATAGGGCTGAAAAGGTCGTTATTTGACTGAGACTGAAGTATATTCCTGAATGCTGCATATTATCTACAAGATAGTCAGAGTCATTTATGAGATTAATGGTATTTGCCTTGAGATTGCTTCAAAATTGAAAACCCCTTAAGCCTCATTGACTTCTCGGATTTTCACAGCGTCTTCAGCATAGGATAAATAGCTAACTACCATGTTGGTATACTTTTTTTTAATTGAGTCCTGTGCCAACCAAAGAAATACTTATTATATCAAAGTTGACATTTTTAAGGTCCAGACCCTGTGAACTTTCAACATTAGTAGCCCGTGTGTGGTGAGGCACTTATAATGGTGGTGATCTGAGTGATAATGAACTGATTATCTTTAATAGTTCGTGTGCTCTAAGGGACTTTGGTAATTAAGGCGATGCTAACACTAAAAAATCAAATTCTATAATATTTAATTTCTATGTTCTGTTATGGTATAGGATTTGATACTGAAGACTGATGATTGATAAAATACTGTCAAATTGACTTTGTACGTAACGGTTGCCATGGAAACCAAGATAAACAGTGGCCATATTGGATTTCTTAAATATGGTCTAAAACAGTTATTTATTAATTTACAGACTTCATATTTTGTATATGGGTACAGAAATGGAATATGTACATTCTGTCTCAGAGGCATGAAATGGAATATTGCTTAGATAGCAAATCCATTACGTGGAAAGTCCGAATCAAAAGCTCATCGTGTTGGTGTCATCAAAGGTGAAAAAAGCGCTCAGTGGCACGAAATGGAATATTGCTTGGATAGCAAATCCATTACATGGAAAGTCCGAATCGAAAATCTCACTGTGTGGAAGTCATCTGCAGACTGCATTCTTCTGGTTTCCGGAGGAACAGCCTGTGGTGACTGGAAGGCCCAATATACGGAAGTGAGGCTAAGCAGCCATGTGCAGGACGTGACGATTCCTTGGGTGAGCCCAGTACCAGAGCGCTGTGTGTCGGCTCTGCAATAATGGAAGCCTCCTTGGATGGGGGTGAATGCCCATGGTCTGTCCCTGCCTTCCCTTGAGGGCTGATCAGGATGTCTTCGTCTGTTATAAATGGGCCAGCTGGGATGGAAGATAACACCACAACAGTGAGAATCAAACGTCCTAAGAACCCCCCCCCCCCCCACCGAAGGTTAACCCGGTCAACAAATGCCCACAGAAGTCGGCCTAACGGCGCAAGCACGCAGCTCTGCTATAAACAGGTCCAACGCAATCACGTCCGGAAAAACAATCCGGATGAACGCAGAAGAAGAAGATGCGGACTTATAATTAGAAGTATTTATGGGCTTATAATGTTTTTATTTAGTGTAATATTTTTAATTTGTGTATTGCCATATGTTAGTTAGATAGTTAGTTGGTTGGTTGGTTGGTTGGTTGGTTGGTTGGTTAGAAGTGTCAGGTCAGGTATGGCTGAGCTACCGTATAACAGTAGACGGTACTACCTGCTTTCTGTTAGCGCCGAACGTTGGGCGGTGCTTACCAAACCCGACATCCCACATTGTGCCAACGGCTTCGGACGGAAGAGCGCAATTGGGAAGTTACAAGCCTTACCCTGGTGCGAGGAAATGCAACCTAAAGACAAAATGTCATGGCAGGGCAGACCAGGTCCTAAGCCGTGGTTGGCGGCTGGTCTAGGATCGAAGCTCCGACAGGCGGACAGTTAGAGCATTGCTTTGCTGATCCGGCAGCTTCTGCAGCTTGTCTTGTTCCAGATGTAGAGGTGTTACCTTTCCTCTGGAGTGAACTAGGCAGGCCAAGAGAGGGATCATGCTGCATGGGCAACACATAATCTCTATATTTTAGCCCAGGATTTGTGCTATGAAGAGGCAATAACTCCATCCCTGGTCTTCAGGTCTCGGAATCAAAGCGAGAGGCAACTGTTACGGGTTATAAGTCCCTGTCAGTTGGCGTAGACATGGGGCGCCACGCGTTGCCTCTGACGGTGGGAGACACATACAGGTGTCACTGATCAGCTGCCGCCCGCCTCAAGCTGGCCATCCCCCAGCCAATTGGGTGCTGATCCGCCACAGCCTGCCTTCAATGGGTGCTTGGGGCTAGGACAAAATCTGAATCACAGGCTGTAAAACCAATGCACCAGGTACTAATTAAAAGAAAAATAGAAACCTCAAGCTACGGCTTACAACCTGGAACGTGAGAACCATGTGTCCAGGATTTTCCACTGACTTGACCAATATTAACGATATGAGAAAAACGGCTGTGATTGATGCCGAACTCAATCGTCTTAACATTGATATCGCTGGCCTGCAGGAGACTCGCCTAGCTGAGGAAGGGTCACTCAGGGAAAACAATTACACCTTTTTTTTGGAAGGGTAGAGGGCAGGCAGAAAAAAGGCATCACGGTGTGGGCTTTGCAGTGAAGAATTCGCTACTGGGAATGATTGAAATTCCAGCAGGAAAAAATGAAAGACTATTATCCCGGCGCTTGGCAACCTCTTGTGGTTTTGCCACAATTATTACTGCATATGCACCGACACTCGATTCCTCTGATGATGTGAAGGATTCTTTCTATGGGGAGTTAGACGCTGTGATCAAGGCAGTTTCAAAATCTGACTACATTTATATGCTAGGTGATTTCAATGCTCGTGTGGGCAAGGACTCGAGTTCATGGCCAGTGTGCCTTGGAAAATACAACATCGGTCGCATGAATGAAAATGGGCAAAGGCTGCTGGAGCATTGCACCAGAAATGACCTATGTATTACAAACTCCAAAGAGCTGCATAAGGTCACATGGAAATATCCAAGATCCGGCCATTGGCACCAGCTGGGCTTCATCATCACACGGGGACAACATCTGAACCATATATCATTGACTCGAAGTTACCACAGTGCACTATTTGGAGCTTTACTCAAGTGAGACCAAACTAGCGGATGATGCCCTCAACGCCATAGAGGCTCTACCAACTCTTGACCACCTGGACACACTTCCCACCATAACAGAAGTTAAGTGTGCTATAAATGAACTTGCATCTGGCAAGGCTCCAGGTAAGGATGGGATTCCAATAGAGGTTATCAGGAGTGGGCAAGACATACTCACTCTATATATCCACCAGCTAATAGAGCTATGCTGGCAAGAAGGACAAGTCTCACAGGATTTCAAAGATTCAAGCATCATAACACTGTACAAGAACAAGGGCGAACGGAGCGACTGCAACAACTATAGGGGTATCTCACTTCTGTGTATTGTTGGAAAAGTATTTGCCAGAATTGTTCTGCGCAGACTTCAAGTCCTAGGAGATCAAGCCTACCCCGAATCACAGTGTGGCTTTAGACAGAATCGGTCTACCATTGATATGATATTCTCATTGCGACAAATGCAAGAAAAATGCCGTGAACAGAATCAACCACTGTTTATTGCCTTCATCGACCTCACAAAGGCATTTGATTTGGTCAGTCGTGAGGGTCTGTTCAAGGCACTAAAGAAGATTGGCTGCCCACCAACTCTTCTGTCCATTGTGGAATCATTCCACACAGGCATGAAGGGTATAATCAAGTTTGATGGTGCAACTTCTGAAGAGTTTGAAATCAAGAGTGGAGTTAAGCAAAGTTGTGTACTAGCTCTCTTGGAATATACTTTTCACTTCTACTGAAATATGCCTTTCGTGATCAGGATGGTGGTATATACATCCACTCACGCTCAGATGGCGGCCTCTACAATGCTCAGAGATTGAAGGCCAAGACCAAAATTAGGAGGGTACTGATCAGAGAGTTGCTTTTTGCAGATGATGATGCAGTTACGACCCACTCTCAGGAAGAATTGCAATGTCTGCTATCTGCATTCTCCAATGCTTGTTCTGAATTTGGTTTCTTCTTCTTCTTCTTTGCGTTCATCCGGAGTGATTTTTTCAGATGTGATTTTTTCAGATGTGATTTTTTCAGATGTGATTGCGGTGTGTCTGGTTAGGCACCCTCGGGTCGAAACCCTCAGGCCAACACATCCGACTTTTAGCGTGCATTTTTGACCAGGTTAGCAATCCTGGGAGACTCTCACTTTTGTGGTACCGTCCACATCTCAGCTGGTCTAGTTGGAACAGTCGAAGACTACGAATTTGGTTTAACAATTAGCAAAAAGAAGACACAGCTTATGTCACAAGGTGCACATGGGGAACCATCAATCTTTATTGACGACGCCAAACTATAGATGGTAGACCATTTTACATATCTAGGATCAGTGGTAAATAGCGACTTTTTAAAGTGGTAAATAGCAAATTATCCCTAGATCAGGAAATCAACATCTGGATTGGTAAGGCAGCAACGACAATGAACAGGTTAAGAAAAAGAGTCTGGGAGAACAGAAAGCTTACTGCCAAAACAAAAGTCCTTGTCTATCAAGCCTGTGTCCTTTGTACTCTTCTTTATGGCAGTGAAACCTGGACAACTTACTCACACCAAGAAAAACGTTTAAACAGCTTTCATATGCGGTGTCTGCGAAGAATTCTTGGTATTAAGTGGCAAGACAAAATCACAAATACTGAAGTATTGGAAAGATCAGGTTTTGTGACGGTTTATTCCATGCTCAGTCTTCGTAGACATAGATGGATAGGACATCTTAGGAAGATGGATGATGGCAGAATACCAAAGGACATCTTTGTTGGTGAATTACAGATGGGTAAGAGATCTCAGGGTCGGCCTCTACTACGATACAAAGATGTGTGTAAGCGGGACATGATTGCCACAGGCATTGATAATGCACATTGGGAGCAAGTCGCCATTGAACGTGTTGCATGGAGGGCAAAGATCAGAAATGGAATAAAGACAAAAGAGAAAATTATTGCAGATAAATCACACACCGAGCGTGTGAATCGTAAGATGGTGCATGATGGTGGAAATGACCACGTGTTCACATGCACCCACTGTGAACGAATATTTACAGCGCGAATTGGCCTTATCAGTCACATTCGCTACCGCCATAGATGAAAGTTATTATGTCTTTTTAAAGCACAAATTATCGTCTGTCAAGACGGCAAGGTGCCAATTAATGAAAAAAAAAGTTAGTTAGTTAATCGCGATTCTAACTTCACGGCAACGGGTCGTCCCCATTATGCTCCGTTCCTGTACCAGTGAATATCACTCAAAATGCTCCTCACTAACCAATGTGAAAAGTGGAACAGACAGGAGTCTCGGCAAGCCAATAGCCCGCACAGCTACACTGTGCACAATGCCGCCGCCAAAATGCCAACACAAAAGTCCTCCATGAAAAATACAGTTCATCGTCGATGGAATCGGCATACACCAGAAAGGCTTCATTTACCCGTGTTTTATCCCACATGGCCCTTTCTCTTTCCGCAGGATGACCCGCCGAAAGCGCCGCACAAAGCACGAAATCCCTAGCTCCAACGACAACTTCCATGAATCTCCTGAAACATGCACTCATGACCCAAAAAAGGCAAACCAGTCAATTCAGCGACAGCCTGCCGTTGTTCCGAACATGCAGTTCACTTCGCAAACAACAATGGACAGATATAAAAGCATTCCACACGAATTTCACAGCTCCAGTGTCTCCCATGCACTCAGTAGCAGGGCGACGGAACCATGCACTACCAGTCCAACATGAGGAAAATGCGAATGCAAACCGTAGCCACAAGCATAAACACTCCAGAGGCCTTAACGGTTCAATGCCTATCCGCCATGTTGGGGACAGGAAGTTCATTTTTCCATATGTCATTCGAGCATTCACACAGGAACCCCCCCCCCCCCCTCTTTTGTTATTCCAATAGACAGTTATAATTTACAATCACGAGATGTTTCTTTGATTGTTACTGGGTGTTTTACATTCATCTATATGTTTTCATTTGTAATAATTTCAAATGGACATCATCAGTATGAAGCTATTTGTGGCAAGACAATCACCAGAACTTTCAGCATGTCCAGAGTGAGTGTCCTTTCTGAAGTTCGGTAACTTTCTTATGTTCCACATGGCCTTCTGTGAGAACACCTAACTATCTAATCTGTCTCCACCCCTAGGGAGTCTTATTGAGCCGTTTCGGGTTTTCTTATATCAGGAGGTCTTTTAAAATTGGGGATTCCCTCTCCAATTTCTGTTCTACATGCCACAAAGCGTCAGAGAAGAAAGTCTCAAAGCCACAAGGAAATGGCTGGGAGTGCCACCAGTGCTCTCGGACGCAGCGCTGTACTCAAAGAAGTCAAAATTCCGTTCAAGTCTGTTGTCGAGGAATACAAGGTCGGAAAAGCCAGACTGGCGACGATGCTGCGCTAGTTCCAAGATGAAACAGTGAGCGGCTCGCAGCCAGCGCTCAGGACGGGAAGGAAATGGAAGGCTGACGAGGCGCAAATTTCACTCCAACTAAAGGAAGTCATGGGACACATCCAGTCCAACAGACAAGGCGTTGGCTACCAAAACAACACGCAATGGTGGTCAAGGGTAGTCGGTCAGGCAGCGCAGAGACTTGTTGGTCCAGGAGATTCGTGAAGGCGAAGACGACAAGCGAGTGCTTGCTTGCTTGTGTTCGTTGGCTTGAGCTCCAACGCGAAGTCCTGTATGTCGGATGAAGGCATCCTGTTGCCCAACATCAGTGTTATGTCATACAGAACTTGAGGTTTATGTGAGTATCCGTTGTCCCATGTCTGGCTTATTGGTGTGTAGACTGGTGGTTCCTCGCCGTACAGGCAGACACTCTCCGACTTCGGAGGAATCGGCGATCCTACTGACTTTAGCCAGGACCCCGAAGGGACCTGTTGCCCAGGACGCTCGACGAGGACGCGTCAATAAGTCTTGGCCAGTATATAACCCGGCCCTGGTGCCTTGGAAACACCTCTGCGTCCCAAGCGAGTGCTGAAGACGGTACAGCAGCCGCAGCAAACGCAGTGGGTGTCTTTGGAGGGAACTCAACAGAAGTCCCTCTCTTGGAACGACATATGGCGCTTGCCACCGTTGAGAATAAGCTTCCTTGTCAGAACACTTTACGATCTCCTGCCATCAGCTGTTAACCTGGTACGTGATTTGCCTTTGACCCAATGAGGCCCTGTAAGGGATACTTTTTCACTACAGAATTAACTTTTCATTTGGGACGTTATTCGGAAGAGTGCCTGGAGAAATACAGTGACATGACATGAACGCAAGCAGGAAGGATATACCGTTAGGTTATTCGCCGTTGAAACAGGCGCAAACGGCCTTGTTACTATTTTATAGCTCTGCGTACACCGTGGTGAAACAACTCTGTCTAAAGGGACAAGCAAGAACTCGGGTACTTTAAAGACCGGGCGAGGCAGCAGAGAAGGCTTGAGTTGGCTATGGAGCAAGCGTAATGCGGGGTGGAACAAGGATACACAGGATATGGTTCAACTTTGCCTGCAAGAAGAACAACCTTAACACAAATCTCTCAGGATGATTACAACCTCACGAGAAAAGAGAAACATCTCAATAAATACGCACCACATGAGAAAGACGTCCAGGAGTCATGACCTGGACGGACCCGCCCCCCGAGAGTGTAAATAAGGTAAAGGGGCAGAAACATTCAGCGAGGGTGAATACTTCTGATGGTCAGAAGCCTCGTGTTGTGCTTGCTCCCCAGCGGAGTTGTTACCATTGGCAGTCTTGTTTGGCAATCCCACACGATCACCAGTCTTGGCTCATATCCACATTCTTGTGACGACTATGCCATATGACCAAGCCATTCATCGCCCTGCCTTCTCCTCGCTCTTTTCCCATAAATGTTGCCAGTTGTCACTAAGCTGAAATAAGATCAACTACTTCAGAACACTTTAACTGTACAATCCAACTAAGCAGGAACAAGTCAATGAAGAAAAGAAAAACAGCTAAGCCAACCGAGATGAAAGAAGGTTCTTCTACTGGAAGTAGCATGCCGTGATGTGGAGAAAGCCGCAAGGAATGGGTATCGTGGACATACCTCGTTTCACCTGGGTAAATCTTCAGAACTGGCACATGGAATGTTAGAACTATTCCATATCTGGAGAACATGGAAGTAGCTTCAGGAGGGAGCAAAGGATATGAGGGTTTGGTGTGAGATGGTTGCGGGCCTATGATTCATTGGGAGATAAAAGACAGTAGAAGAAGCAGATGCTTATTAATCTCATTATATCCATATCTATTGTTAATGTCCTGGTTTTGTGCGATTTGGAATGCGATTTCATAGCTAACACACACATCAGTAGGTGTGCCATTAGTATTGGTACTAATAGCCACGTAGTGAATATGTTGTAGCGGTACTGTAGTACGCCTACACTAGTAAGTCCGATTAAATAAATCAGCTATTTAGGCTAACTAGATATACATATGCGTAAATAGTTGCATATATTAAAAATATATAACCCATAAATAACATAGTAAACTCAAGCACCACATTAAACCGGGTATTTTAACTTCGGCCGCGGTGCAGAGAAAAGAGTATGTACAGTACAAGACCTCTCGAAAGCGCATGCGCAAGATATATGAAAATAAGGAATATGGCGATTCCATAAAATTAAAAGAGCGTAGTCTGTGGACAATGGCAACACAAAAGCCAGGAGAATGGGTGAATTCTCTCATAGCAAGATTCGATGCACAGGCAAGTAGGCTGTTAAATACTCCGTACACTGTCAGATATCAGTTTAGCTTTCAATGAAATACAGTTCCATATAATATGCCGCAGCGTACTGTACTATAAGAAGTTCAGTTCTTCGGCAGTGCCCAGTGGAACTGGAACGACAGTCAGCCAGTCTGCAAAACCTAGAACGCTGTGAACAATTTATTGTTTTAAAAAAGTTGACTTGATTTATTGAGTAATGATTATCACTATTGAAAATTTAAACATGATAATCGAGATTACAAGAATTAATTTGGATGACGTAAAATAGGAAACATGAATAGGAATTGCTGAACCGTATATATAATTTATATATTATAAAATTGATAATAAATAATCAATATTGGAATTTGCTAGCATTATTAATATTATTATTAGAATTTAGTAGGTTTTTGATAACATTTCACTAAGTTTTCAAAAATTATGTAAGAGATGATAAAGTAACATCTAATAATGCCTCATTTAAGTATGTACACCTGTTGAGTTATAACTTGTAAGTGGAGATATTAATAATTATTAATTTGTTTGTGAATTAATGTCAGACACTAGTTAAATTCAGTAAATATAAAAAAAAACATATATACATATAATATACACACAAAACAAAAGGTTGGTTTAAAGCTTATAATAAGTTCTTCCAAAGGCGTTCTTCATTTGACTGCATGTGTGCTTTGTGATGTATGCAGGACTACCCATTATGTACTCAGTGACCATCAACACATTTCTATTACAACTTGTCTTGTAGTGCTACTTTTGATTCTTAGATTCTAAGAAACCACATCATAACATTCAGGGCAGACCCATAATTCTCTGTCTCTGACAGCAAATGTAGTAAGATGTAAATAATGATCATTCCACTAACAAGTCAGATTCGTCTCTCATACATTACTCATTACTCCTTGTTGGAGCCACACTTAAATCCAAATTCAGACATCCTTAATGCACTGTTTCGTCTTCTATTGTATCTTCAACTATCAGTCATTCATAGATAGACATCAGAATGTTTGCCTTGTGCTGGACCTATATTCAGCACTGATATTGAAATCTAGAAGTGGATGATGAATACCAAGACTGTGTTTCTTCTCACACTGATGAAACTTATTTGATTAGGCAAAAACACTAATAAATCTTCATGTGAGTATAACAGATTGAAGTTGTAAGTCAAGTAGCAAAGGACACTTCTACACGCCTGAAGGGGCATTGAGGCATATGGTGCTAGACCCACATGTGTATAGAGCACTTGACACCCGGTAGAGCACTTGACACTTGGTGGGTGATGTATATAGAGCACTTGATACTTGGTGGGTGATGTGTATAGAGAAATTGACACTTGTTGGGTGATGTGTATAGAGCACTTGACACTTGGTGGGTGATGTGTATAGAGCCCTTGACACTTGTTGGGTTAAGTGTATAGAGCACTTGACACCCGGTGAGTGATGTGTATAGAGCACTTGACACCCAGTTGGTGATGTGTATAGAGCACTTGACACCCGGTGGGTGATGTGTATAGAGCACTTGACACCTGTGGGTGATGTTTATAGAGCAAGCACTCACTCACTCACTCACTCACTCACTCACTCACTCACTCACTCACTCACTCACTCACTCACTCACTCATGCTCTCTCTCTCTCACTCACTCACTCACTTGCTCACTCACTCACTCATGCTCTCTCTCACTCACTCATGCTCTCTCTCACTTGCTCACTCACTCACTCGCTCGCTCTCTCTCACTCACTCACTCATGCACTCACACACACATACACTCACTCATGCACATACACTCACTCTCACACACACACAATATCAGTTTTCGGTACTTTTCTGTTAATTCACTCCAAACAAACGGAATCCCAGTGTATGACGTCACATCCAGGGTTTCCCTATGTTGCACCGTAGCTCGGTGCGCAATTCTATCGGTGTGCAATGTTCCAGTTCCGTCGTACGCACGCCAGAGGTCAGAGACTACAGTTGTGCCAGGCCGAATGTGTGTCCTGATCAGCAGCAGAAGCGTTGCTGCTGTTCTGCCTGGAACACCGAACATGAAGCAGTCGGCGGCTGTTTCACGACAGATGCCACTAAATACCCACTGTTGTGGCAACACTCGTCCCACATGATGTTTGCGCCTTGTAAATAGGCTCTCTTCTATCTTGACGATGGTATTTGGTCCTCCGATTACTACCGGATTGACTAACAGTTTGTTGGCACAAACCTCTCGTAGGTAATTACTCCAGTCAACAGTTGCTGTTGGCGACATCCCCAACTGTAACTGGCAAAATGAAATGCTTGTCAACTCTTGAGACCAGCAGTATATGAAAAGAATGATCTGTCTGTAGGGGAGACGCAAGCCTTGCAGCCATGTGGCCTTGTCTCAGCGGGATGGATGTCCTGCCGACATGGTGAATGTCGTCATCTCCATCTGTCCTGATGCTCAGTCAGCGATAGCACCATGACATGATTATGAGAACAGCGTCTAGCAGAATGTCAGATGTCATGATGCTGCAGAAAAGCAACGCTACTCTGCTTGTCATGGACAGCTGCTGCCAGTTCCAGAAAACTCATGATGATGAGACAGACACACACATGCAGTTACACAGAAACAGTTGCCAAAGCTACAGAAACACTGTGGGGCAATTGAAACGCACTGACACGCACTGTACCCGAACACAGAAGAGATCACCGCCAGTGCTAAATATAGCTAGTGACCCTAAATATAGCTGGTGACGTTTGTTTGGGGTGGTACCCAGTTTTATGGAATATTTGTCTTCTTTTGCCCTTTAACGCCCATTGGGGCAAATGCCAGCATCCAACTCATGCCTATGCTTCCTATGTGTTGTCATCTCTTGCAGCTCCCTCCATGTTCTCCTCAAGTAATCCATCTTTGTCTCTAGTTGCAGCTCCCTCCATATTCTCCTCAAGTAATCCATCTTTGTCTCTAGTTGCAGCTTCCTCCATGTTCTCCCCAAGTTATCCATCTTTGTCTCTAGTTGCAGCTCCCTCCATATTCTCCCCAAGTTATCCATCTTTGTCTCTAGTTGCAGCTCCCTTCATATTCTCCTCAAGTAATCCATCTTTGTCTCTAGTTGCAGCTCCCTCCATATTCTCCTCAAGTAATCCATCTTTGTCTCTAGTTGCAGCTCCCTCCATATTCTCCCCAAGTTATCCATCTTTGTCTCTAGTTGCAGCTCCCTCCATATTCTCCCCAAGTAATCCATCTTTGTCTCTAGTTGCAGCTCCCTCCATATTCTCCTCAAGTAATCCATCTTTGTCTCTAGTTGCAGCTCCCTCCATATTCTCCCCAAGTTACCATCTTTGTCTCTAGTTGCAGCTCCCTCCATATTCTCCCCAAGTTATCCATCTTTGTCTCTAGTTGCAGCTCCCTCCATATTCTCCCCAAGTTACCATCTTTGTCTCTAGTTGTAGCTCCCTCCATGTTCTCCCCAAGTAATCCATCTTTGTCTCTAGTTGCAGCTCCCTCCATGTTCTCCCCAAGTTATCCATCTTTGTCTCTAGTTGCAGCTCCCTCCATATTCTCCCCAAGTTATCCATCTTTGTCTCTAGTTGCAGCTCCCTCCATGTTCTCCCCAAGTTATCCATCTTTGTCTCTAGTTGCAGCTCCCTCCATGTTCTCCCCAAGTTATCCATCTTTGTCTCTAGTTGCAGCTCCCTCCATATTCTCCTCAAGTAATCCATCTTTGCCTCTAGTTGCAGCTCCCTCCATATTCTCCCCAAGTTATCCATCTTTGTCTCTAGTTGCAGCTCCCGCATCTCCCTCCATATTCTCTCCAAGTTATCCATCTTTGTCTCTAGTTGCAGCCCCCTCCATGTTCTCCCCAAGTTATCCATCTTTGTCTCTAGTTGCAGCTCCCTCCATGTTCTCCCCAAGTTATCCATCTTTGTCTCTAGTTGCAGCTCCCTCCATATTCTCCTCAAGTAATCCATCTTTGCCTCTAGTTGCAGCTCCCTCCATATTCTCCCCAAGTTATCCATCTTTGTCTCTAGTTGCAGCTCCCTCCATGTTCTCCCCAAGTTATCCATCTTTGTCTCTAGTTGCAGCTCCCTCCATGTTCTCCCCAAGTTATCCATCTTTGTCTCTAGTTGCAGCTCCCTGCATGTTCTCCCCAAGTTATCCATCTTTGTCTCTAGTTGCAGCTCCCTCCATGTTCTCCCCAAGTTATCCATCTTTGTCTCTAGTTGCAGCTCCCTCCATGTTCTCCCCAAGTTATCCATCTTTGTCTCTAGTTGCAGCTCCCTCCATGTTCTCTCCAAGTTATCCATCTTTGTCTCTAGTTGCAGCTTCCTCCATGTTCTCCTCAAGTAATCCATCTTTGTCTCTAGTTGCAGCTCCCTCCATGTTCTCCCCAAGTTATCCATCTTTGTCTCTAGTTGCAGCTCCCTCCATATTCTCCCCAAGTTATCCATCTTTGTCTCTAGGTGTAGCTCCCTCCATGTTCTCCCCAAGTTATCCATCTTTGTCTCTAGTTGCAGCTCCCTCCATGTTCTCCCCAAGTTATCCATCTTTGTCTCTAGTTGCAGCTCCCTCCATATTCTCCCCAAGTTATCCATCTTTGTCTCTAGTTGCAGCTCCCTCCATATTCTCCCCAAGTAATCCATCTTTGTCTCTAGTTGCAGCTCCCTCCATGTTCTCCCCAAGTTATCCATCTTTGTCTCTAGTTGCAGCTCCCTCCATATTCTCCCCAAGTTATCCATCTTTGTCTCTAGTTGCAGCTCCCTCCATGTTCTCCCCAAGTTATCCATCTTTGTCTCTAGTTGCAGCTCCCTCCATATTCTCCCCAAGTTATCCATCTTTGTCTCTAGTTGCAGCTCCCTCCATATTCTCCTCAAGTTATCCATCTTTGTCTCTAGTTGCAGCTCCCTCCATGTTCTCCCCAAGTTATCCATCTTTGTCTCTAGTTGCAGCTCCCTCCATATTCTCCCCAAGTTATCCATCTTTGTCTCTAGTTGCAGCTCCCTGCATGTTCTCCCCAAGTTATCCATCTTTGTCTCTAGTTGCAACTCCCTCCATGTTCTCCCCAAGTTATCCATCTTTGTCTCTAGTTGCAGCTCCCTCCATGTTCTCCCCAAGTTATCCATCTTTGTCTCTAGTTGCAGCTCCCTCCATGTTCTCCCCAAGATATCCATCTTTGTCTCTAGTTGCAGCTCCTTCCATGTTCTCCCCAAGTTATCCATCTTTGTCTCTAGTTGCAGCTCCCTCCATATTCTCCCCAAGTTATCCATCTTTGTCTCTAGTTGCAGCTCCCTCCATGTTCTCCCCAAGTTATCCATCTTTGTCTCTAGTTGCAGCTCCCTCCATGTTCTCCCCAAGTTATCCATCTTTGTCTCTAGTTGCAGCTCCCTCCATGTTCTCCCCAAGTTATCCATCTTTGTCTCTAGTTGCAGCTCCCTGCATGTTCTCCCCAAGTTATCCATCTTTGTCTCTAGTTGCAGCTCCCTCCATGTTCTCCCCAAGTTATCCATCTTTGTCTCTAGTTGCAGCTCCCTCCATGTTCTCCCCAAGTTATCCATCTTTGTCTCTAGTTGCAGCTCCCTCCATGTTCTCCCCAAGTTATCCATCTTTGTCTCTAGTTGCAGCTCCCTCCATGTTCTCCCCAAGTTATCCATCTTTGTCTCTAGTTGCAGCTCCCTCCATGTTCTCCCCAAGTTATCCATCTTTGTCTCTAGTTGCAGCTCCCTCCATGTTCTCCCCAAGTTATCCATCTTTGTCTCTAGTTGCAGCTCCCTGCATGTTCTCCCCAAGTTATCCAACTTTGTCTCTAGTTGCAGCTCCCTGCATGTTCTCCCCAAGTTATCCATCTTTGTCTCTAGTTGCAGCTCCCTCCATGTTCTCCCCAAGTTATCCATCTTTGTCTCTAGTTGCAGCTCCCTGCATATTCTCCCCAAGTTATCCATCTTTGTCTCTTGTTGCAGCTCCCTCCATGTTCTCCCCAAGTTATCCATCTTTGTCTCTAGTTGCAGCTCCCTCCATATTCTCCCCAAGTTATCCATCTTTGTCTCTAGTTGCAGCTCCCTCCATGTTCTCCCCAAGTTATCCATCTTTGTCTCTAGTTGCAGCTCCCTCCATGTTCTCCCCAAGTTATCCATCTTTGTCTCTAGTTGCAGCTCCCTCCATGTTCTCCCCAAGTTATCCATCTTTGTCTCTAGTTGCAGCTCCCTCCATGTTCTCCCCAAGTTACCATCTTTGTCTCTAGTTGCAGCTACCTGCATATTCTCATCAAGTTATCCATCTTTGTCTCTAGTTGCAGCTCCCTCCATGTTCTCATCAAGTTATCCATCTTTGTCTCTAGTTGCAGCTCCCTCCATGTTCTCCCCAAGTTATCCATCTTTGTCTCTAGTTGCAGCTCCCTCCATATTCTCATCAAGTTATCCATCTTTGTGTCTAGTTGCAGCTCCCTCCATATTCTCCCCAAGTTACCATCTTTGTCTCTAGTTGCAGCTCCCTCCATATTCTCCCCAAGTTACCATCTTTGTCTCTAGTTGCAGATCCCTCCATGTTCTCCCCAAGTTATCCATCTTTGTCTCTAGTTGCAGCTCCCTGCATATTCTCCCCAAGTTATCCATCTTTGTCACTAGTTGCAACTCCCTCCATATTCTCCTCAAGTAATCCATCTTTGTCTCTAGTTGCAGCTCCCTCCATATTCTCCCCAAGTTACCATCTTTGTCTCTAGTGGCAGCTCCCTCCATATTCTCCTCAAGTAATCCATCTTTGTCTCTAGTTGCAGCTCCCTCCATATTCTCCCCAAGTTATCCATCTTTGTCTCTAGTTGCAGCTCCCTCCATATTCTCCTCAAGTAATCCATCTTTGTCTCTAGTTGCAGCTCCCTCCATATTCTCCCCAAGTAATCCATCTTTGTCTCTAGTTGCAGCTCCCTCCATATTCTCCTCAAGTAATCCATCTTTGTCTCTAGTTGCAGCTCCCTCCATATTCTCCCCAAGTTACCATCTTTGTCTCTAGTTGCAGCTCCCTCCATATTCTCCCCAAGTTATCCATCTTTGTCTCTAGTTGCAGCTCCCTCCATATTCTCCCCAAGTTACCATCTTTGTCTCTAGTTGTAGCTCCCTCCATGTTCTCCTCAAGTTACCATCTTTGTGTCTAGTTGTAGCTCCCTCCATGTTCTCCCCAAGTAATCCATCTTTGTCTCTAGTTGCAGCTCCCTCCATGTTCTCCCCAAGTTATCCATCTTTGTCTCTAGTTGCAGCTCCCTCCATATTCTCCCCAAGTTATCCATCTTTGTCTCTAGTTGCAGCTCCCTCCATGTTCTCCCCAAGTTATCCATCTTTGTCTCTAGTTGCAGCTCCCTCCATGTTCTCCCCAAGTAATCCATCTTTGTCTCTAGTTGTAGCTCCCTCCATGTTCTCCCCAAGTAATCCATCTTTGTCTCTAGTTGCAGCTCCCTCCATGTTCTCCCCAAGTTATCCATCTTTGTCTCTAGTTGCAGCTCCCTGCATATTCTCCCCAAGTTACCATCTTTGTCTCTAGTTGCAGCTCCCTGCATATTCTCCCCAAGTTATCCATCTTTGTCTCTAGTTGCAGCTCCCTCCATGTTCTCCCCAAGTTATCCATCTTTGTCTCTAGTTGCAGCTCCCTCCATATTCTCCTCAAGTAATCCATCTTTGCCTCTAGTTGCAGCTCCCTCCATATTCTCCCCAAGTTATCCATCTTTGTCTCTAGTTGCAGCTCCCGCATCTCCCTCCATATTCTCTCCAAGTTATCCATCTTTGTCTCTAGTTGCAGCCCCCTCCATGTTCTCCCCAAGTTATCCATCTTTGTCTCTAGTTGCAGCTCCCTCCATGTTCTCCCCAAGTTATCCATCTTTGTCTCTAGTTGCAGCTCCCTCCATATTCTCCTCAAGTAATCCATCTTTGCCTCTAGTTGCAGCTCCCTCCATATTCTCCCCAAGTTATCCATCTTTGTCTCTAGTTGCAGCTCCCGCATCTCCCTGCATATTCTCCCCAAGTTACCATCTTTGTCTCTAGTTGCAGCTCCCTGCATATTCTCCCCAAGTTATCCATCTTTGTCTCTAGTTGCAGCTCCCTCTCTGTTCTCCCCAAGTTATCCATCTTTGTCGCTAGTTGCAGCTCCCTGCATATTCTCCCCAAGTTATCCATCTTTGTCTCTAGTTGCAGCTCCCTCCATGTTCTCCCCAAGTTATCCATCTTTGTCTCTAGTTGCAGCTCCCTCCATGTTCTCTCCAAGTTATCCATCTTTGTCTCTAGTTGCAGCTTCCTCCATGTTCTCCTCAAGTAATCCATCTTTGTCTCTAGTTGCAGCTCCCTCCATGTTCTCCCCGAGTTATCCATCTTTGTCTCTAGTTGCAGCTCCCTCCATGTTCTCCCCGAGTTATCCATCTTTGTCTCTAGTTGCAGCTCCCTCCATATTCTCCCCAAGTTATCCATCTTTGTCTCTAGGTGTAGCTCCCTCCATGTTCTCCCCAAGTTATCCATCTTTGTCTCTAGTTGCAGCTCCCTCCATGTTCTCCCCAAGTTATCCATCTTTGTCTCTAGTTGCAGCTCCCGCATCTCCCTGCATATTCTCCCCAAGTTACCATTTTTGTCTCTAGTTGCAGCTCCCTCCATATTCTCCCCAAGTAATCCATCTTTGTCTCTAGTTGCAGCTCCCTGCATGTTCTCCCCAAGTTATCCATCTTTGTCTCTAGTTGCAGCTCCCTCCATATTCTCCCCAAGTTATCCATCTTTGTCTCTAGTTGCAGCTCCCTCCATGTTCTCCCCAAGTTATCCATCTTTGTCTCTAGTTGCAGCTCCCTCCATATTCTCCCCAAGTTATCCATCTTTGTCTCTAGTTGCAGCTCCCTCCATATTCTCCTCAAGTTATCCATCTTTGTCTCTAGTTGCAGCTCCCTCCATGTTCTCCCCAAGTTATCCATCTTTGTCTCTAGTTGCAGCTCCCTCCATATTCTCCCCAAGTTATCCATCTTTGTCTCTAGTTGCAGCTCCCTGCATGTTCTCCCCAAGTTATCCATCTTTGTCTCTAGTTGCAGCTCCCTCCATGTTCTCCCCAAGTTATCCATCTTTGTCTCTAGTTGCAGCTCCCTCCATGTTCTCCCCAAGTTATCCATCTTTGCCTCTAGTTGCAGCTCCCTCCATGTTCTCCCCAAGTTATCCATCTTTGTCTCTAGTTGCAGCTCCTTCCATGTTCTCCCCAAGTTATCCATCTTTGTCTCTAGTTGCAGCTCCCTCCATATTCTCCCCAAGTTATCCATCTTTGTCTCTAGTTGCAGCTCCCTCCATGTTCTCCCCAAGTTATCCATCTTTGTCTCTAGTTGCAGCTCCCTCCATGTTCTCCCCAAGTTATCCATCTTTGTCTCTAGTTGCAGCTCCCTCCATGTTCTCCCCAAGTTATCCATCTTTGTCTCTAGTTGCAGCTCCCTGCATGTTCTCCCCAAGTTATCCATCTTTGTCTCTAGTTGCAGCTCCCTCCATGTTCTCCCCAAGTTATCCATCTTTGTCTCTAGTTGCAGCTCCCTCCATGTTCTCCCCAAGTTATCCATCTTTGTCTCTAGTTGCAGCTCCCTCCATGTTCTCCCCAAGTTATCCATCTTTGTCTCTAGTTGCAGCTCCCTCCATGTTCTCCCCAAGTTATCCATCTTTGTCTCTAGTTGCAGCTCCCTCCATGTTCTCCCCAAGTTATCCATCTTTGTCTCTAGTTGCAGCTCCCTGCATGTTCTCCCCAAGTTATCCATCTTTGTCTCTAGTTGCAGCTCCCTGCATGTTCTCCCCAAGTTATCCAACTTTGTCTCTAGTTGCAGCTCCCTGCATGTTCTCCCCAAGTTATCCATCTTTGTCTCTAGTTGCAGCTCCCTCCATGTTCTCCCCAAGTTATCCATCTTTGTCTCTAGTTGCAGCTCCCTGCATATTCTCCCCAAGTTATCCATCTTTGTCTCTTGTTGCAGCTCCCTCCATGTTCTCCCCAAGTTATCCATCTTTGTCTCTAGTTGCAGCTCCCTCCATATTCTCCCCAAGTTATCCATCTTTGTCTCTAGTTGCAGCTCCCTCCATGTTCTCCCCAAGTTATCCATCTTTGTCTCTAGTTGCAGCTCCCTCCATGTTCTCCCCAAGTTATCCATCTTTGTCTCTAGTTGCAGCTCCCTCCATGTTCTCCCCAAGTTATCCATCTTTGTCTCTAGTTGCAGCTCCCTCCATGTTCTCCCCAAGTTACCATCTTTGTCTCTAGTTGCAGCTACCTGCATATTCTCATCAAGTTATCCATCTTTGTCTCTAGTTGCAGCTCCCTCCATGTTCTCATCAAGTTATCCATCTTTGTCTCTAGTTGCAGCTCCCTCCATGTTCTCCCCAAGTTATCCATCTTTGTCTCTAGTTGCAGCTCCCTCCATATTCTCATCAAGTTATCCATCTTTGTGTCTAGTTGCAGCTCCCTCCATATTCTCCCCAAGTTACCATCTTTGTCTCTAGTTGCAGCTCCCTCCATATTCTCCCCAAGTTACCATCTTTGTCTCTAGTTGCAGATCCCTCCATGTTCTCCCCAAGTTATCCATCTTTGTCTCTAGTTGCAGCTCCCTGCATATTCTCCCCAAGTTATCCATCTTTGTCACTAGTTGCAACTCCCTCCATATTCTCCTCAAGTAATCCATCTTTGTCTCTAGTTGCAGCTCCCTCCATATTCTCCCCAAGTTACCATCTTTGTCTCTAGTGGCAGCTCCCTCCATATTCTCCTCAAGTAATCCATCTTTGTCTCTAGTTGCAGCTCCCTCCATGTTCTCCCCAAGTTATCCATCTTTGTCTCTAGTTGCAGCTCCCTGCATATTCTCCCCAAGTTATCCATCTTTGTCACTAGTTGCAGCTCCCTCCATATTCTCCTCAAGTAATCCATCTTTGTCTCTAGTTGCAGCTCCCTCCATATTCTCATCAAGTAATCCACCTTTGTCTCTAGTTGCAGCTCCCTCCATGTTCTCCCCAAGTTATCCATCTTTGTCTCTAGTTGCAGCTCCCTCCATGTTCTCCCCAAGTTATCCATCTTTGTCTCTAGTTGCAGCTCCCTGCATATTCTCCCCAAGTTATCCATCTTTGTCACTAGTTGCAACTCCCTCCATATTCTCCTCAAGTAATCCATCTTTGTCTCTAGTTGCAGCTCCCTCCATATTCTCCCCAAGTTACCATCTTTGTCTCTAGTGGCAGCTCCCTCCATATTCTCCTCAAGTAATCCATCTTTGTCTCTAGTTGCAGCTCCCTCCATGTTCTCCCCAAGTTATCCATCTTTGTCTCTAGTTGCAGCTCCCTGCATATTCTCCCCAAGTTATCCATCTTTGTCACTAGTTGCAGCTCCCTCCATATTCTCCCCAAGTTATCCATCTTTGTCTCTAGTTGCAGCTCCCTCCATATTCTCCTCAAGTTATCCATCTTTGTCTCTAGTTGCAGCTCCCGCATCTCCCTCCATATTCTCTCCAAGTTATCCATCTTTGTCTCTAGTTGCAGCCCCCTCCATGTTCTCCCCAAGTTATCCATCTTTGTCTCTAGTTGCAGCTCCCTCCATGTTCTCCCCAAGTTATCCATCTTTGTCTCTAGTTGCAGCTCCCTCCATATTCTCCTCAAGTAATCCATCTTTGCCTCTAGTTGCAGCTCCCTCCATATTCTCCCCAAGTTATCCATCTTTGTCTCTAGTTGCAGCTCCCGCATCTCCCTGCATATTCTCCCCAAGTTACCATCTTTGTCTCTAGTTGCAGCTCCCTGCATATTCTCCCCAAGTTATCCATCTTTGTCTCTAGTTGCAGCTCCCTCTCTGTTCTCCCCAAGTTATCCATCTTTGTCTCTAGTTGCAGCTCCCTGCATATTCTCCCCAAGTTATCCATCTTTGTCTCTAGTTGCAGCTCCCTCCATGTTCTCCCCAAGTTATCCATCTTTGTCTCTAGTTGCAGCTCCCTCCATGTTCTCTCCAAGTTATCCATCTTTGTCTCTAGTTGCAGCTTCCTCCATGTTCTCCTCAAGTAATCCATCTTTGTCTCTAGTTGCAGCTCCCTCCATGTTCTCCCCGAGTTATCCATCTTTGTCTCTAGTTGCAGCTCCCTCCATATTCTCCCCAAGTTATCCATCTTTGTCTCTAGGTGTAGCTCCCTCCATGTTCTCCCCAAGTTATCCATCTTTGTCTCTAGTTGCAGCTCCCTCCATGTTCTCCTAAAGTTATCCATCTTTGTCTCTAGTTGCAGCTCCCTCCATATTCTCCCCAAGTTATCCATCTTTGTCTCTAGTTGCAGCTCCCTCCATATTCTCCCCAAGTAATCCATCTTTGTCTCTAGTTGCAGCTCCCTGCATGTTCTCCCCAAGTTATCCATCTTTGTCTCTAGTTGCAGCTCCCTCCATATTCTCCCCAAGTTATCCATCTTTGTCTCTAGTTGCAGCTCCCTCCATGTTCTCCCCAAGTTATCCATCTTTGTCTCTAGTTGCAGCTCCCTCCATATTCTCCCCAAGTTATCCATCTTTGTCTCTAGTTGCAGCTCCCTCCATATTCTCCTCAAGTTATCCATCTTTGTCTCTAGTTGCAGCTCCCTCCATGTTCTCCCCAAGTTATCCATCTTTGTCTCTAGTTGCAGCTCCCTCCATATTCTCCCCAAGTTATCCATCTTTGTCTCTAGTTGCAGCTCCCTGCATGTTCTCCCCAAGTTATCCATCTTTGTCTCTAGTTGCAGCTCCCTCCATGTTCTCCCCAAGTTATCCATCTTTGTCTCTAGTTGCAGCTCCCTCCATGTTCTCCCCAAGTTATCCATCTTTGCCTCTAGTTGCTGCTCCCTCCATGTTCTCCCCAAGTTATCCATCTTTGTCTCTAGTTGCAGCTCCTTCCATGTTCTCCCCAAGTTATCCATCTTTGTCTCTAGTTGCAGCTCCCTCCATATTCTCCCCAAGTTATCCATCTTTGTCTCTAGTTGCAGCTCCCTCCATGTTCTCCCCAAGTTATCCATCTTTGTCTCTAGTTGCAGCTCCCTCCATGTTCTCCCCAAGTTATCCATCTTTGTCTCTAGTTGCAGCTCCCTCCATGTTCTCCCCAAGTTATCCATCTTTGTCTCTAGTTGCAGCTCCCTGCATGTTCTCCCCAAGTTATCCATCTTTGTCTCTAGTTGCAGCTCCCTCCATGTTCTCCCCAAGTTATCCATCTTTGTCTCTAGTTGCAGCTCCCTCCATGTTCTCCCCAAGTTATCCATCTTTGTCTCTAGTTGCAGCTCCCTCCATGTTCTCCCCAAGTTATCCATCTTTGTCTCTAGTTGCAGCTCCCTCCATGTTCTCCCCAAGTTATCCATCTTTGTCTCTAGTTGCAGCTCCCTCCATGTTCTCCCCAAGTTATCCATCTTTGTCTCTAGTTGCAGCTCCCTCCATGTTCTCCCCAAGTTATCCATCTTTGTCTCTAGTTGCAGCTCCCTCCATGTTCTCCCCAAGTTATCCATCTTTGTCTCTAGTTGCAGCTCCCTGCATGTTCTCCCCAAGTTATCCAACTTTGTCTCTAGTTGCAGCTCCCTGCATGTTCTCCCCAAGTTATCCATCTTTGTCTCTAGTTGCAGCTCCCTCCATGTTCTCCCCAAGTTATCCATCTTTGTCTCTAGTTGCAGCTCCCTGCATATTCTCCCCAAGTTATCCATCTTTGTCTCTTGTTGCAGCTCCCTCCATGTTCTCCCCAAGTTATCCATCTTTGTCTCTAGTTGCAGCTCCCTCCATATTCTCCCCAAGTTATCCATCTTTGTCTCTAGTTGCAGCTCCCTCCATGTTCTCCCCAAGTTATCCATCTTTGTCTCTAGTTGCAGCTCCCTCCATGTTCTCCCCAAGTTATCCATCTTTGTCTCTAGTTGCAGCTCCCTCCATGTTCTCCCCAAGTTATCCATCTTTGTCTCTAGTTGCAGCTCCCTCCATGTTCTCCCCAAGTTACCATCTTTGTCTCTAGTTGCAGCTACCTGCATATTCTCATCAAGTTATCCATCTTTGTCTCTAGTTGCAGCTCCCTCCATGTTCTCATCAAGTTATCCATCTTTGTCTCTAGTTGCAGCTCCCTCCATGTTCTCCCCAAGTTATCCATCTTTGTCTCTAGTTGCAGCTCCCTCCATATTCTCATCAAGTTATCCATCTTTGTGTCTAGTTGCAGCTCCCTCCATATTCTCCCCAAGTTACCATCTTTGTCTCTAGTTGCAGCTCCCTCCATATTCTCCCCAAGTTACCATCTTTGTCTCTAGTTGCAGATCCCTCCATGTTCTCCCCAAGTTATCCATCTTTGTCTCTAGTTGCAGCTCCCTGCATATTCTCCCCAAGTTATCCATCTTTGTCACTAGTTGCAACTCCCTCCATATTCTCCTCAAGTAATCCATCTTTGTCTCTAGTTGCAGCTCCCTCCATATTCTCCCCAAGTTACCATCTTTGTCTCTAGTGGCAGCTCCCTCCATATTCTCCTCAAGTAATCCATCTTTGTCTCTAGTTGCAGCTCCCTCCATGTTCTCCCCAAGTTATCCATCTTTGTCTCTAGTTGCAGCTCCCTGCATATTCTCCCCAAGTTATCCATCTTTGTCACTAGTTGCAGCTCCCTCCATATTCTCCTCAAGTAATCCATCTTTGTCTCTAGTTGCAGCTCCCTCCATATTCTCATCAAGTAATCCACCTTTGTCTCTAGTTGCAGCTCCCTCCATGTTCTCCCCAAGTTATCCATCTTTGTCTCTAGTTGCAGCTCCCTCCATGTTCTCCCCAAGTTATCCATCTTTGTCTCTAGTTGCAGCTCCCTGCATATTCTCCCCAAGTTATCCATCTTTGTCACTAGTTGCAACTCCCTCCATATTCTCCTCAAGTAATCCATCTTTGTCTCTAGTTGCAGCTCCCTCCATATTCTCCCCAAGTTACCATCTTTGTCTCTAGTGGCAGCTCCCTCCATATTCTCCTCAAGTAATCCATCTTTGTCTCTAGTTGCAGCTCCCTCCATGTTCTCCCCAAGTTATCCATCTTTGTCTCTAGTTGCAGCTCCCTGCATATTCTCCCCAAGTTATCCATCTTTGTCACTAGTTGCAGCTCCCTCCATATTCTCCCCAAGTTATCCATCTTTGTCTCTAGTTGCAGCTCCCTCCATATTCTCCTCAAGTTATCCATCTTTGTCTCTAGTTGCAGCTCCCGCATCTCCCTCCATATTCTCTCCAAGTTATCCATCTTTGTCTCTAGTTGCAGCCCCCTCCATGTTCTCCCCAAGTTATCCATCTTTGTCTCTAGTTGCAGCTCCCTCCATGTTCTCCCCAAGTTATCCATCTTTGTCTCTAGTTGCAGCTCCCTCCATATTCTCCTCAAGTAATCCATCTTTGCCTCTAGTTGCAGCTCCCTCCATATTCTCCCCAAGTTATCCATCTTTGTCTCTAGTTGCAGCTCCCGCATCTCCCTGCATATTCTCCCCAAGTTACCATCTTTGTCTCTAGTTGCAGCTCCCTGCATATTCTCCCCAAGTTATCCATCTTTGTCTCTAGTTGCAGCTCCCTCTCTGTTCTCCCCAAGTTATCCATCTTTGTCACTAGTTGCAGCTCCCTGCATATTCTCCCCAAGTTATCCATCTTTGTCTCTAGTTGCAGCTCCCTCCATGTTCTCCCCAAGTTATCCATCTTTGTCTCTAGTTGCAGCTCCCTCCATGTTCTCTCCAAGTTATCCATCTTTGTCTCTAGTTGCAGCTCCCTCCATATTCTCCCCAAGTTATCCATCTTTGTCTCTAGTTGCAGCTCCCTCCATGTTCTCCCCAAGTTATCCATCTTTGTCTCTAGTTGCAGCTCCCTCCATGTTCTCCCCAAGTTATCCATCTTTGTCTCTAGTTGCAGCTCCCTCCATGTTCTCTCCAAGTTATCCATCTTTGTCTCTAGTTGCAGCTCCCTCCATATTCTCCCCAAGTTATCCATCTTTGTCTCTAGTTGAAGCTCCCTCCATGTTCTCCTCAAGTTATCCATCTTTGTCTCTAGTTGCAGCTCCCTCCATGTTCTCCCCGAGTTATCCATCTTTGTCTCTAGTTGCAGCTCCCTCCATGTTCTCCCCGAGTTATCCATCTTTGTCTCTAGTTGCAGCTCCCTCCATATTCTCCCCAAGTTATCCATCTTTGTCTCTAGGTGTAGCTCCCTCCATGTTCTCCCCAAGTTATCCATCTTTGTCTCTAGTTGCAGCTCCCTCCATGTTCTCCCCAAGTTATCCATCTTTGTCTCTAGTTGCAGCTCCCGCATCTCCCTGCATATTCTCCCCAAGTTACCATTTTTGTCTCTAGTTGCAGCTCCCTCCATATTCTCCTCAAGTAATCCATCTTTGTCTCTAGTTGCAGCTCCCTGCATGTTCTCCCCAAGTTATCCATCTTTGTCTCTAGTTGCAGCTCCCTCCATATTCTCCCCAAGTTATCCATCTTTGTCTCTAGTTGCAGCTCCCTCCATGTTCTCCCCAAGTTATCCATCTTTGTCTCTAGTTGCAGCTCCCTCCATATTCTCCCCAAGTTATCCATCTTTGTCTCTAGTTGCAGCTCCCTCCATATTCTCCTCAAGTTATCCATCTTTGTCTCTAGTTGCAGCTCCCTCCATGTTCTCCCCAAGTTATCCATCTTTGTCTCTAGTTGCAGCTCCCTCCATATTCTCCCCAAGTTATCCATCTTTGTCTCTAGTTGCAGCTCCCTGCATGTTCTCCCCAAGTTATCCATCTTTGTCTCTAGTTGCAGCTCCCTCCATGTTCTCCCCAAGTTATCCATCTTTGTCTCTAGTTGCAGCTCCCTCCATGTTCTCCCCAAGTTATCCATCTTTGCCTCTAGTTGCAGCTCCCTCCATGTTCTCCCCAAGTTATCCATCTTTGTCTCTAGTTGCAGCTCCTTCCATGTTCTCCCCAAGTTATCCATCTTTGTCTCTAGTTGCAGCTCCCTCCATATTCTCCCCAAGTTATCCATCTTTGTCTCTAGTTGCAGCTCCCTCCATGTTCTCCCCAAGTTATCCATCTTTGTCTCTAGTTGCAGCTCCCTCCATGTTCTCCCCAAGTTATCCATCTTTGTCTCTAGTTGCAGCTCCCTCCATGTTCTCCCCAAGTTATCCATCTTTGTCTCTAGTTGCAGCTCCCTGCATGTTCTCCCCAAGTTATCCATCTTTGTCTCTAGTTGCAGCTCCCTCCATGTTCTCCCCAAGTTATCCATCTTTGTCTCTAGTTGCAGCTCCCTCCATGTTCTCCCCAAGTTATCCATCTTTGTCTCTAGTTGCAGCTCCCTCCATGTTCTCCCCAAGTTATCCATCTTTGTCTCTAGTTGCAGCTCCCTCCATGTTCTCCCCAAGTTATCCATCTTTGTCTCTAGTTGCAGCTCCCTCCATGTTCTCCCCAAGTTATCCATCTTTGTCTCTAGTTGCAGCTCCCTCCATGTTCTCCCCAAGTTATCCATCTTTGTCTCTAGTTGCAGCTCCCTGCATGTTCTCCCCAAGTTATCCAACTTTGTCTCTAGTTGCAGCTCCCTGCATGTTCTCCCCAAGTTATCCATCTTTGTCTCTAGTTGCAGCTCCCTCCATGTTCTCCCCAAGTTATCCATCTTTGTCTCTAGTTGCAGCTCCCTGCATATTCTCCCCAAGTTATCCATCTTTGTCTCTTGTTGCAGCTCCCTCCATGTTCTCCCCAAGTTATCCATCTTTGTCTCTAGTTGCAGCTCCCTCCATATTCTCCCCAAGTTATCCATCTTTGTCTCTAGTTGCAGCTCCCTCCATGTTCTCCCCAAGTTATCCATCTTTGTCTCTAGTTGCAGCTCCCTCCATGTTCTCCCCAAGTTATCCATCTTTGTCTCTAGTTGCAGCTCCCTCCATGTTCTCCCCAAGTTATCCATCTTTGTCTCTAGTTGCAGCTCCCTCCATGTTCTCCCCAAGTTACCATCTTTGTCTCTAGTTGCAGCTACCTGCATATTCTCATCAAGTTATCCATCTTTGTCTCTAGTTGCAGCTCCCTCCATGTTCTCATCAAGTTATCCATCTTTGTCTCTAGTTGCAGCTCCCTCCATGTTCTCCCCAAGTTATCCATCTTTGTCTCTAGTTGCAGCTCCCTCCATATTCTCATCAAGTTATCCATCTTTGTGTCTAGTTGCAGCTCCCTCCATATTCTCCCCAAGTTACCATCTTTGTCTCTAGTTGCAGCTCCCTCCATATTCTCCCCAAGTTACCATCTTTGTCTCTAGTTGCAGATCCCTCCATGTTCTCCCCAAGTTATCCATCTTTGTCTCTAGTTGCAGCTCCCTGCATATTCTCCCCAAGTTATCCATCTTTGTCACTAGTTGCAACTCCCTCCATATTCTCCTCAAGTAATCCATCTTTGTCTCTAGTTGCAGCTCCCTCCATATTCTCCCCAAGTTACCATCTTTGTCTCTAGTGGCAGCTCCCTCCATATTCTCCTCAAGTAATCCATCTTTGTCTCTAGTTGCAGCTCCCTCCATGTTCTCCCCAAGTTATCCATCTTTGTCTCTAGTTGCAGCTCCCTGCATATTCTCCCCAAGTTATCCATCTTTGTCACTAGTTGCAGCTCCCTCCATATTCTCCTCAAGTAATCCATCTTTGTCTCTAGTTGCAGCTCCCTCCATATTCTCATCAAGTAATCCACCTTTGTCTCTAGTTGCAGCTCCCTCCATGTTCTCCCCAAGTTATCCATCTTTGTCTCTAGTTGCAGCTCCCTCCATGTTCTCCCCAAGTTATCCATCTTTGTCTCTAGTTGCAGCTCCCTGCATATTCTCCCCCAAGTTATCCATCTTTGTCACTAGTTGCAACTCCCTCCATATTCTCCTCAAGTAATCCATCTTTGTCTCTAGTTGCAGCTCCCTCCATATTCTCCCCAAGTTACCATCTTTGTCTCTAGTGGCAGCTCCCTCCATATTCTCCTCAAGTAATCCATCTTTGTCTCTAGTTGCAGCTCCCTCCATGTTCTCCCCAAGTTATCCATCTTTGTCTCTAGTTGCAGCTCCCTGCATATTCTCCCCAAGTTATCCATCTTTGTCACTAGTTGCAGCTCCCTCCATATTCTCCCCTAGTTATCCATCTTTGTCTCTAGTTGCAGCTCCCTCCATATTCTCCTCAAGTTATCCATCTTTGTCTCTAGTTGCAGCTCCCGCATCTCCCTCCATATTCTCTCCAAGTTATCCATCTTTGTCTCTAGTTGCAGCCCCCTCCATGTTCTCCCCAAGTTATCCATCTTTGTCTCTAGTTGCAGCTCCCTCCATGTTCTCCCCAAGTTATCCATCTTTGTCTCTAGTTGCAGCTCCCTCCATATTCTCCTCAAGTAATCCATCTTTGCCTCTAGTTGCAGCTCCCTCCATATTCTCCCCAAGTTATCCATCTTTGTCTCTAGTTGCAGCTCCCGCATCTCCCTGCATATTCTCCCCAAGTTACCATCTTTGTCTCTAGTTGCAGCTCCCTGCATATTCTCCCCAAGTTATCCATCTTTGTCTCTAGTTGCAGCTCCCTCCATGTTCTCCCCAAGTTATCCATCTTTGTCTCTAGTTGCAGCTCCATGCATGTTCTCCCCAAGTTATCCATCTTTGTCTCTAGTTGCAGCTCCCTCCATGTTCTCCCCAAGTTATCCATCTTTGTCTCTAGTTGCAGCTCCCTGCATATTCTCCCCAAGTTATCCATCTTTGTCTCTAGTTGCAGCTCCCTCCATGTTCTCCCCAAGTTATCCATCTTTGTCTCTAGTTGCAGCTCCCTCCATATTCTCCCCAAGTTATCCATCTTTGTCTCTAGTTGCAGCTCCCTCCATGTTCTCCCCAAGTTATCCATCTTTGTCTCTAGTTGCAGCTCCCTCCATGTTCTCCCCAAGTTATCCATCTTTGTCTCTAGTTGCAGCTCCCTCCATGTTCTCCCCAAGTTATCCATCTTTGTCTCTAGTGGCAGCTCCCTCCATGTTCTCCCCAAGTTACCATCTTTGTCTCTAGTTGCAGCTCCCTGCATATTCTCATCAAGTTATCCATCTTTGTCTCTAGTTGCAGCTCCCTCCATGTTCTCCCCAAGTTATCCATCTTTGTCTCTAGTTGCAGCTCCCTCCATATTCTCCCCAAGTTATCCATCTTTGTCTCTAGTTGCAGCTCCCTCCATATTCTCCTCAAGTTATCCATCTTTGTCTCTAGTTGCAGCTCCCTCCATGTTCTCCCCAAGTTATCCATCTTTGTCTCTAGTTGCAGCTCCCTCCATATTCTCCCCAAGTTATCCATCTTTGTCTCTAGTTGCAGCTCCCTGCATGTTCTCCCCAAGTTATCCATCGTCTCTAGTTGCAGCTCCCTCCATGTTCTCCCCAAGTTATTCATCTTTGTCTCTAGTTGCAGCTCCCTCCATGTTCTCCCCAAGTTATCCATCTTTGTCTCTAGTTGCAGCTCCCTCCATGTTCTCCCCAAGTTATCCATCTTTGTCTCTAGTTGCAGCTCCCTCCATGTTCTCCCCAAGTTATCCATCTTTGTCTCTAGTTGCAGCTCCCTCCATATTCTCCCCAAGTTATCCATCTTTGTCTCTAGTTGCAGCTCCCTCCATGTTCTCCCCAAGTTATCCATCTTTGTCTCTAGTTGCAGCTCCCTCCATATTCTCCCCAAGTTATCCATCTTTGTCTCTAGTTGCAGCTCCCTCCATGTTCTCCCCAAGTTATCCATCTTTGTCTCTAGTTGCAGCTCCCTCCATGTTCTCCCCAAGTTATCCATCTTTGTCTCTAGTTGCAGCTCCCTCCATGTTCTCCCCAAGTTATCCATCTTTGTCTCTAGTTGCAGCTCCCTGCATATTCTCCCCAAGTTATCCATCTTTGTCTCTAGTTGCAGCTCCCTCCATGTTCTCCCCAAGTTATCCATCTTTGTCTCTAGTTGCAGCTCCCTCCATGTTCTCCCCAAGTTATCCATCTTTGTCTCTAGTTGCAGCTCCCTCCATGTTCTCCCCAAGTTATCCATCTTTGTCTCTAGTTGCAGCTCCCTCCATGTTCTCACCAAGTTATCCATCTTTGTCTCTAGTTGCAGCTCCCTCCATGTTCTCCCCAAGTTATCCATCTTTGTCTCTAGTTGCAGCTCCCTCCATGTTCTCCCCAAGTTATCCATCTTTGTCTCTAGTTGCAGCTCCCTGCATATTCTCCCCAAGTTATCCATCTTTGTCTCTAGTTGCAGCTCCCTCCATGTTCTCCCCAAGTTATCCATCTTTGTCTCTAGTTGCAGCTCCCTCCATGTTCTCCCCAAGTTATCCATCTTTGTCTCTAGTTGCAGCTCCCTGCATATTCTCCCCAAGTTATCCATCTTTGTCTCTAGTTGCAGCTCCCTCCATGTTCTCCCCAAGTTATCCATCTTTGTCTCTAGTTGCAGCTCCCTCCATGTTCTCCCCAAGTTATCCATCTTTGTCTCTAGTTGCAGCTCCCTCCATGTTCTCCCCAAGTTATCCATCTTTGTCTCTAGTTGCAGCTCCCTCCATGTTCTCACCAAGTTATCCATCTTTGTCTCTAGTTGCAGCTCCCTCCATGTTCTCCCCAAGTTATCCATCTTTGTCTCTAGTTGCAGCTCCCTGCATATTCTCCCCAAGTTATCCATCTTTGTCTCTAGTTGCAGCTCCCTCCATGTTCTCCCCAAGTTATCCATCTTTGTCTCTAGTTGCAGCTCCCTCCATGTTCTCCCCAAGTTATCCATCTTTGTCTCTAGTTGCAGCTCCCTCCATGTTCTCCCCAAGTTATCCATCTTTGTCTCTAGTTGCAGCTCCCTCCATGTTCTCACCAAGTTATCCATCTTTGTCTCTAGTTGCAGCTCCCTGCATATTCTCCCCAAGTTATCCATCTTTGTCTCTAGTTGCAGCTCCCTCCATGTTCTCCCCAAGTTATCCATCTTTGTCTCTAGTTGCAGCTCCCTCCATATTCTCCCCAAGTTATCCATCTTTGTCTCTAGTTGCAGCTCCCTCCATATTCTCCTCAAGTTATCCATCTTTGTCTCTAGTTGCAGCTCCCTCCATGTTCTCCCCAAGTTATCCATCTTTGTCTCTAGTTGCAGCTCCCTCCATATTCTCCCCAAGTTATCCATCTTTGTCTCTAGTTGCAGCTCCCTGCATGTTCTCCCCAAGTTATCCATCTTTGTCTCTAGTTGCAGCTCCCTCCATGTTCTCCCCAAGTTATCCATCTTTGTCTCTAGTTGCAGCTCCCTCCATGTTCTCCCCAAGTTATCCATCTTTGCCTCTAGTTGCTGCTCCCTCCATGTTCTCCCCAAGTTATCCATCTTTGTCTCTAGTTGCAGCTCCTTCCATGTTCTCCCCAAGTTATCCATCTTTGTCTCTAGTTGCAGCTCCCTCCATATTCTCCCCAAGTTATCCATCTTTGTCTCTAGTTGCAGCTCCCTCCATGTTCTCCCCAAGTTATCCATCTTTGTCTCTAGTTGCAGCTCCCTCCATGTTCTCCCCAAGTTATCCATCTTTGTCTCTAGTTGCAGCTCCCTCCATGTTCTCCCCAAGTTATCCATCTTTGTCTCTAGTTGCAGCTCCCTGCATGTTCTCCCCAAGTTATCCATCTTTGTCTCTAGTTGCAGCTCCCTCCATGTTCTCCCCAAGTTATCCATCTTTGTCTCTAGTTGCAGCTCCCTCCATGTTCTCCCCAAGTTATCCATCTTTGTCTCTAGTTGCAGCTCCCTCCATGTTCTCCCCAAGTTATCCATCTTTGTCTCTAGTTGCAGCTCCCTCCATGTTCTCCCCAAGTTATCCATCTTTGTCTCTAGTTGCAGCTCCCTCCATGTTCTCCCCAAGTTATCCATCTTTGTCTCTAGTTGCAGCTCCCTGCATATTCTCCCCAAGTTATCCATCTTTGTCTCTTGTTGCAGCTCCCTCCATGTTCTCCCCAAGTTATCCATCTTTGTCTCTAGTTGCAGCTCCCTCCATATTCTCCCCAAGTTATCCATCTTTGTCTCTAGTTGCAGCTCCCTCCATGTTCTCCCCAAGTTATCCATCTTTGTCTCTAGTTGCAGCTCCCTCCATGTTCTCCCCAAGTTATCCATCTTTGTCTCTAGTTGCAGCTCCCTCCATGTTCTCCCCAAGTTATCCATCTTTGTCTCTAGTTGCAGCTCCCTCCATGTTCTCCCCAAGTTACCATCTTTGTCTCTAGTTGCAGCTACCTGCATATTCTCATCAAGTTATCCATCTTTGTCTCTAGTTGCAGCTCCCTCCATGTTCTCATCAAGTTATCCATCTTTGTCTCTAGTTGCAGCTCCCTCCATGTTCTCCCCAAGTTATCCATCTTTGTCTCTAGTTGCAGCTCCCTCCATATTCTCATCAAGTTATCCATCTTTGTGTCTAGTTGCAGCTCCCTCCATATTCTCCCCAAGTTACCATCTTTGTCTCTAGTTGCAGCTCCCTCCATATTCTCCCCAAGTTACCATCTTTGTCTCTAGTTGCAGATCCCTCCATGTTCTCCCCAAGTTATCCATCTTTGTCTCTAGTTGCAGCTCCCTGCATATTCTCCCCAAGTTATCCATCTTTGTCACTAGTTGCAACTCCCTCCATATTCTCCTCAAGTAATCCATCTTTGTGTCTAGTTGCAGCTCCCTCCATATTCTCCCCAAGTTACCATCTTTGTCTCTAGTTGCAGCTCCCTCCATATTCTCCCCAAGTTACCATCTTTGTCTCTAGTTGCAGATCCCTCCATGTTCTCCCCAAGTTATCCATCTTTGTCTCTAGTTGCAGCTCCCTGCATATTCTCCCCAAGTTATCCATCTTTGTCACTAGTTGCAACTCCCTCCATATTCTCCTCAAGTAATCCATCTTTGTCTCTAGTTGCAGCTCCCTCCATATTCTCCCCAAGTTACCATCTTTGTCTCTAGTGGCAGCTCCCTCCATATTCTCCCCAAGTTATCCATCTTTGTCACTAGTTGCAACTCCCTCCATATTCTCCTCAAGTAATCCATCTTTGTCTCTAGTTGCAGCTCCCTCCATATTCTCCCCAAGTTACCATCTTTGTCTCTAGTGGCAGCTCCCTCCATATTCTCCTCAAGTAATCCATCTTTGTCTCTAGTTGCAGCTCCCTCCATGTTCTCCCCAAGTTATCCATCTTTGTCTCTAGTTGCAGCTCCCTGCATATTCTCCCCAAGTTATCCATCTTTGTCACTAGTTGCAGCTCCCTCCATATTCTCCTCAAGTAATCCATCTTTGTCTCTAGTTGCAGCTCCCTCCATATTCTCATCAAGTAATCCACCTTTGTCTCTAGTTGCAGCTCCCTCCATGTTCTCCCCAAGTTATCCATCTTTGTCTCTAGTTGCAGCTCCCTCCATGTTCTCCCCAAGTTATCCATCTTTGTCTCTAGTTGCAGCTCCCTGCATATTCTCCCCCAAGTTATCCATCTTTGTCACTAGTTGCAACTCCCTCCATATTCTCCTCAAGTAATCCATCTTTGTCTCTAGTTGCAGCTCCCTCCATATTCTCCCCAAGTTACCATCTTTGTCTCTAGTGGCAGCTCCCTCCATATTCTCCTCAAGTAATCCATCTTTGTCTCTAGTTGCAGCTCCCTCCATGTTCTCCCCAAGTTATCCATCTTTGTCTCTAGTTGCAGCTCCCTGCATATTCTCCCCAAGTTATCCATCTTTGTCACTAGTTGCAGCTCCCTCCATATTCTCCCCAAGTTATCCATCTTTGTCTCTAGTTGCAGCTCCCTCCATATTCTCCTCAAGTTATCCATCTTTGTCTCTAGTTGCAGCTCCCGCATCTCCCTCCATATTCTCTCCAAGTTATCCATCTTTGTCTCTAGTTGCAGCCCCCTCCATGTTCTCCCCAAGTTATCCATCTTTGTCTCTAGTTGCAGCTCCCTCCATGTTCTCCCCAAGTTATCCATCTTTGTCTCTAGTTGCAGCTCCCTCCATATTCTCCTCAAGTAATCCATCTTTGCCTCTAGTTGCAGCTCCCTCCATATTCTCCCCAAGTTATCCATCTTTGTCTCTAGTTGCAGCTCCCGCATCTCCCTGCATATTCTCCCCAAGTTACCATCTTTGTCTCTAGTTGCAGCTCCCTGCATATTCTCCCCAAGTTATCCATCTTTGTCTCTAGTTGCAGCTCCCTCCATGTTCTCCCCAAGTTATCCATCTTTGTCTCTAGTTGCAGCTCCATGCATGTTCTCCCCAAGTTATCCATCTTTGTCTCTAGTTGCAGCTCCCTCCATGTTCTCCCCAAGTTATCCATCTTTGTCTCTAGTTGCAGCTCCCTGCATATTCTCCCCAAGTTATCCATCTTTGTCTCTAGTTGCAGCTCCCTCCATGTTCTCCCCAAGTTATCCATCTTTGTCTCTAGTTGCAGCTCCCTCCATATTCTCCCCAAGTTATCCATCTTTGTCTCTAGTTGCAGCTCCCTCCATGTTCTCCCCAAGTTATCCATCTTTGTCTCTAGTTGCAGCTCCCTCCATGTTCTCCCCAAGTTATCCATCTTTGTCTCTAGTTGCAGCTCCCTCCATGTTCTCCCCAAGTTATCCATCTTTGTCTCTAGTGGCAGCTCCCTCCATGTTCTCCCCAAGTTACCATCTTTGTCTCTAGTTGCAGCTCCCTGCATATTCTCATCAAGTTATCCATCTTTGTCTCTAGTTGCAGCTCCCTCCATGTTCTCCCCAAGTTATCCATCTTTGTCTCTAGTTGCAGCTCCCTCCATATTCTCCCCAAGTTATCCATCTTTGTCTCTAGTTGCAGCTCCCTCCATATTCTCCTCAAGTTATCCATCTTTGTCTCTAGTTGCAGCTCCCTCCATGTTCTCCCCAAGTTATCCATCTTTGTCTCTAGTTGCAGCTCCCTCCATATTCTCCCCAAGTTATCCATCTTTGTCTCTAGTTGCAGCTCCCTGCATGTTCTCCCCAAGTTATCCATCGTCTCTAGTTGCAGCTCCCTCCATGTTCTCCCCAAGTTATTCATCTTTGTCTCTAGTTGCAGCTCCCTCCATGTTCTCCCCAAGTTATCCATCTTTGTCTCTAGTTGCAGCTCCCTCCATGTTCTCCCCAAGTTATCCATCTTTGTCTCTAGTTGCAGCTCCCTCCATGTTCTCCCCAAGTTATCCATCTTTGTCTCTAGTTGCAGCTCCCTCCATATTCTCCCCAAGTTATCCATCTTTGTCTCTAGTTGCAGCTCCCTCCATGTTCTCCCCAAGTTATCCATCTTTGTCTCTAGTTGCAGCTCCCTCCATATTCTCCCCAAGTTATCCATCTTTGTCTCTAGTTGCAGCTCCCTCCATGTTCTCCCCAAGTTATCCATCTTTGTCTCTAGTTGCAGCTCCCTCCATGTTCTCCCCAAGTTATCCATCTTTGTCTCTAGTTGCAGCTCCCTCCATGTTCTCCCCAAGTTATCCATCTTTGTCTCTAGTTGCAGCTCCCTGCATATTCTCCCCAAGTTATCCATCTTTGTCTCTAGTTGCAGCTCCCTCCATGTTCTCCCCAAGTTATCCATCTTTGTCTCTAGTTGCAGCTCCCTCCATGTTCTCCCCAAGTTATCCATCTTTGTCTCTAGTTGCAGCTCCCTCCATGTTCTCCCCAAGTTATCCATCTTTGTCTCTAGTTGCAGCTCCCTCCATGTTCTCACCAAGTTATCCATCTTTGTCTCTAGTTGCAGCTCCCTCCATGTTCTCCCCAAGTTATCCATCTTTGTCTCTAGTTGCAGCTCCCTCCATGTTCTCCCCAAGTTATCCATCTTTGTCTCTAGTTGCAGCTCCCTGCATATTCTCCCCAAGTTATCCATCTTTGTCTCTAGTTGCAGCTCCCTCCATGTTCTCCCCAAGTTATCCATCTTTGTCTCTAGTTGCAGCTCCCTCCATGTTCTCCCCAAGTTATCCATCTTTGTCTCTAGTTGCAGCTCCCTGCATATTCTCCCCAAGTTATCCATCTTTGTCTCTAGTTGCAGCTCCCTCCATGTTCTCCCCAAGTTATCCATCTTTGTCTCTAGTTGCAGCTCCCTCCATGTTCTCCCCAAGTTATCCATCTTTGTCTCTAGTTGCAGCTCCCTCCATGTTCTCCCCAAGTTATCCATCTTTGTCTCTAGTTGCAGCTCCCTCCATGTTCTCACCAAGTTATCCATCTTTGTCTCTAGTTGCAGCTCCCTCCATGTTCTCCCCAAGTTATCCATCTTTGTCTCTAGTTGCAGCTCCCTGCATATTCTCCCCAAGTTATCCATCTTTGTCTCTAGTTGCAGCTCCCTCCATGTTCTCCCCAAGTTATCCATCTTTGTCTCTAGTTGCAGCTCCCTCCATGTTCTCCCCAAGTTATCCATCTTTGTCTCTAGTTGCAGCTCCCTCCATGTTCTCCCCAAGTTATCCATCTTTGTCTCTAGTTGCAGCTCCCTCCATGTTCTCACCAAGTTATCCATCTTTGTCTCTAGTTGCAGCTCCCTGCATATTCTCCCCAAGTTATCCATCTTTGTCTCTAGTTGCAGCTCCCTCCATGTTCTCCCCAAGTTATCCATCTTTGTCTCTAGTTGCAGCTCCCTCCATATTCTCCCCAAGTTATCCATCTTTGTCTCTAGTTGCAGCTCCCTCCATATTCTCCTCAAGTTATCCATCTTTGTCTCTAGTTGCAGTTCCCTCCATGTTCTCCCCAAGTTATCCATCTTTGTCTCTAGTTGCAGCTCCCTCCATATTCTCCCCAAGTTATCCATCTTTGTCTCTAGTTGCAGCTCCCTGCATGTTCTCCCCAAGTTATCCATCTTTGTCTCTAGTTGCAGCTCCCTCCATGTTCTCCCCAAGTTATCCATCTTTGTCTCTAGTTGCAGCTCCCTCCATGTTCTCCCCAAGTTATCCATCTTTGCCTCTAGTTGCTGCTCCCTCCATGTTCTCCCCAAGTTATCCATCTTTGTCTCTAGTTGCAGCTCCTTCCATGTTCTCCCCAAGTTATCCATCTTTGTCTCTAGTTGCAGCTCCCTCCATATTCTCCCCAAGTTATCCATCTTTGTCTCTAGTTGCAGCTCCCTCCATGTTCTCCCCAAGTTATCCATCTTTGTCTCTAGTTGCAGCTCCCTCCATGTTCTCCCCAAGTTATCCATCTTTGTCTCTAGTTGCAGCTCCCTCCATGTTCTCCCCAAGTTATCCATCTTTGTCTCTAGTTGCAGCTCCCTGCATGTTCTCCCCAAGTTATCCATCTTTGTCTCTAGTTGCAGCTCCCTCCATGTTCTCCCCAAGTTATCCATCTTTGTCTCTAGTTGCAGCTCCCTCCATGTTCTCCCCAAGTTATCCATCTTTGTCTCTAGTTGCAGCTCCCTCCATGTTCTCCCCAAGTTATCCATCTTTGTCTCTAGTTGCAGCTCCCTCCATGTTCTCCCCAAGTTATCCATCTTTGTCTCTAGTTGCAGCTCCCTCCATGTTCTCCCCAAGTTATCCATCTTTGTCTCTAGTTGCAGCTCCCTGCATATTCTCCCCAAGTTATCCATCTTTGTCTCTTGTTGCAGCTCCCTCCATGTTCTCCCCAAGTTATCCATCTTTGTCTCTAGTTGCAGCTCCCTCCATATTCTCCCCAAGTTATCCATCTTTGTCTCTAGTTGCAGCTCCCTCCATGTTCTCCCCAAGTTATCCATCTTTGTCTCTAGTTGCAGCTCCCTCCATGTTCTCCCCAAGTTATCCATCTTTGTCTCTAGTTGCAGCTCCCTCCATGTTCTCCCCAAGTTATCCATCTTTGTCTCTAGTTGCAGCTCCCTCCATGTTCTCCCCAAGTTACCATCTTTGTCTCTAGTTGCAGCTACCTGCATATTCTCATCAAGTTATCCATCTTTGTCTCTAGTTGCAGCTCCCTCCATGTTCTCATCAAGTTATCCATCTTTGTCTCTAGTTGCAGCTCCCTCCATGTTCTCCCCAAGTTATCCATCTTTGTCTCTAGTTGCAGCTCCCTCCATATTCTCATCAAGTTATCCATCTTTGTGTCTAGTTGCAGCTCCCTCCATATTCTCCCCAAGTTACCATCTTTGTCTCTAGTTGCAGCTCCCTCCATATTCTCCCCAAGTTACCATCTTTGTCTCTAGTTGCAGATCCCTCCATGTTCTCCCCAAGTTATCCATCTTTGTCTCTAGTTGCAGCTCCCTGCATATTCTCCCCAAGTTATCCATCTTTGTCACTAGTTGCAACTCCCTCCATATTCTCCTCAAGTAATCCATCTTTGTCTCTAGTTGCAGCTCCCTCCATATTCTCCCCAAGTTACCATCTTTGTCTCTAGTGGCAGCTCCCTCCATATTCTCCTCAAGTAATCCATCTTTGTCTCTAGTTGCAGCTCCCTCCATGTTCTCCCCAAGTTATCCATCTTTGTCTCTAGTTGCAGCTCCCTGCATATTCTCCCCAAGTTATCCATCTTTGTCACTAGTTGCAGCTCCCTCCATATTCTCCTCAAGTAATCCATCTTTGTCTCTAGTTGCAGCTCCCTCCATATTCTCATCAAGTAATCCACCTTTGTCTCTAGTTGCAGCTCCCTCCATGTTCTCCCCAAGTTATCCATCTTTGTCTCTAGTTGCAGCTCCCTCCATGTTCTCCCCAAGTTATCCATCTTTGTCTCTAGTTGCAGCTCCCTCCATGTTCTCCTCAAGTAATCCATCTTTGTCTCTAGTTGCAGCTCCCTCCATGTTCTCCCCAAGTTATCCATCTTTGTCTCTAGTTGCAGCTCCCTCCATATTCTCCCCAAGTTATCCATCTTTGTCTCTAGTTGTAGCTCCCTCCATGTTCTCCCCAAGTTATCCATCTTTGTCTCTAGTTGCAGCTCCCTCCATGTTCTCCCCAAGTTATCCATCTTTGTCTCTAGTTGCAGCTCCCTCCATATTCTCCCCAAGTTATCCATCTTTGTCTCTAGTTGCAGCTCCCTCCATATTCTCCCCAAGTAATCCATCTTTGTCTCTAGTTGCAGCTCCCTCCATGTTCTCCCCAAGTTATCCATCTTTGTCTCTAGTTGCAGCTCCCTCCATATTCTCCCCAAGTTATCCATCTTTGTCTCTAGTTGCAGCTCCCTCCATGTTCTCCCCAAGTTATCCATCTTTGTCTCTAGTTGCAGCTCCCTCCATATTCTCCCCAAGTTATCCATCTTTGTCTCTAGTTGCAGCTCCCTCCATATTCTCCTCAAGTTATCCATCTTTGTCACTAGTTGCAGCTCCCTCCATGTTCTCCCCAAGTTATCCATCTTTGTCTCTAGTTGCAGCTCCCTCCATATTCTCCCCAAGTTATCCATCTTTGTCTCTAGTTGCAGCTCCCTGCATGTTCTCCCCAAGTTATCCATCGTCTCTAGTTGCAGCTCCCTCCATGTTCTCCCCAAGTTATTCATCTTTGTCTCTAGTTGCAGCTCCCTCCATGTTCTCCCCAAGTTATCCATCTTTGTCTCTAGTTGCAGCTCCCTCCATGTTCTCCCCAAGTTATCCATCTTTGTCTCTAGTTGCAGCTCCCTCCATGTTCTCCCCAAGTTATCCATCTTTGTCTCTAGTTGCAGCTCCCTCCATATTCTCCCCAAGTTATCCATCTTTGTCTCTAGTTGCAGCTCCCTCCATGTTCTCCCCAAGTTATCCATCTTTGTCTCTAGTTGCAGCTCCCTCCATATTCTCCCCAAGTTATCCATCTTTGTCTCTAGTTGCAGCTCCCTCCATGTTCTCCCCAAGTTATCCATCTTTGTCTCTAGTTGCAGCTCCCTCCATGTTCTCCCCAAGTTATCCATCTTTGTCTCTAGTTGCAGCTCCCTCCATGTTCTCCCCAAGTTATCCATCTTTGTCTCTAGTTGCAGCTCCCTCCATGTTCTCCCCAAGTTATCCATCTTTGTCTCTAGTTGCAGCTCCCTCCATGTTCTCCCCAAGTTATCCATCTTTGTCTCTAGTTGCAGCTCCCTCCATGTTCTCCCCAAGTTATCCATCTTTGTCTCTAGTTGCAGCTCCCTCCATGTTCTCCCCAAGTTATCCATCTTTGTCTCTAGTTGCAGCTCCCTCCATGTTCTCACCAAGTTATCCATCTTTGTCTCTAGTTGCAGCTCCCTCCATGTTCTCCCCAAGTTATCCATCTTTGTCTCTAGTTGCAGCTCCCTCCATGTTCTCCCCAAGTTATCCATCTTTGTCTCTAGTTGCAGATCCCTCCATGTTCTCCCCAAGTTATCCATCTTTGTCTCTAGTTGCAGCTCCCTCCATGTTCTCTCCAAGTTATCCATCTTTGTCTCTAGTTGCAGCTTCCTCCATGTTCTCCTCAAGTAATCCATCTTTGTCTCTAGTTGCAGCTCCCTCCATGTTCTCCCCGAGTTATCCATCTTTGTCTCTAGTTGCAGCTCCCTCCATATTCTCCCCAAGTTATCCATCTTTGTCTCTAGGTGTAGCTCCCTCCATGTTCTCCCCAAGTTATCCATCTTTGTCTCTAGTTGCAGCTCCCTCCATGTTCTCCCCAAGTTATCCATCTTTGTCACTAGTTGCAGCTCCCTCCATATTCTCCCCAAGTTATCCATCTTTGTCTCTAGTTGCAGCTCCCTCCATATTCTCATCAAGTAATCCACCTTTGTCTCTAGTTGCAGCTCCCTCCATGTTCTCCCCAAGTTATCCATCTTTGTCTCTAGTTGCAGCTCCCTCCATGTTCTCCCCAAGTTATCCATCTTTGTCTCTAGTTGCAGCTCCCTCCATGTTCTCCTCAAGTAATCCATCTTTGTCTCTAGTTGCAGCTCCCTCCATGTTCTCCCCAAGTTATCCATCTTTGTCTCTAGTTGCAGCTCCCTCCATATTCTCCCCAAGTTATCCATCTTTGTCTCTAGTTGTAGCTCCCTCCATGTTCTCCCCAAGTTATCCATCTTTGTCTCTAGTTGCAGCTCCCTCCATGTTCTCCCCAAGTTATCCATCTTTGTCTCTAGTTGCAGCTCCCTCCATATTCTCCCCAAGTTATCCATCTTTGTCTCTAGTTGCAGCTCCCTCCATATTCTCCCCAAGTAATCCATCTTTGTCTCTAGTTGCAGCTCCCTCCATGTTCTCCCCAAGTTATCCATCTTTGTCTCTAGTTGCAGCTCCCTCCATATTCTCCCCAAGTTATCCATCTTTGTCTCTAGTTGCAGCTCCCTCCATGTTCTCCCCAAGTTATCCATCTTTGTCTCTAGTTGCAGCTCCCTCCATATTCTCCCCAAGTTATCCATCTTTGTCTCTAGTTGCAGCTCCCTCCATATTCTCCTCAAGTTATCCATCTTTGTCTCTAGTTGCAGCTCCCTCCATGTTCTCCCCAAGTTATCCATCTTTGTGTCTAGTTGCAGCTCCCTCCATATTCTCCCCAAGTTATCCATCTTTGTCTCTAGTTGCAGCTCCCTGCATGTTCTCCCCAAGTTATCCATTGTCTCTAGTTGCAGCTCCCTCCATGTTCTCCCCAAGTTATTCATCTTTGTCTCTAGTTGCAGCTCCCTCCATGTTCTCCCCAAGTTATCCATCTTTGTCTCTAGTTGCAGCTCCCTCCATGTTCTCCCCAAGTTATCCATCTTTGTCTCTAGTTGCAGCTCCCTCCATGTTCTCCCCAAGTTATCCATCTTTGTCTCTAGTTGCAGCTCCCTCCATATTCTCCCCAAGTTATCCATCTTTGTCTCTAGTTGCAGCTCCCTCCATGTTCTCCCCAAGTTATCCATCTTTGTCTCTAGTTGCAGCTCCCTCCATGTTCTCCCCAAGTTATCCATCTTTGTCTCTAGTTGCAGCTCCCTCCATGTTCTCCCCAAGTTATCCATCTTTGTCTCTAGTTGCAGCTCCCTGCATATTCTCCCCAAGTTATCCATCTTTGTCTCTAGTTGCAGCTCCCTCCATGTTCTCCCCAAGTTATCCATCTTTGTCTCTAGTTGCAGCTCCCTCCATGTTCTCCCCAAGTTATCCATCTTTGTCTCTAGTTGCAGCTCCCTCCATGTTCTCCCCAAGTTATCCATCTTTGTCTCTAGTTGCAGCTCCCTCCATGTTCTCACCAAGTTATCCATCTTTGTCTCTAGTTGCAGCTCCCTCCATGTTCTCCCCAAGTTATCCATCTTTGTCTCTAGTTGCAGCTCCCTCCATGTTCTCCCCAAGTTATCCATCTTTGTCTCTAGTTGCAGCTCCCTCCATGTTCTCCCCAAGTTATCCATCTTTGTCTCTAGTTGCAGCTCCATGCATGTTCTCCCCAAGTTATCCATCTTTGTCTCTAGTTGCAGCTCCCTCCATGTTCTCCCCAAGTTATCCATCTTTGTCTCTAGTTGCAGCTCCCTGCATATTCTCCCCAAGTTATCCATCTTTGTCTCTAGTTGCAGCTCCCTCCATGTTCTCCCCAAGTTATCCATCTTTGTCTCTAGTTGCAGCTCCCTCCATATTCTCCCCAAGTTATCCATCTTTGTCTCTAGTTGCAGCTCCCTCCATGTTCTCCCCAAGTTATCCATCTTTGTCTCTAGTTGCAGCTCCCTCCATGTTCTCCCCAAGTTATCCATCTTTGTCTCTAGTTGCAGCTCCCTCCATGTTCTCCCCAAGTTATCCATCTTTGTCTCTAGTGGCAGCTCCCTCCATGTTCTCCCCAAGTTACCATCTTTGTCTCTAGTTGCAGCTCCCTGCATATTCTCATCAAGTTATCCATCTTTGTCTCTAGTTGCAGCTCCCTCCATGTTCTCATCAAGTTATCCATCTTTGTCTCTAGTTGCAGCTCCCTCCATGTTCTCCCCAAGTTATCCATCTTTGTCTCTAGTTGCAGCGCCCTCCATATTCTCATCAAGTTATCCATCTTTGTGTCTAGTTGCAGCTCCCTCCATATTCTCCCCAAGTTACCATCTTTGTCTCTAGTTGCAGCTCCCTCCATATTCTCCCCAAGTTACCATCTTTGTCTCTAGTTGCAGCTCCCTCCATGTTCTCCCCAAGTTATCCATCTTTGTCTCTAGTTGCAGCTCCCTCCATGTTCTCCCCAAGTTATCCATCTTTGTCTCTAGTTGCAGCTCCCTGCATATTCTCCCCAAGTTATCCATCTTTGTCACTAGTTGCAGCTCCCTCCATATTCTCCTCAAGTAATCCATCTTTGTCTCTAGTTGCAGCTCCCTCCATATTCTCCTCAAGTAATCCATCTTTGTCTCTAGTTGCAGCTCCCTCCATGTTCTCCCCAAGTTATCCATCTTTGTCTCTAGTTGCAGCTCCCTGCATATTCTCCCCAAGTTATCCATCTTTGTCTCTAGTTGCAGCTCCCTCCATGTTGTCCCCAAGTTATCCATCTTTGTCTCTACTTGCAGCTCCCTCCATATTCTCCTCAAGTAATCCATCTTTGTCTCTAGTTGCAGCTCCCTCCATGTTCTCCTCAAGTTATCCATCTTTGTCTCTAGTTGCAGCTCCCTGCATATTCTCCCCAAGTTATTCATCTTTGTCACTAGTTGCAGCTCCCTCCATATTCTCCTCAAGTAATCCATCTTTGTCTCTAGTTGCAGCTCCCTCCATATTCTCCCCAAGTTACCATCTTTGTCTCTAGTGGCAGCTCCCTCCATGTTCTCCTCAAGTAATCCATCTTTGTCTCTAGTTGCAGCTCCCTCCATGTTCTCCCCAAGTTATCCATCTTTGTCTCTAGTTGCAGCTCCCTGCATATTCTCCCCAAGTTATCCATCTTTGTCACTAGTTGCAGCTCCCTCCATATTCTCCTCAAGTAATCCATCTTTGTCTCTAGTTGCAGCTCCCTCCATATTCTCCTCAAGTAATCCATCTTTGTCTCTAGTTGCAGCTCCCTCCATGTTCTCCCCAAGTTATCCATCTTTGTCTCTAGTTGCAGCTCCCTCCATGTTCTCCCCAAGTTACCATCTTTGTCTCTAGTTGCAGCTCCCTGCATATTCTCCCCAAGTTATCCATCTTTGTCACTAGTTGCAGCTCCCTCCATATTCTCCTCAAGTTATCCATCTTTGTCTCTAGTTGCAGCTCCCTCCATGTTCTCCCCAAGTTATCCATCTTTGTCTCTAGTTGCAGCTCCCTCCATGTTCTCCCCAAGTTATCCATCTTGTTCTCTAGTTGCAGCTCCCTCCATGTTCTCCCCAAGTTATCCATCTTTGTCTCTAGTTGCAGCTCCCTCCATGTTCTCAAGTTATCCATCTTTGTCTCTAGTTGCAGCTCCCTGCATATTCTCCCCAAGTTATTCATCTTTGTCACTAGTTACAGCTCCCTCCATATTCTCCTCAAGTTATCCATCTTTGTCTCTAGTTGCAGCTCCCTCCATATTCTCCCCAAGTTATCCATCTTTGTCTCTAGTTGCAGCTCCCTGCATATTCTCCCCAAGTTATCCATCTTTGTCTCTAGTTGCAGCTCCCTCCATATTCTCCCCAAGTTACCATCTTTGTCTCTAGTTGCAGCTCCCTCCATATTCTCCTCAAGTAATCCATCTTTGTCTCTATTTGCAGCTCCCTGCATATTCTCCCCAAGTTATCCATCTTTGTCTCTAGTTGCAGCTCCCTCCATATTCTCCCCAAGTTACCATCTTTGTCTCTAGTTGCAGCTCCCTCCATATTCTCCTCAAGTAATCCATCTTTGTCTCTAGTTGCAGCTCCCTCTATGTTCTCCCCAAGTTATCCATCTTTGTCTCTAGTTGCAGCTCCCTCCATGTTCTCCCCAAGTTATCCATCTTTGTCTCTAGTTGCAGCTCCCTCCATATTCTCCCCAAGTAATCCATCTTTGCCTCTAGTTGCAGCTCCCTCCATGTTCTCCCCAAGTAATCCATCTTTGCCTCTAGTTGCAGCTCCCTCCATGTTCTCCTCAAGTTATCCATCTTTGTCTCTAGTTGCAGCTCCCTCCATATTCTCCTCAAGTTATCCATCTTTATCTCTAGTTGCAGCTTCCTCCATATTCTCCTCAAGTAATCCATCTTTGTCTCTAGTTGCAGCTCCCTCCATATTCTCCCCAAGTAATCCATCTTTGCCTCTAGTTGCAGCTCCCTCCATGTTCTCCCCAAGTAATCCATCTTTGCCTCTAGTTGCAGCTCCCTCCATATTCTCCCCAAGTAATCCATCTTTGTCTCTAGTTGCAGCTCCTTCCATATTCTCCCCAAGTAATCCATCTTTGTCTCTAGTTGCAGCTCCCTCCATGTTCTCCTCAAGTAATCCATCTTTGTCTCTAGTTGCAGCTCCCTCCATTTTCTCCCCAAGTTACCATCTTTGCCTCTAGTTGCAGCTCCCTCCATGTTCTCCTCAAGTTACCATCTTTGTCTCTAGTTGCAGCTCCCTCCATGTTCTCCTCAAGTTACCATCTTTGTCTCTAGTTGCAGCTCCCTCCATGTTCTCCCCAAGTAATCCATCTTTGTCTCTAGTTGCAGCTCCCTCCATGTTCTCCCCAAGTTACCATCTTTGCCTCTAGTTGCAGCTCCCTCCATGTTCTCCTCAAGTTACCATCTTTGTCTCTAGTTGCAGCTCCCTCCATGTTCTCCTCAAGTAATCCATCTTTGTCTCTAGTTGCAGCTTCCTCCATGTTCTCCTCAAGTAATCCATCTTTGTCTCTAGTTGCATCTCCCTCCATGTTCTCCCCAAGTTATCCATCTTTGTCTCTAGTTGCAGCTCCCTCCATGTTCTCCTCAAGTAAACCATCTTTGTCTCTAGTTGCAGCTCCCTCCATGTTCTCCTCAAGTTATCCATCTTTGTCTCTAGTTGCAGCTCCCTGCATATTCTCCCCAAGTTATTCATCTTTGTCACTAGTTGCAGCTCCCTCCATATTCTCCTCAAGTAATCCATCTTTGTCTCTAGTTGCAGCTCCCTCCATATTCTCCCCAAGTTACCATCTTTGTCTCTAGTGGCAGCTCCCTCCATGTTCTCCTCAAGTAATCCATCTTTGTCTCTAGTTGCAGCTCCCTCCATGTTCTCCCCAAGTTATCCATCTTTGTCTCTAGTTGCAGCTCCCTGCATATTCTCCCCAAGTTATCCATCTTTGTCACTAGTTGCAGCTCCCTCCATATTCTCCTCAAGTAATCCATCTTTGTCTCTAGTTGCAGCTCCCTCCATATTCTCCTCAAGTAATCCATCTTTGTCTCTAGTTGCAGCTCCCTCCATGTTCTCCCCAAGTTATCCATCTTTGTCTCTAGTTGCAGCTCCCTCCATGTTCTCCCCAAGTTACCATCTTTGTCTCTAGTTGCAGCTCCCTGCATATTCTCCCCAAGTTATCCATCTTTGTCACTAGTTGCAGCTCCCTCCATATTCTCCTCAAGTTATCCATCTTTGTCTCTAGTTGCAGCTCCCTCCATGTTCTCCCCAAGTTATCCATCTTTGTCTCTAGTTGCAGCTCCCTCCATGTTCTCCCCAAGTTATCCATCTTGTTCTCTAGTTGCAGCTCCCTCCATGTTCTCCCCAAGTTATCCATCTTTGTCTCTAGTTGCAGCTCCCTCCATGTTCTCAAGTTATCCATCTTTGTCTCTAGTTGCAGCTCCCTGCATATTCTCCCCAAGTTATTCATCTTTGTCACTAGTTACAGCTCCCTCCATATTCTCCTCAAGTTATCCATCTTTGTCTCTAGTTGCAGCTCCCTCCATATTCTCCCCAAGTTATCCATCTTTGTCTCTAGTTGCAGCTCCCTGCATATTCTCCCCAAGTTATCCATCTTTGTCTCTAGTTGCAGCTCCCTCCATATTCTCCCCAAGTTACCATCTTTGTCTCTAGTTGCAGCTCCCTCCATATTCTCCTCAAGTAATCCATCTTTGTCTCTATTTGCAGCTCCCTGCATATTCTCCCCAAGTTATCCATCTTTGTCTCTAGTTGCAGCTCCCTCCATATTCTCCCCAAGTTACCATCTTTGTCTCTAGTTGCAGCTCCCTCCATATTCTCCTCAAGTAATCCATCTTTGTCTCTAGTTGCAGCTCCCTCTATGTTCTCCCCAAGTTATCCATCTTTGTCTCTAGTTGCAGCTCCCTCCATGTTCTCCCCAAGTTATCCATCTTTGTCTCTAGTTGCAGCTCCCTCCATATTCTCCCCAAGTAATCCATCTTTGCCTCTAGTTGCAGCTCCCTCCATGTTCTCCCCAAGTAATCCATCTTTGCCTCTAGTTGCAGCTCCCTCCATGTTCTCCTCAAGTTATCCATCTTTGTCTCTAGTTGCAGCTCCCTCCATATTCTCCTCAAGTTATCCATCTTTATCTCTAGTTGCAGCTTCCTCCATATTCTCCTCAAGTAATCCATCTTTGTCTCTAGTTGCAGCTCCCTCCATATTCTCCCCAAGTAATCCATCTTTGCCTCTAGTTGCAGCTCCCTCCATGTTCTCCCCAAGTAATCCATCTTTGCCTCTAGTTGCAGCTCCCTCCATATTCTCCCCAAGTAATCCATCTTTGTCTCTAGTTGCAGCTCCTTCCATATTCTCCCCAAGTAATCCATCTTTGTCTCTAGTTGCAGCTCCCTCCATGTTCTCCTCAAGTAATCCATCTTTGTCTCTAGTTGCAGCTCCCTCCATTTTCTCCCCAAGTTACCATCTTTGCCTCTAGTTGCAGCTCCCTCCATGTTCTCCTCAAGTTACCATCTTTGTCTCTAGTTGCAGCTCCCTCCATGTTCTCCTCAAGTTACCATCTTTGTCTCTAGTTGCAGCTCCCTCCATGTTCTCCCCAAGTAATCCATCTTTGTCTCTAGTTGCAGCTCCCTCCATGTTCTCCCCAAGTTACCATCTTTGCCTCTAGTTGCAGCTCCCTCCATGTTCTCCTCAAGTTACCATCTTTGTCTCTAGTTGCAGCTCCCTCCATGTTCTCCTCAAGTAATCCATCTTTGTCTCTAGTTGCAGCTTCCTCCATGTTCTCCTCAAGTAATCCATCTTTGTCTCTAGTTGCATCTCCCTCCATGTTCTCCCCAAGTTATCCATCTTTGTCTCTAGTTGCAGCTCCCTCCATGTTCTCCTCAAGTAAACCATCTTTGTCTCTAGTTGCAGCTCCCTCCATGTTCTCCCCAAGTTATCCATCTTTGTCTCTAGTTGCAGCTCCCTCCATATTCTCCCCAAGTTATCCATCTTTGTCTCTAGTTGCAGCTCCCTCCATGTTCTCCCCAAGTTATCCATCTTTGTCTCTAGTTGCAGCTCCCTCCATATTCTCCCCAAGTTATCCATCTTTGTCTCTAGTTGCAGCTCCCTCCATATTCTCCCCAAGTAATCCATCTTTGTCTCTAGTTGCAGCTCCCTCCATGTTCTCCCCAAGTTATCCATCTTTGTCTCTAGTTGCAGCTCCCTCCATATTCTCCCCAAGTTATCCATCTTTGTCTCTAGTTGCAGCTCCCTCCATATTCTCCTCAAGTTATCCATCTTTGTCTCTAGTTGCAGCTCCCTCCATGTTCTCCCCAAGTTATCCATCTTTGTCTCTAGTTGCAGCTCCCTCCATATTCTCCCCAAGTTATCCATCTTTGTCTCTAGTTGCAGCTTCCTGCATGTTCTCCCCAAGTTATCCATCTTTGTCTCTAGTTGCAGCTCCCTCCATGTTCTCCCCAAGTTATCCATCTTTGTCTCTAGTTGCAGCTCCCTCCATGTTCTCCCCAAGTTATCCATCTTTGTCTCTAGTTGCAGCTCCCTCCATATTCTCCCCAAGTTACCATCTTTGTCTCTAGTGGCAGCTCCCTCCATATTCTCCCCAAGTTATCCATCTTTGTCTCTAGTTGCAGCTCCCTCCATGTTCTCAAGTTATCCATCTTTGTCTCTAGTTGCAGCTCCCTGCATATTCTCCCCAAGTTATTCATCTTTGTCACTAGTTACAGCTCCCTCCATATTCTCCTCAAGTTATCCATCTTTGTCTCTAGTTGCAGCTCCCTCCATATTCTCCCCAAGTTATCCATCTTTGTCTCTAGTTGCAGCTCCCTGCATATTCTCCCCAAGTTATCCATCTTTGTCTCTAGTTGCAGCTCCCTCCATATTCTCCCCAAGTTACCATCTTTGTCTCTAGTTGCAGCTCCCTCCATATTCTCCTCAAGTAATCCATCTTTGTCTCTATTTGCAGCTCCCTGCATATTCTCCCCAAGTTATCCATCTTTGTCTCTAGTTGCAGCTCCCTCCATATTCTCCCCAAGTTACCATCTTTGTCTCTAGTTGCAGCTCCCTCCATATTCTCCTCAAGTAATCCATCTTTGTCTCTAGTTGCAGCTCCCTCTATGTTCTCCCCAAGTTATCCATCTTTGTCTCTAGTTGCAGCTCCCTCCATGTTCTCCCCAAGTTATCCATCTTTGTCTCTAGTTGCAGCTCCCTCCATATTCTCCCCAAGTAATCCATCTTTGCCTCTAGTTGCAGCTCCCTCCATGTTCTCCCCAAGTAATCCATCTTTGCCTCTAGTTGCAGCTCCCTCCATGTTCTCCTCAAGTTATCCATCTTTGTCTCTAGTTGCAGCTCCCTCCATATTCTCCTCAAGTTATCCATCTTTATCTCTAGTTGCAGCTTCCTCCATATTCTCCTCAAGTAATCCATCTTTGTCTCTAGTTGCAGCTCCCTCCATATTCTCCCCAAGTAATCCATCTTTGCCTCTAGTTGCAGCTCCCTCCATGTTCTCCCCAAGTAATCCATCTTTGCCTCTAGTTGCAGCTCCCTCCATATTCTCCCCAAGTAATCCATCTTTGTCTCTAGTTGCAGCTCCTTCCATATTCTCCCCAAGTAATCCATCTTTGTCTCTAGTTGCAGCTCCCTCCATGTTCTCCTCAAGTAATCCATCTTTGTCTCTAGTTGCAGCTCCCTCCATTTTCTCCCCAAGTTACCATCTTTGCCTCTAGTTGCAGCTCCCTCCATGTTCTCCTCAAGTTACCATCTTTGTCTCTAGTTGCAGCTCCCTCCATGTTCTCCTCAAGTTACCATCTTTGTCTCTAGTTGCAGCTCCCTCCATGTTCTCCCCAAGTAATCCATCTTTGTCTCTAGTTGCAGCTCCCTCCATGTTCTCCCCAAGTTACCATCTTTGCCTCTAGTTGCAGCTCCCTCCATGTTCTCCTCAAGTTACCATCTTTGTCTCTAGTTGCAGCTCCCTCCATGTTCTCCTCAAGTAATCCATCTTTGTCTCTAGTTGCAGCTTCCTCCATGTTCTCCTCAAGTAATCCATCTTTGTCTCTAGTTGCATCTCCCTCCATGTTCTCCCCAAGTTATCCATCTTTGTCTCTAGTTGCAGCTCCCTCCATGTTCTCCTCAAGTAAACCATCTTTGTCTCTAGTTGCAGCTCCCTCCATGTTCTCCCCAAGTTATCCATCTTTGTCTCTAGTTGCAGCTCCCTCCATATTCTCCCCAAGTTATCCATCTTTGTCTCTAGTTGCAGCTCCCTCCATGTTCTCCCCAAGTTATCCATCTTTGTCTCTAGTTGCAGCTCCCTCCATATTCTCCCCAAGTTATCCATCTTTGTCTCTAGTTGCAGCTCCCTCCATATTCTCCCCAAGTAATCCATCTTTGTCTCTAGTTGCAGCTCCCTCCATGTTCTCCCCAAGTTATCCATCTTTGTCTCTAGTTGCAGCTCCCTCCATATTCTCCCCAAGTTATCCATCTTTGTCTCTAGTTGCAGCTCCCTCCATATTCTCCTCAAGTTATCCATCTTTGTCTCTAGTTGCAGCTCCCTCCATGTTCTCCCCAAGTTATCCATCTTTGTCTCTAGTTGCAGCTCCCTCCATATTCTCCCCAAGTTATCCATCTTTGTCTCTAGTTGCAGCTTCCTGCATGTTCTCCCCAAGTTATCCATCTTTGTCTCTAGTTGCAGCTCCCTCCATGTTCTCCCCAAGTTATCCATCTTTGTCTCTAGTTGCAGCTCCCTCCATGTTCTCCCCAAGTTATCCATCTTTGTCTCTAGTTGCAGCTCCCTCCATATTCTCCCCAAGTTACCATCTTTGTCTCTAGTGGCAGCTCCCTCCATATTCTCCTCAAGTAATCCATCTTTGTCTCTAGTTGCAGCTCCCTCCATGTTCTCCCCAAGTTATCCATCTTTGTCTCTAGTTGCAGCTCCCTCCATGTTCTCCCCAAGTTATCCATCTTTGTCTCTAGTTGCAGCTCCCTCCATGTTCTCAAGTTATCCATCTTTGTCTCTAGTTGCAGCTCCCTGCATATTCTCCCCAAGTTATTCATCTTTGTCACTAGTTACAGCTCCCTCCATATTCTCCTCAAGTTATCCATCTTTGTCTCTAGTTGCAGCTCCCTCCATATTCTCCCCAAGTTATCCATCTTTGTCTCTAGTTGCAGCTCCCTGCATATTCTCCCCAAGTTATCCATCTTTGTCTCTAGTTGCAGCTCCCTCCATATTCTCCCCAAGTTACCATCTTTGTCTCTAGTTGCAGCTCCCTCCATATTCTCCTCAAGTAATCCATCTTTGTCTCTATTTGCAGCTCCCTGCATATTCTCCCCAAGTTATCCATCTTTGTCTCTAGTTGCAGCTCCCTCCATATTCTCCCCAAGTTACCATCTTTGTCTCTAGTTGCAGCTCCCTCCATATTCTCCTCAAGTAATCCATCTTTGTCTCTAGTTGCAGCTCCCTCTATGTTCTCCCCAAGTTATCCATCTTTGTCTCTAGTTGCAGCTCCCTCCATGTTCTCCCCAAGTTATCCATCTTTGTCTCTAGTTGCAGCTCCCTCCATATTCTCCCCAAGTAATCCATCTTTGCCTCTAGTTGCAGCTCCCTCCATGTTCTCCCCAAGTAATCCATCTTTGCCTCTAGTTGCAGCTCCCTCCATGTTCTCCTCAAGTTATCCATCTTTGTCTCTAGTTGCAGCTCCCTCCATATTCTCCTCAAGTTATCCATCTTTATCTCTAGTTGCAGCTTCCTCCATATTCTCCTCAAGTAATCCATCTTTGTCTCTAGTTGCAGCTCCCTCCATATTCTCCCCAAGTAATCCATCTTTGCCTCTAGTTGCAGCTCCCTCCATGTTCTCCCCAAGTAATCCATCTTTGCCTCTAGTTGCAGCTCCCTCCATATTCTCCCCAAGTAATCCATCTTTGTCTCTAGTTGCAGCTCCTTCCATATTCTCCCCAAGTAATCCATCTTTGTCTCTAGTTGCAGCTCCCTCCATGTTCTCCTCAAGTAATCCATCTTTGTCTCTAGTTGCAGCTCCCTCCATTTTCTCCCCAAGTTACCATCTTTGCCTCTAGTTGCAGCTCCCTCCATGTTCTCCTCAAGTTACCATCTTTGTCTCTAGTTGCAGCTCCCTCCATGTTCTCCTCAAGTTACCATCTTTGTCTCTAGTTGCAGCTCCCTCCATGTTCTCCCCAAGTAATCCATCTTTGTCTCTAGTTGCAGCTCCCTCCATGTTCTCCCCAAGTTACCATCTTTGCCTCTAGTTGCAGCTCCCTCCATGTTCTCCTCAAGTTACCATCTTTGTCTCTAGTTGCAGCTCCCTCCATGTTCTCCTCAAGTAATCCATCTTTGTCTCTAGTTGCAGCTTCCTCCATGTTCTCCTCAAGTAATCCATCTTTGTCTCTAGTTGCATCTCCCTCCATGTTCTCCCCAAGTTATCCATCTTTGTCTCTAGTTGCAGCTCCCTCCATGTTCTCCTCAAGTAAACCATCTTTGTCTCTAGTTGCAGCTCCCTCCATGTTCTCCCCAAGTTATCCATCTTTGTCTCTAGTTGCAGCTCCCTCCATATTCTCCCCAAGTTATCCATCTTTGTCTCTAGTTGCAGCTCCCTCCATGTTCTCCCCAAGTTATCCATCTTTGTCTCTAGTTGCAGCTCCCTCCATATTCTCCCCAAGTTATCCATCTTTGTCTCTAGTTGCAGCTCCCTCCATATTCTCCCCAAGTAATCCATCTTTGTCTCTAGTTGCAGCTCCCTCCATGTTCTCCCCAAGTTATCCATCTTTGTCTCTAGTTGCAGCTCCCTCCATATTCTCCCCAAGTTATCCATCTTTGTCTCTAGTTGCAGCTCCCTCCATATTCTCCTCAAGTTATCCATCTTTGTCTCTAGTTGCAGCTCCCTCCATGTTCTCCCCAAGTTATCCATCTTTGTCTCTAGTTGCAGCTCCCTCCATATTCTCCCCAAGTTATCCATCTTTGTCTCTAGTTGCAGCTTCCTGCATGTTCTCCCCAAGTTATCCATCTTTGTCTCTAGTTGCAGCTCCCTCCATGTTCTCCCCAAGTTATCCATCTTTGTCTCTAGTTGCAGCTCCCTCCATGTTCTCCCCAAGTTATCCATCTTTGTCTCTAGTTGCAGCTCCCTCCATATTCTCCCCAAGTTACCATCTTTGTCTCTAGTGGCAGCTCCCTCCATATTCTCCTCAAGTAATCCATCTTTGTCTCTAGTTGCAGCTCCCTCCATGTTCTCCCCAAGTTATCCATCTTTGTCTCTAGTTGCAGCTCCCTGCATATTCTCCCCAAGTTATTCATCTTTGTCACTAGTTGCAGCTCCCTCCATATTCTCTTCAAGTAATCCATCTTTGTCTCTAGTTGCAGCTCCCTCCATATTCTCCTCAAGTAATCCATCTTTGTCTCTAGTTGCAGCTCCCTCCATGTTCTCCCCAAGTTATCCATCTTTGTCTCTAGTTGCAGCTCCCTGCATATTATCCCCAAGTTATCCATCTTTGTCTCTAGTTGCAGCTCCCTCCATGTTCTCCCCAAGTTATCCATCTTTGTCTCTAGTTGCAGCTCCCTCAATATTCTCCCCAAGTTATCCATCTTTGTCTCTAGTTGCAGCTTCCTCCATATTCTCCCCAAGTTACCATCTTTGTCTCTAGTGGCAGCTCCCTCCATATTCTCCTCAAGTAATCCATCTTTGTCTCTAGTTGCAGCTCCCTCCATGTTCTCCTCAAGTTATCCATCTTTGTCTCTAGTTGCAGCTCCCTGCATATTCTCCCCAAGTTATCCATCTTTGTCACTAGTTGCAGCTCCCTCCATATTCTCCTCAAGTAATCCATCTTTGTCTCTAGTTGCAGCTCCCTCCATATTCTCCTCAAGTAATCCATCTTTGTCTCTAGTTGCAGCTCCCTCCATGTTCTCCCCAAGTTATCCATCTTTGTCTCTAGTTGCAGCTCCCTCCATGTTCTCCCCAAGTTACCATCTTTGTCTCTAGTTGCAGCTCCCTGCATATTCTCCCCAAGTTATCCATCTTTGTCACTAGTTGCAGCTCCCTCCATATTCTCCTCAAGTTATCCATCTTTGTCTCTAGTTGCAGCTCCCTCCATGTTCTCCCCAAGTTATCCATCTTTGTCTCTAGTTGCAGCTCCCTCCATGTTCTCCCCAAGTTATCCATCTTTGTCTCTAGTTGCAGCTCCCTCCATGTTCTCCCCAAGTTATCCATCTTTGTCTCTAGTTGCAGCTCCCTCCATGTTCTCAAGTTATCCATCTTTGTCTCTAGTTGCAGCTCCCTGCATATTCTCCCCAAGTTATCCATCTTTGTCACTAGTTACAGCTCCCTCCATATTCTCCTCAAGTTATCCATCTTTGTCTCTAGTTGCAGCTCCCTCCATATTCTCCCCAAGTTATCCATCTTTGTCTCTAGTTGCAGCTCCCTGCATATTCTCCCCAAGTTATCCATCTTTGTCTCTAGTTGCAGCTCCCTCCATATTCTCCCCAAGTTACCATCTTTGTCTCTAGTTGCAGCTCCCTCCATATTCTCCTCAAGTAATCCATCTTTGTCTCTAGTTGCAGCTCCCTGCATATTCTCCCCAAGTTATCCATCTTTGTCTCTAGTTGCAGCTCCCTCCATATTCTCCCCAAGTTACCATCTTTGTCTCTAGTTGCAGCTCCCTCCATATTCTCCTCAAGTAATCCATCTTTGTCTCTAGTTGCAGCTCCCTCCATGTTCTCCCCAAGTTATCCATCTTTGTCTCTAGTTTGCAGCTCCCTCCATGTCCTCCCCAAGTTATCCATCTTTGTTTCTAGTTGCAGCTCCCTCCATATTCTCCCCAAGTAATCCATCTTTGCCTCTAGTTGCAGCTCCCTCCATGTTCTCCCCAAGTAATCCATCTTTGCCTCTAGTTGCAGCTCCCTGCATGTTCTCCCCAAGTTATCCATCTTTGTCTCTAGTTGCAGCTCCCTCCATATTCTCCTCAAGTTATCCATCTTTATCTCTAGTTGCAGCTTCCTCCATATTCTCCTCAAGTAATCCATCTTTGTCTCTAGTTGCAGCTCCCTCCATATTCTCCCCAAGTAATCCATCTTTGCCTCTAGTTGCAGCTCCCTCCATGTTCTCCCCAAGTAATCCATCTTTGCCTCTAGTTGCAGCTCCCTCCATATTCTCCCCAAGTAATCCATCTTTGTCTCTAGTTGCAGCTCCCTCCATATTCTCCCCAAGTAATCCATCTTTGTCTCTAGTTGCAGCTCCCTCCATGTTCTCCTCAAGTAATCCATCTTTGTCTCTAGTTGCAGCTCCCTCCATGTTCTCCCCAAGTTATCATCTTTGCCTCTAGTTGCAGCTCCCTCCATGTTCTCCTCAAGTTACCATCTTTGTCTCTAGTTGCAGCTCCCTCCATGTTCTCCTCAAGTAATCCATCTTTGTCTCTAGTTGCAGCTCCCTCCATGTTCTCCCCAAGTTACCATCTTTGCCTTTAGTTGCAGCTCCCTCCATGTTCTCCTCAAGTTACCATCTTTGTCTCTAGTTGCAGCTCCCTCCATGTTCTCCTCAAGTAATCCATCTTTGTCTCTAGTTGCAGCTTCCTCCATGTTCTCCTCAAGTAATCCATCTTTGCCTCTAGTTGCAGCTCCCTGCATATTCTCCTCAAGTAATCCATCTTTGCCTCTAGTTGCAGCTCCCTCCATATTCTCCTCAAGTAATCCATCTTTGTCTCTAGTTGCAGCTCCCTCCATATTCTCCCCAAGTAATCCATCTTTGCCTCTAGTTGCAGCTCCCTCCATGTTCTCCCCAAGTAATCCATCTTTGCCTCTAGTTGCAGCTCCATCCATATTCTCCCCAAGTAATCCATCTTTGCCTCTAGTTGCAGCTCCATCCATATTCTCCCCAAGTAATCCATCTTTGTCTCTAGTTGCAGCTCCCTCCATGTTCTCCTCAAGTTATCCATCTTTGTTAGAATGAGTGAGCATGAGAGTGAATGTGTGTGTATGTGTGTGTGTATGCCTTCTCTCTGTGTATCTCTGTGTGTGGGAGCATCACTATGTTTACGTCACATACTTTTTATGTACACATTTTTCTCCATGTTTAACATTTTTATGAGACTGCTCATGACAATTGTCAGTGTATGTGTGTGAGTAAAGTGTGGGAGTTTGTTCATACTAGTTTCAATGCTAACGTGAGACATTTTGTATGTGTCTAGATGTGAGGAGGTGTGAGTGTGTGTGGAGGATGTGTGTGAGTGTGGGGATATGTGTGGGTGGGGGTATGCGTTTGGATGGGTTGGGGTGTGTGGGTTTTTGTGGGTATTGATATTTGTGGGTGTTGGTGGGATGTGTGGATGGATGTGTGGGGGTGAAAGTAGGGGTGTGGGAATGGGTGTGGGGGATGTGTGTATGGGTGGAGGATATGTGTATGGGATGGGTGTGGGGTGTGTGTGTTTATGTGGGTGGATATGTGTGGGTGGTTTGAGGAAGTATGTGTGGGTGGCGGGGTTGTGTGGGTAGGGGATTGTGTTGGGTGGATTGGGGATGCAAGGGCGGGTGGGGAGAAGTGTATGGTGTGTGGGTTTGAGATATGTGTGCGGTGTGTTGGTGGGGGATGTGTGCATGGTGTTTGGGTGGGGGGTGTGGTGGTATGGGTGAGGATATGTGTGTGGGTGGGGGATAGTGTGTGGTGTGGGGGATGTGTGTGATGGGTGCGGGGAATGTGTGTATGGGTGGGGTATATGTGTGGGTGAGTAGGGGATGTGTGGTGGTTGGGGGAAGTATGTGGGCGTGTGTGGGTGGGAGATGTGTGCGTGGATGGGGAATGTGTGGGTGGGGGTGTGTTAGTGGCTTAGGGATGTGTAGGTGGGTGAGGGATGTGCATGTGTCGGGGTGGGATGCGTGAGTGGGTGGAGGATAAGTGTGGGTAGGGGTATTGTGATCGAGAGATGTTTGGTTGGGGGTGGGTGGGTGGGGGTGTGTGGGTGCGTAGTGGAGGATGTGTGCGTGAGTGAGTGTGTGTTGGTGGACGGGTAGGGAATGCGTGTGTGGGTGGGAAGAGGTGTGTGGTGTGTTGGTTAGGGATATTGTGTGGGTGAGGTATGTGTGTGTGGATGGGGGATTTTTGTGGTGTGTGGGTGGGGTTATGTGGGGTGGATGGGTAAGGGTATCTGTTGGTGTGGGTGGGAATATTGTGTGGTATGTGGGTGGGGGATATGTGTGTGGTGTGTAGGTGGGGATGTGTGGTGGTATGTGGGTGTGGGATGTGTTGGTGAGGGATATGTGTCTGTGCGGTGCGTGGGTTGGGAATATTGCGTGGTAGGGGATGTATGTGATGTGCGGGTGGGGGATTGTGTAGTGGGGGATTGGGTTAAGGCATATATGGGTGGGTGGAGGATGTATGTGTGGGTGTGGGGTGTGTGTATGAGTGGATTGGGGATGTATGGGTAGTTAGGGAGATGTGTGTGTGTGGGGGGGGGGGGGAGAGGGGGGATTGTGTGCGTGGGTGGGAAATATGTGGTCAATGGAGATGTGGCTCGGGGATGGGTAGTTTGAGGTGTGGATGGGGAGAGGATGTGTGGGTTAGGATGTGTATGTGGGTGGGTGTGGGATATGTGGGTTGGTGGGGGAATGTTTGTGGGTGGCGAGTGTGTTTTGGTTGGGGGAACAGGTGAGGGGAGTGTGGGTGGGGGATGTGCGGGAGGGGGATGGGTCGGTTGGTGGGGTATGTATGTGTCCCTTGGTGTGCGTGTGTGTGGGTAGGGGTGTGTGTGTGGGTGGGGTGATGTATGGGTACGTGGGAGATGGGCCTCATAACATGGTAATTTGCCTTGTTTATGTTTACTACATTCATTTCACAATGTTTATTTTTCTTCCTATGTAAATGTATAATGCTCTTGATGAACGAAAGACGAGTGATTGGAAGGGCCGAATGTAAGACGGGCCTGCGCGCCCAATTTGTGACCCTAATAAAGTTGATTTGATTTCCCTCCATGTTCTCCCCCAAGTTATCCATCTTTGTCTCTAGTTGCAGCTCCTTCTGTGTTCTCCCCAAGTTATCCATCTTTGTCTCCAGTTATTTCATCTTTTGTTTAGGTCTCCTTCTATTTCTTCTCAAGTTATCCATCTTTGTCTCTAGTTATTTCATCTTTTGTTTAGGTCTCCTTCTATTTCTCCCCAAGTTATCCATCTTTGTCTCCAGTTATTTCATCTTTTGTTTAGGTCTCCTTCTATTTCTTCTCAAGTTATCCATCTTTGTCTCTAGTTATTTCATCTTTTGTTTAGGTCTCTTATTTCTTTTCCTAAGACATTTAAGGCAGCCAAGGTGATACTGACCATTCCCTATTAAGGCAGCAGTGTAGACAAAGATGGAGCAATAGGTGGAGATATGACAATAAGAATACACAAGGCAAGAGGAACTTTCACTAGGACAATTGTGCTAATCAACAGAAATTAAACTTAACACCCAACCTAGAATATTTAATCTTTAATCTTTTAATATTTAATCCAACCTCTAATATTAAACCAGTTTTTTTTTTAAATTTGGATATCCTTTACAGGACATCGCTATCAACATCAGCATCTTTCAGCTGATTGTTGATTTCTTGGCAAGATTACGCTCAGTAGTTTGCCATTGCTTTCTGAGCATTAAACCAGTACTGCTATATAAATAAGAAATATGGGGAAGAAGTACTAATAAACCACAAAGATCCATTGATGGGTGTCTGTGTCGAATAGTGGGACTAAAATGGTATAACTGAATCACCAACGTGGAGCTCAGGGAGAGAACTAAACAAGATGCTGATGCTGGACAGGATACACACAATATTTTCATATATTTGATTACCGATAATTCATAATACTTTGGAGTTTCATGTAAAGTTCCTTCTTAACTGCTTCATCCTTGTCATTTGTTGATGTGTAACAGTGAACCACCTTCATGTGTACTTTCTTCTTTGTTGTACTAAATGTTGCTTTTATTATTCTCACTACTTCCTACTCTTTTAGTGTTTTCTTAGTCTCTTTAGATAGCGTTAAGGCCACTCCTTCATTCTGTGCAGCACTGTTTCATCTGTGCAGCACTGTTTCATCTGTGCAAGAAGTTTTTTGACTGCTTTATTCCACCTAGTTTCACATAATCCCAAATTGCTAATCTTGTAATATTTGATCTACTTCGCCACCTGTGTTGATTCCCCAATTCATACATAGATTCTAACATTCTAGGTACCAGTTCTGGAAATTTCCCTAGGTGAAACAAAGTGAATCTACATCCACACATCTTGCGGATACAATCATTACCTGGGGTGAAATGAAACCACCAAGTTATGCTGTTCTCAATATCCAATTCAGTGTTGTGCACATTTTATTCCTGATATTTCTTAAATAGAATAGCAGTGTCCATGGGAATATCAATACATGAAGCCCATAAGTGGGCACTCTCTTGCTGTTTAAACTACACCTTGACACCGCAGGGTACAAGAGGAACCTGATGAGATGATGAGAGAGATTTCTTAAATTACATTCATGTCTAATTGTTTAGGATTACTCTTAATTAAAATATATTTAATGAAGTAGATTATTGTCAGAAAAACAACAACGCACACATGGGAACATATATGCACACACATATACACACAGAAAGCTATGTTAAAACCAAAAGGAAAAAAATATAAACATTGGCTCAGTTAGCTGATCAAAGATATATTGAGTCATCAGCATTGTGATGTGCCATGCCAAGTGGCACAGGTGATCATGTTCTCTCACAAACATATGTCTTCTGTGTTCTGGATAAGTCCAACCACTGATGGTTTTCCTGGCCACTCTGTCTAACCACCCAGCAATCTCTCACTCTGCCAACCTCTGTCACTAACACTCTCGACCTTCCCAGCGGTTACAACCTTCTCCAGACTTTTTTGTCTCACACATGTTGAACAGGGGCTGAGTGGTCACGAGGTATGGTGTCCACCTCGAGTGCTGGAGGTCCCGAGTTTAGGCCCCGGTGAGGACTGGGATTTATTTAAAAATTCCACGTGGACTTCCAGTAATAAAATTTCTCCTGGTCTCTGGGTAGTGAGATCGGACGCCCGTGTGTATTGTTGCGCACGTAAAAAATCCCTTGGCAGTTGGAAATCGAAAAAAGTAGCCTAATGGCGCTGCCCGGGCAAAATTTCGAGTTAAAAATCTACCCAAAGTATTTCAGGATCCTCGCCGATGCTATGGAGTTCGTGCATTGAGCTGAGTTTTTCCAGACTCAGGTTTAAGTTAGGGGAAAACGGAGCACTTATGGGTTACACCCGTGTGCCATGATGTTGATCCAACGACTAAACTAAACTAAACTAAACACATATTGAATAGGAATGTCATCAACACTGTATCATCTCACACATATTGAATAGGAATGTCATCAACACTGTATCATCTCACACATGTTGAATAGGAATGTCATCAACACTGTATCATCTCACACATATGGAATAGGAATGTCATCAACACTGTATCATCTCACACATGTTGAATAGGAATGTCATCAACACTATCATCTCACACGTGTTGAATAGGAATGTCATCAACACTGTATCATCTCACACATGTTGAATAGGAATGTCATCAACACTGTATCATCTCACACGTGTTGAATAGGAATGTCATCAACACTGTATCATCTCACACATATGGAATAGGAATGTCATCAACACTGTATCATCTCACACATGTTGAATAGGAATGTCATCAACACTGTATCATCTCACACATGTTGAATAGGAATGTCATCAACACTGTATCATCTCACACATATGGAATAGGAATGTCATCAACACTGTATCATCTCACACATGTTGAATAGGAATGTCATCAACACTGTATCATCTCACACATGTTGAAATGGAATGTCATCAACACTGTATCATCTCACACATGTTGAATAGGAAAGTCATCAACACTGTATCATCTCACACATGTTGAATAGGAATGTCATCAACACTGTATCATCTCACACATGGAATAGGAATGTCATCAACACTGTATCATCTCACACATGTTGAATAGGAATGTCATCAACACTGTATCATCTCACACATGTTGAATAGGAATGTCATCAACACTGTATCATCTCACACATATGGAATAGGAATGTCATCAACACTGTATCATCTCACACATGTTGAATAGGAATGTCATCAACACTGTATCATCTCACACATGTGTTGAATAGGAATGTCATCAACACTGTATCATCTCACACATATGGAATAGGAATGTCATCAACACTGTATCATCTCACATATGTTGAATAGGAATGTCATCAACACTGTATCATCTCACACGTGTTGAATAGGAATGTCATCAACACTGTATCATCTCCGGCTGTTCAGTCTCAGGGCTGATGCCAAGTGTTTGAAACATGTCACATCCTAATAAATATTTGTTGTGACTAGCCAAAACTTGGTCTTGGGAAATGATAGGTGGATTCCCACTGTCTTTAACATAAGCTAAACATATGTACCTGCTATAAATATTTTGTTTTGGATAGCTATTAGAATGTTTTTGAGTTTACCAAGGCAGCCGCCAATTACAATCTATCCTTTTTTATTTCAAACTGATGAGAAATCTTTAACATGTACAGTATAAAGTGAAATAAAAAAAATATGATAAGATGATGTGAAGAAACAAGCCCAAACATACGTACATAATTTGTCATGTGAATGTGTCCATGCTCAAGATGTATTATATTTTAACAGCTACCGATCAAAACTGGCCTCCACACAACCCAGTCGATGCAGAATGTTAAACAGAACAAAGAAAGTCTAGTGAATGTCAGCAAGTACAAATTTTCATTGGTTATCAATGGATTGACAAAGACTCTTCAAAGTCTCTTACAGTTTGTGAGTACTGTTTTTTTGACATCTGCATTTAGATTTGTGTGAATGAGTAAATACCACTTAATTTCCTGTCTGGGGAAAACAATGGCATAAGACGCACACCTACTGGCCTGGTGGTGATGAGCTTTGAATCCACATCTGGATTAATTTGTAAAATTGGCCTGGGCTGCCAGGCAGGCTGTAAGTTGGGTACCAGGAAATGTCTGAGGAAGTCAAGGCTACAGGCGTGGTACTGACCCCATCACTGCCCAATGTTCATTGGTCTGTAAAAGTAGGATCTACCACCACATGCCTAATGTGCCTGAAGGCGTATAGAAGGCTCTTTAACTTCTCTATTTGTTTCTTTCTTTAAAAAACATTTCCTGTTTCAATTAAAATGGACATGATTGTTCCACTGCATTGAATAAATATAGTCACATTTTGTTAGAAAAAAATACAACACTTTGCCGTTATTTAGTTTATGATCATTTTATAATCTATTTATTAAGCACAAATAATTTAGAAGTACCTTCTATAAAGAACACAAAACAAATAAGATAAAATAAACTCCCTTGCACACAGGTCAGGATCCACTTCTATCAGTACTGTTGAAATCTTGTCTGAGTAGGCATGTCACTTGCCTATGTCACCTGTTCAGAAATGATCCTCTAAGGAGTCAGTTCAAGGCAAACGGGGAAGAGGAAGGCAAGAAAATCCTGGACAAGGAATATCAAAGGACACTCCATGGGATTCCTGAACTATCACTGAGGCTAGGAAACCAGGGAGAACCCTGAGCATTTAATGCTTCCATCATGGCACATCTGCAACTGGCTTTTGTTGTGGGTTTATCCGATCAGTTTGAATGTTAATTATTTTACTAAGTTTAGTGTGAATAATATAGAAGACTAAATTGCTGATTATTCAGTAAACATTTTTTATAAATTTCATTTGTCCAATAAAAGTTATATTAAAACTTTATGGAAAAAGCTCAATAAATTATTAAAAAGAAAAGACAATATCCTGAGTTACAATTTTTTATAAAGGCGCAAGGTCAGTTTTTATGTTTGCTTAAAGTGTGGCGATATGTTTTTAAATGTTATATTCATCACTAGTTAAAATGGGAAATAAAGAAGGAAATTATGAACACATAAAGTTGGGAGTAAGACAGGGATGTGTTTTGTCACTGGATCTCTTCTCCCTCTATAGCGAAGTAATAATGAGATAGATCAAAGAAAAGCCAGGAATAATATTTGGAGGTTATAATATAAATAATATACACTATGCAGATGGCACAGTATTGATAGCAGATAATGCAACAGATCTACAACAATTGTTGGACATTGTAGTAACAGAGAGTGCAAAGAAAGGACTCTCCTTGAATATCAAGAAAACAGTAACAATGGTGATATCAAAGAAACAGGTGACATCCAAATGTGAAATAGAGATAGAAGGGAAAATTCTTCACCAAGTGGATAGTTTTAAATATCTAGGGACATTTATAACATCAGATGGAAGATGCACAACAGAGATTAAGAGCAGAATAGGGCAAGCAAAGGCTGCATTTCAAAAAATGAAGAATATCTTAAGGAATAAGTCGCTATCATTAATGTAAGAAAGAGAGTGCTGAGGAGCTATATAGAACCTGTTTTGCTGTATGGCTGTGAATCTTGGAATATAAATGAACAAATTAGGAAGAGATTGGAAGCAACAGAGATGTGGTTCCTTAGACGAATGTTGCGAATTCCTTGGACAGCCAAAGTAACTAACGAAGAATGCCTCAAAAAGGCTGGCGAAAATAATTGATTGATTGATTTAGGAACCGACATCACAGCATTCGGGGCATTCCCATAAGCGCTCCGTCCCCATCCTCAGCAGCCAGTGAAGAGTTCCAACACTAATAGTACCAGTAGCAATCTGATTATATGTCCGTCTCTCTTTCCTCTAAGCGTCGATCATCGGCCAGATCCCCTCGTCACCCCTCGCTGTCGCATTCTTGTCATACCATGGTGATCCATTTGCTCCTCCGAGGTGTACACGTGCTCCCACAAGGCCGCAACCACGTCTTTCTTATCATGCATCAATACTCCACCAAGTTTTGCAGAGCCAGCCAATCTGTCTGCCTGTTCATTCCCCAGCACACTAGCATGCCCCGGAGAAAAGATCCAGATGATGCTTGTCACCTGTGACTTCTGAAGCGAAGCAAGCCACTCTGCACGAAGCTTGCCTGTCCTCACCCTACTCAGCATGCTTTCTGAGTCAGTTACAATCACGATGTGTGTGTGTATCGTATTCTCCATCCAGCGGAAAGCTGCACTGACCGCCTCCACCTCCATAAATGTTGTGGTATCATGTGCCAGGCTCTCCTGCACCAAACGGCGACCATTAGCTTTTGCTAAGAACACCCAGGCACTTCTGCCTCTCAACACCGAACCATCTGTGTATATAATCTCATCGCCCTGGCGAGCACTATCCTGAATTAGTTGCTGGATTTCCACTTCTGTGTCCCCTGCTGGCCACTCCCTGCACTCCCGACTCAATGTGAAAATAGAACATTATATACAACAATAAGAAAGAGACAAACAGCTTTTTTGGTCATGTGATGAGAACAGAGGCGCTGGAGAACATCGTGACAACTGGAAAGATCGAGGGGAAGAGAGGCAGAGGCAGACCACGAGAAATGATGCTGAATGGATTGCGACGGTGGCATGGAGGTATATCAACAGCAGAGTTGATCCAGAAAACCAAAGACAGAGATCTGTGGAGAGCCATGAATACCTACACAGGGCACGGCACTTGATGATGATATGTACACACAATACAAATGTTACTGCCAGCAGCTAGTAAAGAAGACACATAAGGATGATGCTAACACACTTCTTCTTCTTTCATTTGCTTGAAATTTGTCTATAACTGCACTGTTGTCTCTTGTATGAATTTAACCGTATTTTTTAGTTCACTCAGTGGTCCACAGAGTTTATCTTCCGCTGTCTTCTCTCCAGGCCAGAAGGTTTGCCTAGACATGTTGTTTTTTGGGCAGTCTTGAAGTATGTGATCTGCTGTCTGCAGCGCCAATCCACATGTGCACATGGCTGATTCACCAATCTTGAATTTTGTATACATGTGGTTCCGTAATCTATGGTGGCCCGTTCTGCGCGCAGAATAATAACTTGTTCTGGTCTGTCCATAATGTGGTAGTCATCTTGAGCAGGTTTTGGTGGCTTTCTGACTGATTTGATCATTCTTTTCTTTTGGTGGTATGTAACGGGCACATCAGACTGTTCTTCTTTTGCTCCTTTCTTAGCTAATCTATCAGCTCTCTCATTTCTGGATACTCCACAGTGAGATGGTATCCACTGTATGATGACCTTACGCTGGCTGCAAAGTTAAGAAACTAGTCTTCGAAGTATTGGCAATTTCCTAGACAGGAGCAACTCTAGTACTGATTTGGCATTTGTCAATAGCACCACAGGTTGTGTACCATGGCTGGTATTTAGTAATTTCTCTGTTGCTGTCTTGATTGCCTGAATTTCAGCATCATAATTATGGCAGTACTTTCCTGCTGGTATTCTGGCCGTGTCCTTAGTATTATTTGGGTATTCTATGTACAATGCAAACACACATTCTTTAGCCTCTAATGTAGTACGTGATGGTTGTCAAATTTTTGCTCACTATTCTGTAATCTGATAAGCAGGCTTCATTTATGAATATACTAAATATTCAGAAGAGTCTCCTAGTTGCGTTATGAAGATTGAACTTACTCAGAATTATGTGAGCTTTATCACATGTGCAAATGAACAATTTTGTCATATATTGTCCAGACCAACTATGATGATGACATGATTTGTTGATTTAAAATGACAAGCTATTTAGTAACTTCTATTGGCTGTGTTCATTTTGCAGGAGTTAATACTGTTATCAGTGCCACAGTGTAACATCATTGTTATACCTTTCCAGATATGTTATTCTTCTTTTGTTGTTGTGTTACTTCATGCACCACCATTTATTATTGTATAGTCTTCCGTATAGTATTTGGATAAACTTACCTTTTTTTTTTTTGGCATTTTACTTTATGCTCCTCTCTATATTATTATATATTATTCATTATAATATTTGGTTCGACTTTGATTTGGTAAAAATGTAGATTATTTCAATCCAAACTGTTGTACACACCTTCACTAAAAGCAGAAGTAGCACATCCATTTAGTGCCAGTTATATAATTACTGTACTATATTAATTTACATTGTGTACAATATATTATTTTCATGTTCTGTTATAATTGTTTTCCTATTATATATGTATGGTTATTTGTGCTGTCTCAGACACAGGTTTTCATAACTGGAATGTTGGACATGTGTGTGCCTTGATGTTTTATGGAATTCTTCTGACTTTTCTTAGTCTTTTGATATATTGTGTGTATATTTTATTATATTTTTTGTTCACACACTAGTGGAGTTTATGTTGTTGTGATTTTTATTTATCTGGCTGGGAATCTTTGTGAGGTATAGTATATGAGTTTATACTTTGTTAATTCTTTGCAGGATCACAATTTTGTATTATCATATCCTGCTGCAGTGAATATTGTTCTCATAGGATTGTCCACCTGGAGCTAAGAATATGAAGTACCAGCCATGGTAACTGTCCCAAAATCCAACTTTAGTACATATTACTGAAGTAGTCTCTTGAGAAACAACTTTGCAGTAAAAGCAAAATAGCTTGCATACACCGTACTGGGCCTTGCACATCAAAGATGCCCCATCATGATGCAGCACATTACTACCATGGAAGATAGCAAAGTTCCCAGAGTTGACAGCATACCACAAGTGGTGAAAACAGGCAGTTAATAGGCACACAGATGAGATACATTGCTATACATGACACCAGAAGGATGTGCCCTGCCACTGAATGGAGATATTTATACAGACGGATCAGTGATGACTGACTTAAACTGAACAAAAGAGGTGATCTGTTCCATTCCTGAACAGGACTCAAGAGACTGAATTGTCACTTAGACTGAAGGTGGTCCTGTGGACTGGCAGAATAAACTCATTTCATCTCATCTCATCATGTTCCTCTTGTACCTTCTGATGTTGAGGTGAAGTATAAACAGCGGGAGAGTGCCCGCTTATGGGCTTCATGTATCGATATTCCCATGGACTCTGTTATTCTCTGCGTCCATCATTTATGTGGTCGGCCTCTTCCTCTGTTTCCCTCTGGTCTGTACATCATTGCTTGTTGTGGTATACTGTTAGTTAGTAACCTACTTGCATGGCCAAACCATTTGACTTGGTTTGACAGAATAAATAACTGAACATATTCTTCAAGACTGCCGCATGTTTTGTCAGTTGTGGACTGAATTTTGGCTTTCAGAGGCAGAATCCACACCTAGATCAATGAGCTCCCAAATACAACAATATGCATGAACAAGGTGGACTTCTTGAGTAGACATTAATAGTACAACAGTGAGGTAGACGAGAAGAAGAAGACTATTAAAAAATGAGCAGGAAATCAGTGAGTTGGTGATTGCTGGAAAATTCTCAAAACTTCAAACATGGGCAGGCGCACTCATATTACTGCTGCATACCATCAAGGAACACAGATTCTGCATGAGGTAAAACAGTGTTCTTCATAGGCACCCAAAGGAAAGGATGAAGTCAGAGGAGGTGGAAAAGGAGAGGGAGGATAAGAAGAGGAGCAAGAGGTAGAGGAAGGCATTGGTGATGAAGGAGAAAAATAATTATGAAATAAAAAAATTTCTGATAGAAGTAACAATGACAAATTTATGATTAAGCACTTTGGATAGTGAATTTTGTACACACATTGTGTTATTAGATATATACACAATGTTATTTTGTACCCAATTTTGTCTTCCAACAGAAAGTGAATCGCCCAGAAGCAGAGCGAAATTATCTAGAGTCCCAGCTGATTATTTTGGATACCTTGAAGCAAGTTCTCAATTCTGTGAGACACCAGGTTTTCTTCCTGTAGTTGTTTTTACAAATGTAATTGTAAATATTAAACAGGCAGATGTGTAGTGCTGAATACCACTGAGTACAGACTACAGTGGTGTTTTACTGCTCATTCATAGTCTTTCCTCATCTCCATTTGGGTGTAAATATACATTTTGGTCTAATTTTACTATTACGTAATTACACACTGACTTGATTTGCCAACATGAGACCAAGGGGACAGACATCTCATGGGTTATCCCACTCCATACTTCACAGTTGTAAGCTTTGGAGTTTTCCCGTACTGACTGATATTCTGTACTGACTCTCTAACAGTCTGCATGACTCATTCTGCATTAACTCTGAAAGTTGAAAACTATGAACTATGCAGTTAAACAGTAATGATTGTGATGAAAATACATAAGCAATAACATTTTTTTTATATTAACAAGTATCATTACACAGAGTCCCATAATTATGTAATCTTCTCAGTTATTCAGCTGCCCAGTGGTGGAAGATTGACATGTTTCCAGCCAATGTGGCTCTAGGGGTCAACCAAGCCTCATGGCTGGTTGTCAGTTCTCTGAAAGATTGCAAATTTTAACTCTAAGTCTGATATTTAGACATTCAGCTCATCTAAGCCCTAAAAAGGCTTGCATTTATTGGAATGAGGTTGGTGTAGAGGCTTCTCCTGACCTGGTATCAATGTACATTCTCCATGGGACCGTAGCAGAGCTGACCTCTTCTCCAAACCTAGAAACCAGCAGGGTGTTCAGCAGCACTGGTATGGGAACTTCACATCAGCCTAGAGGCGTATCAGGTGTAACTAGGTCATGAGTCAGCACTGGTATGGGAACTTCACATCTGCCTAGAGGCATATCAGTTGTAACTAGGTCATGAGTCAGCACTGGTATGGGAACTTCACATCTGCCTAGAGGCATATCAGTTGCAACTAGGTCATGAGTCAGCACTGGTATGGGAACTTCACATCTGCCTAGAGGCATATCAGTTGTAACTAGGTCATGAGTCAGCACTGGTATGGGAACTTCACATCTGCCTAGAGGCATATCAGTTGTAACTAGGTCATGAGTCAGCACTGGTATGGGAACTTCACATCTGCCTAGCGGCATATCAGTTGTAACTAGGTCATGAGTCAGCACTGGTATGGGAACTTCACATCTGCCTAGAGGCATATCAGTTGTAACTAGGTCATGAGTCAGCACTGGTATGGGAACTTCACATCTGCCTAGAAGCATATCAGTTGTAACTAGGTCATGAGTCAGCACTGGTATGGGAACTTCACATCAGCCTAAAGGCATATCAGTTGTAACTAGGTCATGAGTCAGCACTGGTATGGGAACATCATGTCTACATAGAGGCATATCAGTTGTAACTAGGTGATGAGTCAGCACTGGTATGGGAACTTCACATCTGCCTAGAGGCATATCGGTTGTAACTAGTGTAGCAGAATGTAATAGTTAGGTGTGCAAAGCTACAGCACGCTTGAGCATCAGGATGGGATGAGGAGAGAGATGCTCAAGTCGTGACGTAGTTTGTTGTTAGGGCAGTCAGTAAACATCTACGGCCAGAGAAAGAAGTCACCCTGATTATGGAATTGTAACAAGATTCTTGTAGTGGTCATCAAAATGCAATAAAACGCCAATTATATTCAACCAATTGAGTCAGTTAGTCCTTTCTATTCGGACTTTGTTATACTAGGTCATGAGTCAGCACTGGTATGGGAACTTCACATCTGCCTAGAAGCATATCAGTTGTAACTAGGTCATGAGTCAGCACTGCTATGGGAACTTCACATCCGCCTAGAAGCATATCAGGTGGTACTAGGTCATGAGTCAGCACTGGTATGGGAACTTCACATCTGCCTAGAAGCATATCAGGTGGTACTAGGTCATGAGTCAGCACTGGTATGGGAACTTCACATCTGCCTAGAAGCATATCAGGTGGTACTAGGTCATGAGTCAGCACTGGTATGGGAACTTCACATCTGCCTAGAAGCATATCAGGTGGTACTAGGTCATGAGTCAGCACTGGTATGGGAACTTCACATCTGCTTTGAAGCATATCAGGTGGTACTAGGTCATGAGTCATCACTGGTATGGGAACTTCACATCTGCTTAGAAGCATATCAGGTGGTACTAGGTCATGAGTCAGCACTGGTATGGGAACTTCACATCTGCCTAGAAGCATATCAGGTGGTACTAGATCATGAGTCAGCACAGGTATGGGAACTTCACATCTGCTTAGAAGCATATCAGGTGGTACTAGGTCATGAGTCAGCACTGGTATGGGAACTTCACATCTGCCTAGAAGCATATCAGGTGGTACTAGGTCATGAGTCAGCACTGGTATGGGAACTTCACATCTGCCTAGAAGCATATCAGGTGGTACTAGGTCATGAGTCAGCACTGGTATGGGAACTTCACATCTGCCTAGAAGCATATCAGTTGTAACTAGGTCATGAGTCAGCACTGGTATGGGAACTTCACATCTGCCTAGAAGCATATCAAGTGGTACTAGGTCATGAGTCAGCACTGGCAGGTACCTGAGATTGAGGAATGTAAAGTCGATCAAGATACTTCTGACTACATATTTGCTGAAATATGGTCTACCACCATACCCCCCCCCCCCCCCCCCCCCCAATATGCCATATGGCATGTAAATAGCTAACTTCACCTGCTGAACTATTTATTCTCATGGTTCACTCAATCAATTTTTACTTCATGAATGTTTCAATTTAACATGGACATTTAACCAGATTTGTATCATGTCACCATTTTAAATAAAACTTATTGGTTCACTTTAAACTGATCAGACAGGAAAAAAAAATTTCCTGATCTTTATAGGATCTGTTAATAGTTGTGACCATTATATTTGTTATTGTGTGTGCTTGCAGGTTTGTGCGAGCTAGCAAGAGAGAGTTAAATATGATGGCCCTGGCAGTTCAGTTATCTGCACATTCATCTTATTCTTCTTATAGTCCGTTTAGTTTCGTTTAGTCGATGGATCAACATCACAGCACACGGGTGCAACCCATATGTGCTCCGTTCTCCTCCTAACTCAAACTTGAGTCTGGAGAAACTCAGCTCAGTGCACGAACTCCGTAGCACCGGCGAGGATCCTGCAATACTTTTGGGTAGATTTTTAACTCGAAATTTTGCCCGGGCAGCGCCTTTAGGCTACTCTTTTTCGATTTCCAACTGCCAAGGAATTTTTTACGTGCACAGCAATACACACGGGCATCTGATCTCACTACCCAGAGACCAGGGGAAATTTATTACTTGAGGTCCACGAGAAAAGATCCCGGTATCACCGGGGCTTGAACCCGGGACCTCCAGCACTCGAGGCGGACACCACACCTCGAGACCACGCAACCCCCCCCCCCCCCCCCCCCTTATCTTATAGTCCATGCCATGTGACATTGGTGACCACAACTTTCTGTGTCATATTCTGCCAGTAATTTTTGGTACTGATGTTCCCTCATGTCATGATGTCTCTTCTCTCTTAGTCTCCCCCTGCCTGTCCTCCCCTTCAGCTTTCTCATTGTGATGACATACTCCAGCTTTCTCCTTCTCCTTACCAGGTACATGTTAAAAATGTGAACTGCCTTCATCTGATGTAAGTAATCAGTTCTCTTTGTGAGTTAAAATATTTCAAGATATCTTCATTGCTGTTTCTATCTGTTCAGTGTTTTCATCATTCTTCAGTAACAGCACATCATCACAGCTTCCACATGTTTTCACTTGTCTGCTAATTGTCCATGATCCACTTCCATATATCAGGATTGGCTACAGTCTTAACACATGTTTCTTATAATCATGTTTCCTTCAGTTATTGACATAGTTACAGGTTATGTACCTTAAAGGTGTCATTTATTATTCTTCTCCTTCTCCTCCTCCCCTTTCTCCTCTTCTTTTTCTTGTGTTTCTCTCCTCCTTTTGAATGCTTATACTGTCTATATCTGCAAGGTTGTTTCCTCGAAAAACTGGTTGATGTTTTGCAGTCCATGTTTGCGACATAGAGTTTAACTGAGTGTTCTCATCTCATCTCATCATGTTCCTCTTATACCTTGCGGCGTCGAAGTGAAGTATAAATATCGTGAGGGTGCCCGATTATGGGCTTCATGTATCGATATTCCCATGGATTCTGCTATTCCTTCCTTAACTGAGTGTTAGTAGGTCATTAAGTACATCTTGAAATATTATAGTTGGTACATTCTGGAAGAATGCCATTCATAGTTTGTTGAATTTGACCACATGTACTCTGCACTCAGTCATGTGTGTTGAACTTCGAGTACATATGGCAGATTGGCAGAAGATGGAAGCTGTTGAACTTTCCAACACAGAGGTCAGGTGTTATGGAGTCACGTGATCACCAACTTCGCTCAGCGTGGCATATGATAAACTTGTCTTTTATTGTGATCAGTCTTTTTTTTTATTTCTTCGATCAACTTTATTTTCATTTCCAATTTCTACAGAATCTGTACATTTATTTGCTGTGTTTCAATTAAATATGATCTATATATCCACATTTTCAGGATCTTAGATTGTTTCATGCAAAAACACACAAACATACACACTTAGAATATTTAACACTAATGTCAAATCAGTATTGCTGTATGGATAAAAATCATGGAGAACAACTAAATCAGTTACTGATAAACTACAAACATTCACTAATCGATGCCTGCACAGAATAGAAGTAAAATGGTATAACAGAATCAGCAATGTGGAGCTCAAGAAGCCAACTAAACAAATCCATCGAACCAAGAGGTGAGGAAAAGACACTAGTACAGGATAGGACACCCACAGGGAAAACATGTTTGTAAAATAACTAGAAAGCCCTTCCTTTGGAACACACAGGACAAATGAAATAATGGACTATCTAATAAAACACGGGGAAGAAAATTAGAGATAGAAGTGAATGATATAGAGGAGGACATGAGAGGAGCTGCCATAGACAGCAAAGATGGGAGGGTTTGGTGTGAGTGAGTTGGTTGAGGGGCCTTTGCTCACCTGGGAGATAGAAGGAGAACATTCATACCAGTAAATATGATGCATTGTATTCATGCAGTAAATATGATGCATTCAGTTCATACAGTAAATATGAGGCATTCAGTTAATATGATGGATTCAGTTCATGCACTTAATATTATACATTCAGAACCTACAGTTACTATAATATATTCAGTTTCATACAGCAAGTTGCTTTCCGTTCATACACACAATGTGAGGTATTCAGTTTGTATAATTAATGTGTTGCATTCAACTGCTGTGGCATTACTATGTGCTTAGTTCTGAAGGTAATAGGATACATTCAGTGCATACAGGTAATATGATGCATTCATTTCATTGCTGCATTGATACATTTAAGTGGAAATTGCTGTTTTGTTACCTTTACATGATATTGAAATATAATTGTCTGTAATTGTTTGTTTTGAAGCAACCCAAAGATACAACCCGCTTAGATGAAGCCATGTATGTTAAATTGCTGCTACCTGAAATCTGCAAGGTAAGTAGCTGATAACATTTGGTGCATACATACTTTTCATAATTGGTGTTTTATCTCCGCTGTAATTTGTGGATATAGTTGGCCAATATTTATGTCTCTCTGTCTCTCTCTCTCTCTCTCTCTCTCTCTCTCTCTCTCTCTCTCTCCGTGTGTGTGCGTGTGTGTGTGTGTGTTCGCACGGGTGTGTGCATGCGTGCAAGAGAGAGAGAGAGATAGGAGAGAGAGAGAGCTCTGGAGATTGTGGGGTGTGTGTGTGTGTGTGGTTTTTTTTCTTCTAGTAAAATAAAGACAGAAGAATGTTAACAATACCATGGGCAGTCAAAATGAGCAACACGGATGATTTATAATGTAACAGCTGGTCAGTTAATGAGATGTGAGATAGATAAGGGCAGAGAAAATAGTGCTGGAATATTTGCATATGTCATGTAAAGACATGAGTATAGGAAGTGATAAATAGCAATGAAGACTGAGGGTTTTGGAGAGAGATGAACCCCCATGCTATTCTTCAATACACATGATGCTGCGGAATTGATTAGTCTCCTATTTTCTTGTCTTCAGTAAGTTCCATTCTGTGGGAAGTTTAGCACTAATTGTTTGTTTCCTCCATTCATCCCTACTTAAAATGGGCACAGGACATGTCCTGGGGAGTCAAGGTGGGCCAGCATGATTTGACCACACCGAATGATTGATCTGTAAAAGTACGGGGCTAGAACCATATATAGCGTGCCTTACTGTAGTTACACAGCACCTGCTTGGAGAATTCTGATGAAAGCATCTGCCCACAAATTCGTGTATGTGACAGTCTTTGAATATACCAAATGTACCAACTATGCAGCAGGATCATCATCACCATGTGACATGCCGATAAGCGTGGGCGGTCATGTTTCGCCATCTCACACGATCAGAGTCGTGGATCAGCTCTATGTTCTTGTCTCCACCATACCATGTGGCCAAGCCTTCCAGGTATTTACTTCTCTGCCTTCCCCTTGTTTTCTTCTCAATCCTGCCAGTTGTCATCAAGTTCTCCAATTTCCTCGGTCATGTGATGAGAAGAGAGGCATTGGAGAACATCCTAACAACTGGAAAGATCGAGGGGAAGAGAGGCAGAGGTAGACCAAGAGAAGTGATGCTGGATGGATTGAGACGGTGGCATGGAGGAATATCAGCAGCAGAGTTGATCCACAAAACCAAAGACCGAGATCTATGGAGAGCCATGAACGCCTACGCCAGCCGGCACGGCACTTGATGATGATGATGAATGTGTCCAAAAAACTGTGACTGTCTTCGTCTAATTTCTCTAATCAGTTTACAATTTTCATTTGTTTCTTGTAGGACTTGATCTTTGGTTTTTCTGTCTGTCCGTGGTATTCTTTGCATTCTCCTCAGAAACCACATTTCCACAGCCATCAGATGTTTTTCAGCTTGTCTGATCATTGTTCACGCTTCACACCCATATGAATTGCAAACAATTAAGTATATTTAGCTCCCGTGAAAAGAAGAGACATACTAAAGACAGACACGATGTGTTTAGTATGTCTCTTCTTTTCGCAGGAGCTAAATATACTTAATTGTTTGCAATTCATATTGTTATATCCTGCTGCAGCCTCTGCTTTTTCTTTTGTTTCACATCCATACAAAAGTACAGGTTCTATGTAGCATCTCAACACTCTTTTTCTCATTTCAATTGATATCTTTTTATTGTTCATTATGTTTTTCATCTTGTAAAAGGCTACCTTCGCAATGGCAATTCTTGTTCTAATCTCTTCAAGGCATCTCCCATCAGATGTTATGACTGTTCCGAGGTAACTGTATCGATTCACTTGCTTAAGAATATGCCCATTTACTCATAAATCACATTGTGGTATTTCCTTCTTCCCAGTGACGACCATAATCTGTGTCTTCTTACTATTCAGTTCTAACCCTAGTTGTTCACTGTGTGCAACAACCACATCTACTAAATGTTGCAGGTCCTGTTCATTGTTTGCAATCAATATCTAATGTTATTGATGTTACGTTCATCCAGTGGTGATTTCTCTCATATTTTCTATTTTTCTGTAAATATTTTCAATGTATATGGAAAAAATATCTGGAGGAATTACAGATCCCTGTTGCACATCTCTCTTAATAGGCTGATATTGACCTACTTCATTATAAATCTTTATGGCAGCTTGATATCTGCAAATGTATGCAAAGAAATGTGATATTGTAAGATGGGATTACAATCTTTATTTGATTTGATACTTTCTACTCTCTTCTCTCTTCATGATTGCTTTCAAGCTGTGAATGAAGATTTCTACTGTCTGAGTTGTGTGATCTTTGGGAGGAGGACACTGGAGTACGTATGAAGAAATCCACTGTTGAGATTTCCTTCTGTGATTTATGGGAGGAGACGACTGGAGTACTTATGGAGAAATCCACTGTTGAGATTTCCTTGTGTGATCTATGGGAGGAGGAGAGAGACTGGAGTACTTATGGAGAAATCCACTGTTGAGATTCCCTTGTGTGATCTATGGGAGGAGACTGGAGTGCTTATGCAGAAATCCATGTGCAATGAAGGTGACCCTTAAGCAAATCCAAAAAGAAAACCAAAACTGGGTTGTAAATCTGAGCTGTTTTTATAAAAAACAAGAAAAAATTATGACTTACAAGTAAGCTTTCACACATTAATATTAAACAAAAAAGCTTATAACATTTTTGTCAGAGTTAACATCATCATTCCCAGTGAAACAGTAGCCAACAGGACATTTTGAAAAAAATACTGATGAAATTTGATTGAAGAATTTCATCATCATGTATTTCCTCCTGAGGTATTAGCATGTATATGTAGGACAGAAACTCTGAGGTGGTGGATGGGGCCTTTAGCCTTCTCTGACAAGGACAGAAACTGAGGTGGTGGAGTGGGCCTTTAGCTTTCTCTGACAAAGACAGAAACTTTGAGGTGGTGGATGGGGCCATTAGTTTTCACTGACAAGGCAGAAACTCTGAGGTGGTGGATGGGACCTTAGCCTTCTATGACAAAGACAGAAACTCTGAGGTGGTGGATTGGGCCTTTAGCCTTCTCTGACAAGGACAGAAACTCTGAGGTGGTAGATTGGGCCTTCAGCCTTCTCTGACAAGGACAGAAACTCTGAGTTGGTGGATTGGGCCTTTAGCCTTCTCTGACAAGGGCAGAAACTCTGAGGTGGTGGATGGGACCTTAGCCTTCTATGACAAAGACAGAAACTCTGAGGTGGTGGATTGGGCCTTTAGCCTTCTCTGACAAGGACAGAAACTCTGAGGTGGTAGATTGGGCCTTCAGCCTTCTCTGACAAGGACAGAAACTCTGAGTTGGTGGATTGGGCCTTTAGCCATATCTGACAAGGACAGAAACTGAGGTGGTGGATTGGGCCTTTAGCTTTCTCTGACAAAGACAGAAACTCTAAGGTGGTGGATGGGGCCTTTAGCTTTCACTGACAAGGCAGAAACTCTGAGGTGGTGGTTGAGTCTTTTAGCCTTCTCTGACAAGGACAGAAACTCTGAGGACCCAAGTGTACACTGCACTTTTTAAAAATCCCTGGAGGGATTGAAAAGAACAGGATGAATAGGCTGCTGCCAGTCTACATTTCAAAATTAGAAAATTTGCCCACAAAAAGAATATGGCACATGTAATTCTGGTTGAATTATTGAAATATTGATCCTCGCAGGTGCTGCAGAGTTGATGCACTGAGCTAAGATTGTCCTGTGTTGTCTGGAAGAAGAATTATGAAGATACACATGTGCAATAATAGGCTAAAAAGTTTTTATTTTTTTTGGGGGGGGGGGGGGGGGGGGGGGGGGCTGCTCACTTTGAAATCGAGCGTAGTCAATACACACTACTTCTAGTAGTGCTGAACTGAATTTTGCGTGTGGATTAGCTTTCCCTATAACAGTGTCCCTTGCCATCAGGCGAAGCCACTCTGACTTCAGAGATACTTGTAATTTATGTCTTCAAGTCAAGGACGAGAGGTCAACATTTTAGTCCAACTGTCCGGTGTAGGGGTTGAACTCCTTACCTCAGTTTCAGCACACCGGATGTTTAAGAACACATGTTCTTATCCATTCGGCCGTGCTGACCAACAACAAGGGGTTTACAGGCAAGAGGTTTGACTTCACTGTACCAGGTTTTATTCCATATGGCTCAATTGCTGTCCGCAGGGCAGCCTGCTGAAATCTGAGCACAGAACACGATCTACGTGGCTCCAGCGGACTAAACTAAAAGCACACCATGTCATAGTTCGTAACAGTTACCATTAATGTAGTTCTGTTTGCATTCCTATTATTTTCCAGTTTTTAAACCAGCAGACAGACAATCCACAGTTGAAAATTTTGGCATCTGAAGTGCTGTTTGCTCTGAGTCTGAACAATTTTACAGCCGTGTTTAACAAAATCTCAGCAAGGTAAATGAAGGAATGCATTTATCTCTTTTATGTTTTATTTAGCTTTCCTTTTTTTTTCCACAACTATACAAATATTACAGGTGACACTTGTAATTACTGTGAATTATTTTATTGACTCAGAAATGTGAAATGTAAAATATTAAAAAAATGAAGCAGTAGTACAAACAATGGTCTGTAAAGTTGTATTCCCACTGTCCTATCAGTACCCTGGCCATATCTTTGATGTTATTGAGGTCATGCTATATACAGATTGACATCTCCATGGCCAAATGGTTACACTGCCTGCCTCACGCTCTAAAGGTCGTGGGTTAGATTCTGGGCTAAGTTGTTCAGTTCATGAGTGCTGGGGGTCGTCGCTGGAACTGCAGATTTCAAGCTTTGTGCGATGCTTTCAGCAGGCTGTCCTGGGGAAAGAGACCGAGCCATGTGGGATAAAACCCGGTGTAATGTAGTTGACCCCCATGCCTTTTAAACCCTTTGTTAAATATAAAGATCCTGTGTGTGTGTCCTGTGTTGTACACTGTTCTCTTTCTCCTTGTCACATGTTCCTTTCACTTTTGCCTCTTGTGCCCCAGTTCTTGCAGACCAGACTTTGAGAACATCCAGATTTTTTTGCAAAATGATAAATGCCTGTCAGAGAACAACAGAGAATCATTTGTAATGGAGAGGTTAGGCCAGTTTAGTCTATATACAAAAAGATTTGAGTTAAGTGCATGTTTGGTATAAGGTCTTTCTTAACAGAATTTGGGCTGAAATAAAAATGTACAACTTATTAAGAACACAAAGGATATGTGGTTGTGAAGACACATTGTCTGCACCAGCATATGATGAAAATCCCTAGACTCAAAAACAATATGGAGACTGCAATGTAACATTTTTTTCTGATATGTTTCAGATTTATGTTTGGATATGTTCATGCTGATTTTTGTGTGTGCGCTTGCTCGCTTTGAACTCAAGCGTAGTCTGTACACATTACTTCTAGTAGTGCTGGACTGCACGTGGATTAGCTTTCCCTATTAACAGCGTCCCTCGCCTTCAGGCGAAGCCACTCCGACTTCAGAGATACTTGTAATTTATGTCCCCAAATCGAGGACGATAGCTCAACATTTTAGTCCAACTGTCCGGTGTAGGGGTTGCACCCCTTACCTTGGCATTAACACACCGGATGTTTAACAATACATGTTCTTATCCATTCGACCAAGCTGACCTACGTTCAATGCTGAAGTCTGCATGTGTATGAAGAAAATTTATGTTTGGATATGTTTATATGATGTCTGTGGGTGTATGAAGAAGAAGATTTATGTTTGGATATGTTCATATGATGTCTGTGGGTGTATGAAGAAGAAGATTTATGTTTGGATATGTTTATATGATGTCTGCATGTGTATAACGAAGATTTATGTTTGAATATGTTCATATGATGTCTGTGTGTGTATAAAGAAGGTTTATGTTTAAATATGTTCATATGATGTCTGCATGTGTATGAAGAAGAAGGGATTTATGTTTGAATATATCCCTGCTGATGTCTGCAGGTTTACAAAGAATAAGAAGATTTATGATTGTAAATGTTAATATTCATTCATTCATTCAGTAGCATGTCCTTTGCAGAACCTCGCTCCCATAACAACCTTCCAGAAAACCTCTCGATCATAAGCAAGATGTCCCATGTCCGATACACTCATCTGGAGATCATCCGCCACATCCTGCATCCATCTTCTCTTTGGCCTTCCTCTTCCTCTCTTCCCAGACATATACCCCTCCATTATTGTTCTCTCCAAACTTTTGTGACGTTTCAAGTGACCAAAATATTTCAATTTTCTTTGTTTTATCATCTTTAATAGCCAACCTTCTTCAATATTCAGCTCTTGAAGTATGGATGCATTTGTTCATTTCTTTACCCAAGATATTCTTAGAACTCGTCTAAAACATTTATATTCAAAGGCATTTATGCGCTGTTCAGCTTGTTTAGTAAGTGTCCAGGTCTCAAAGGCGTATGTTGCAATGGGAAGGATGCATGCTCTTAAAAATCTAATTTTTGTAGTTCTGTCTGTCCCACTCCATAATTTATTCAGTTGTTTTAGTCTTTGAAGAGCAATTGATAGTCGTCGTTTAATTTCTTTCATTGTTTCACCATTGTTGGTAATCAATGACCCAAGATATTCAAAATTTCCCACCACCTCCAATTTTTTCTCATTAATATATATTTCTTTCTCCATAGTAGTTTTATCTGTATGCACTATCTTTGTTTTTACTATGTTAAGAATATGTTAATATGCACAATGTAATATACAATTAAGTGGGAATATTCTTAAACAAGTGAATCAGTACAATTATCTCAGAATAGTCATAACATCTGATTGGAGATGCCTTGAAGAGATTAGAACAAGAATCGCCATGGCGAAGGTAGCCTTTTACAAGATGGAAAGCATACTGACCAATAAAAAGATGTCATTTGCAACGAGGAAAAGTGTTAAGGTGCTACATAGAACCTGTACTTTTGTTAGTTAGTTAGTTAGTCGAGGTTCCAACTTCACGGCAACGGGTCGTCCCCATTATGCTCCATTCCCATGCCAGTGAATATCACACAAAATGCTCCCCACTGTCCAATGTGAAAAGTGGAATAGACGGGAGTCTCGGCAATCCAACAGCCCGCACAGGTACACTGTGCATAATGCCGCCGTCAGAATGTCAACACAGAATTCATCCATGACCACAGTTCATCGTTAATGGACTTGGCAGTCACCAGAAAGACCTCATTGACTCAGGTTTTCTCACATGGCTCGGTCTCTTACCGCAGGGCGACCAGCCGTAAGTGTCGCACAAAGCACAAACTCCGCAGCTTCAGCGCTGACTCCCAGGAGTCTCCCAAAAAATGCACTCGTGAACCGAAAGGGCAAAACAGTCAATTCAGCAACCGCCGGTAGCCATTGTTCCGAACATGCAGTTTACTGTACAGGACAGATGTAAAAGCATTCCACGCGAATTTCACAGCTCACGGTGTCGCCCACACACTCACTCAGTAGCAGAGCGACGGAACCATGTACTGCCAGTCCAACATGAGGAAAATGCAATTGCAAACCGTACCCACAAGCATAAACACGCCACAGGCCTTAACGGCTCAACGCCTAACCGCCATGCTGGCGACCGGAAGTCGACCTGTACTTTTGTATGGATGTGAAGTGTGGACAATGAGCTGACAAGGTGAAAAACATCTGATGGCTGTGGAAATATGGTTTGTGAGGAAAATGCAAAGAATACCATGGACAGACAGAAAAACCAGTGACCAAGTCCTACAAGAAACAAATGAAAATCGTAAACTGATTAGAGAAATTAGACATAGACAGTCACAATTTATTGGTCACGTTATGAGAAGAAATAAATTGGAGAACTTGGTGACAACTGGCAAGATTGAGGGGAAAAGAACAAGGGAAAGGCAGAGAAGTAAATACCTGGATGGCTTGGCCACATGGTATGGTTGAGGCAAGAACACAGAGCTGATCCATGACTGGTGATCGTGTGAGTTGGCGAAACATGACAGCCCATGCTTATCGGCATGGCACATGATGATGATAATGTTAATATGATGTCTGTAGGTTTATGAAGAAGATTCATGTTTTTAGTCTCACGCCAACCCTCTTAGTTTCCTCTAATGACATGCAAGGTAGGATATAATGTTACCATTCTTTATTTACCTTTTGGGCTCCAGTAAGACACAGGCAGATGTGTTTTGTATGCATTATTATTCACTACTAGACTTCTACAGATGATTGTCTCAAAAATATGGATCACATTGTTCTACATATTGTTTCACATAGATCATACTTGTTCTAATCTTACGGGTTGTGTACCACAAACATAATTTTTTTGCAACCCGGCAGGTGTGTAAAGTATGAATCCACAGGATTATCAAGGGTTGCTCCTCTATGTATGTTCTGTCTGGTCAGAGAGTTCACTTCTGCTGTCATCTAGCCTGTGTCAGACATGTGATTCTTCACCATCACAATGGTCCTTGAGTAAGAGAGATTTTTCTAAGTTGAGTATCCACACAGAAGAAGTGAAAATATATGAGTAGATGTACGTTGAGGCAAGGGGAAAATTCAGACGCATGTAACTTCACTACCTACATCACTAAAACTTCATATTTGTCTGTAATACAGACTTTGGCCCAGTTGCTTGATATAGTCTTGAAAATGAAAAACTAAAAATCTGCTGAATTTGAGTAATTTTACAGAGAACCATGCAAGCAGTTTCCTATTAATTATTTGTGATAGTGTTCTTATCATTCACACCTACATATTTTGTGTGATAATTATTTTCAAGGCACTTCTTCTTCTTCTCTTCTTCAGCGTTCCGAGCCATTGAGGTTCTTTGCTGCAAATACAATCCGTCTCCATTCGTCTCTCTGGTGGACCTTCTCTTGCCAGTCGTTGATTCCAAGTGCTTGTAGGTCTGTACATGTATTATCTCTCCACCGCCTTCTTGGTCTACCTCGGGGTCTACGGTCATTTATTTCCTGAGTGTAAGCGAGTTTTGTTTCCCTATTATCTTCCATTCTTTCTATATGCCCCAGCCATTGTAGTCTATTAGCCTTCATGATACCAGTGATTAGCGGGGACTTAAACAGATCATAAATGTCTTTGTTACTTCTTCTTTTCCACTCTCCACTTTGTGTATCCCTAATGGGTCCAAAGATGCGTCTTAAAATTTTGTTCTCAAAGGTTTGTAACAAGGCTTCGTCTCTTTTCGTTGTACTCCAGGTTTCAGAGCCATACAGCACAACTGGTCTGATCAGTGTTTTGTATATTGTGATTTTGGTGTTACGAGATAGCGCCTTTGATTTTAGTAGATGTTGTAGTGCATAGTATATCTTATTTCCAGAGTTGATTCTAGTTTGTATTTCTTCCCTTATGATGTTGGAGCAGTTGAAGATTGTACCCAGGTATTTGTATGTTTCCGTTCTTTTAATGGTCATATTATCTATTTGTATGTGGCCAGAGTTTCTAGCCATTCCGTCTCTTGAAATTACCATATATTCTGTCTTATCTTGGTTGATAACCAGCCCCATCTGTTGGGCTTTTCCCTTTAAGTGAGTCAATATTTCCAATGTCTTTTGTTCACTTTGCCCTATAATATCTATATCATCTGCATAACCAAGCAGCTTGGATGTTCCTCCAATATCACATTCCTCCTTTACCTTCCTTACAACTTTCTCTAGAGCCAGATTGAAGAGTAGCGGCGATAGTGCATCACCCTGTTTCAAGCCAGATGTTATTTGGAAGGGGTCTGATTTCCTGCCTTTATATGTTACTATATTATAAGTATCTTCCATGCATAGTCTGGTCATGTTGATTAACTTCCTTGGTATTCCAAATTCCTGCATAGCATTCCATAGACTATTCCTATGGACACTATCATAAGCCTTTTTAAAATCCACAAAAATGTTATGGAGATCTCTTTTATATTCCCAATGTTTCTCGGCTATTTGTCGTAAGATAAATATCTGATCTATTGTTGATCTGTTTTGTCTAAAACCCGCCTGGTAGTCACCTAATATGTCTTCTGAATATGGTTTTAGTCTATTTAGTAATACTGCGGATAGTATCTTATAGCTTGTGGACAGTAGTGATATTCCTCTATAATTTCCACATTGGAAATATGTCGTATATTTTGAAGGGACTGGCAATCACTAAAGTGCATGACCCATCTCTGTTAAAGGTAGCTGGGCCCCATCCTCTTCTTATATGTAAATAGATCAAGAAATTTTCAAGGCACTATGATATCAAAATGATGGTTAGAGCTAGTTAAATGAAATTTAAATATCTTTAGATTTATAACTTTGTGACAGAATTACAAGGTGCTTTACATAACTTTGGGTGCACTTAGCATGATATATTCTGTAATCATTGTCCAAACAAGGTTAGTGGCTTTGTCCCAAGTGGAGGAGACGTCAGATTTGTCCGACCTGGAACTGATTCAACACATGAACATGGACTTATCTCGTCTGACAAAACTACTCAATGGTGAGTGTCTTTATATTGATTACATTAGGTGAATTATTTTCTTCATCAGGTCAAGTAGAGGTAGTCTGATGGCAGATATTGTCCCTGGGTTGTGAGATGTTGGACCTTCACAAATTCCAGGTCACAACTTATGAGGCAGGATAGCCAGTTCCCTTCCTCATCACCTTTGCTTCTCAGACAATTCCCAGAACATTCAGACAATTATCTGGTGCCCTCTGGGTCACCCTCAGAGGTCATACTGGTAGGAGAAAAATAATACTGCCTCTGCTGGGGATGAAACCTGGACCACTGTTTTGTGAGGCAAGCTCACTAACCACACTGTCACTACGTATCCCTGTACATAATGAAATTAATCATATAAAATTGAAATAACAGAAATTAAATGTGTAAAACAAATTCTAAATGTGTCAGAAATGATGATATCAGGAAGAATGTAGGACAAGACCAGTGTTTGACATGACAGGCATTTGATCCAATGTAGTTCAGATACAAAGCTAAATGTATGTTCCATTTTATATATATCTCACCATCTCATCTTTTGTGTGTGTGTGTGTGTGCGCGCGTGCGCATGCGCACACACACACACACACAGAGGAACATTCTTTTAGATCAACTGAATGTTAGCTCATGCCAGGATGAAGGAATACAAATAAATACCCAGCACTGCTAATGAGAGATGAAATATTGAGAGAAGGGACAAGTGACGATACAATTAAAATCTTCAGAATCTCATGTTGGAAGGCACTACATCGACAGTGAGAACAGGGAAGAAGAGGAGGATGTGAAGGAGAAGTTGTGGGGGAAAAACATACCATATTATAGACCAGTCTCATAGTCTATGGTTAAACAGCATATGGTGAAGGAAAAATTAGAAACGTTATCAAACTCCTTCTAAATAAGCTGAACAGCGCATAAAAGCCTTTGAATATAAATTGTACAGACAGGTTCTAAGAATATCTTGGATAAAGAAAAGAACAAATGCATCCGTACTTCATGAGCTGAATATTGAAGAAGGTTGGCTATTAAAGACTACAAAACAAAGAAAATTGAAATATTTTGGTCACTTGAAACATCATGAAAGTTTGGAGAGAACAATAATGGAGGGGTATATGCCTGGGAAGAGAGGAAGAGGAAGGCCAAAGAGAAGTTGGGTGCAGGATGTGGCAGATGATCTCCAGATGGGTGTATCAGACGCAGGACATCTTGCTTGTGATCGAGATGTTTTCCGGAGGGTTATGGGAGAGAGGATCTGTCAAGGACATGCTGCTGAATGAATGAATGAACGAATCAAACCCTTGAAAGATAGGACAGCTACTGGTCCAGATGGTATCCCAGCAGAAGCACTTAAAGCCAATATATACGTAGCAACCAAATTATTGCACAAATGATTTAGCAGTCTTGTAGTTTGGAGAAATGCTAGCATACTGGAGAGAAGGATATCTGATGAACCTGTCAAAGACAAGGGACCTGCAGGAGTGGGAAAATTACTACTCAATTTCAAACATACATTAATTAGTGCCTGTATAGAATAGGACTAATATAGTGTGATATATATAATGCATAGTTTATGAAGAGAACTAAACAAATTACAATGAATTAAGATGTGAGAAAAAATGGCTGGCACTGGATAGTTCACACATTGATACATCCTGTAACTAGAAAGCCCTTTCTGTAAAACCCACAGAGTGAAAGAAATAGAAGGAGACCTCACAACACACCACATGGAGAAGTGAGTTAGAGATGAATAACGTGAGGAGGACAGGGGGGGGGGGGGGGCTGCAGGAGATGTCCAAAGGTAGGAGAGCTTGGCGTGAACTGGTTGAGGACCTGTACTTCATTGGGGGATACAAGGCAGAAGAGGAAATAACAATATTTATAAAATCCTTTTAAGTATAAACAGACACTTTTGGCTCTTAGATTTCATGTTTAGAAACATTGTATATAATAGAAAGTTGTTGACATAACAAAATTTGATGACTTTAACATTTCTTTATCGTGACGGCAAACACAATTGTTTTTATGTTAATTAGTTTATTTGTAAAAGTTTTAATTTTTTGGTTTCTTCGTGTGATACTTATAAGTTTAACTTGGCAGAAGTTGTGTCCAAATTCAAGATGCTGAAGTCTCGACCTGTGATTATCACCCTAGGACAAAATTTAGAAAAGGTAAGATGCTGAACATTTCAGTGATAGATATTGATTTTAGATTTTTCTTAGGCAGACTCACTTTAAATGTGAATGATTTAAACAATAGAATCAAATGTATTCCAATTTAATTTTACTGTGAAACATTTTTCAAACAATTTCGTAGCATTGAGAAAACCAAAAAAAATGGCAGGTCATTTGATATGCTAGTTTGTGAGATAACCTAAAAACAAAACAATAAGTGGGTGTGTCAAGTGTTGGGACCATCACATGTTTTTAGACCTGCATACATGGAGGAATAGGTGGCCAGTCTTTACCTCCCATAGTGAACGATGAGAGCTGGCATCCAACCCTTGTCCGACTGCATACACCAATGCTGAGATAACATGGCAAAAAAAATATATTATTTTTATGGCAAGAATAGTTTATGTAATAGAGAGTTGTAAAAATGAACAACTCTGGTGGCTTGAGAATTCTTTTATTTACCACATCATTGTGTCAAAAATATTATTTCTGTTATTATTCACTAGCTTATTAGCACAATTCTTTATCTTTTTCAGAGAAATGAGTATTAAATCCTAGTAAATAAAAGCTTTCAGTACATGCATGTATGCATTTGGATTATAATTATATTTGAATTAAAAAAAATTAATATTAAGCCAGGACTTTGCAAATATGATACTTTTGGGACATTTTGGCACATGACTATCCATAATAATAACATATGAACAGAAGATGCTGAAAGAAGTCCAGAAATGTAGCTGACAAACACAGTAGACCCATTGACTCATTGAGTATTTTCTCAAATCAAGTCCAGAAATGAAGCTGACAAACACAGCAGACCAGTATTTCCCCAAAACAAATCCAGAAATGTAGCTGACAAATACAGCAGACCAGTATTTCCCTAAAACAAATCCAGATATGTACCTGACAAACACAGTAGACCCATTGACTCATTGAGTATTTTCTCAAATCAAGTCCAGAAATGTAGCTGACAAACACAGCAGACTAGTATTTCCCCAAAACAAATCCAGAAATGTAGCTGACAAATACAGCAGACCCATTGAGTATTTTCTCAAAATGAGCCCACAAATGTAGCTAACATACACAGTAAACCAGTATTTATGAATTCTATAATATGAGGATAACTCTGAGCCCAGATTATCTCACAAGTAACAAGACTTGATGAGTAACACGGAAAGGTAAAAGAGTTTATTTCATTTGCATCGGTTTCTTTCCTGTTTTTCAGAAAATTACAGGGAAAAGGAATAAAAACACATTCGAAACATTATTTTATGTTTTATTATTTCCGATGTCAGCAGTAAGGTTTTGATGTAAATGTTGAATAAATAAATTCACCACAATGAGCTTTCATTTAAAAAAGACCCATCTAACTACATTCATTGGCACCTTTCCGTCTTGACAGACGATAGTTTGTTACATTGTGCTTCAAAAAGGCTTAATAACTACAACCCATGGTAGGAGTGAATGTGACTGATCAGACCAATTCGCACTGTAAATGTTTGTCCATAGTGGATGCATTTGAACACATGGTCATTTTCACCATCACGCACCATCTTACGTCTCACGCGCTCAATGTGTGATTTATTTGCAATCATTTTCTCTTTTGTCTTTATTCCATTTCTGATATTTCCCCTCCACACAACACGATCGGCGATGACTTGCTCCCAATGTGCATTATCAATGCCTGTATCAGTCATGTCCTGCTTACACACATCTTTGTATTGTAGTAGACCTTGAGATCTCTTACCCATCAAAAAAGATGTCCTTTGGTATTCTACCATCATCCATCCTCCTAACGTGTCCTATCCATCTAAGTCTGCGAAGACTGAGCATGGAACAAACCGTCACACCACCTGATCTTTCTAATACTTCAGTATTTGTAATTTTGTCTTGCCACTTAATACCAAGTATTCTTCGCAGACACCGCATTTGAAAGCTGTTTAAACTTTCTCTTGATGTGAGTAAGTTGACCAGGTTTCACTGCCATAAAGAAGAGTACTTAGGACACAGGCTTGGTAGACGAGAACTTTTGTTTTGGCAGTAAGCTTCCTGTTCTCCCAGACTCTTTTTGCTAACATGTTCGTTGTTGTTGCTGCTCAATCCTGATGTTGATTTCCTGATCTAGGGATATGTAAAATGGTCTTATCTCTAGTTCTTCGTCGTCAATAAAGATTGATGGTACCCCATATGCACCTTGTGACATAATCTGTGTCTTTTTTGTTGTTAATTGTTAAACCAAATTCAGAACAAGCATTGGAGAATGCAGATAGTAGATGTTGTAATTCTTCCTTATAGTGGGTCGTAATTGCAGCATCATCCGCAAAAGCAACTCTCTGATTAGTACCCTCCTAATTTTGGTCTTGGCCTTCAATCTCTGGGCATTATAGAGGCCACCATCTGAGCGTGAGTGAATGTATATACCACAATCCTGATCACGAAAGGCATATTTCAGTAGAAGTGAAAAGTATATTCCAAAGAGGGTGGGAGCTAGTACACAACCCCGGGAAGGTTAACCCGGTCAACAAATGCCCGCAGAAGTCGGATGTGTCGGCCTAACGGCGCAAGAACGCAGCTCTGCTGTGGACAGGCACAACGCAATCACGTCCGAAAAAAAACTCCGGATGAACGAAGAAGAAGAAGTACACAACCTTGCCTAACTCCACTCTTGATTTCAATTTCTTCTGAAGTTGTACCATCAAACTTGATTATACCCTTCATGACTGTGTGGAGCAATTCCACAATGGACAGAAGAGTTGGTGGACAGCCAATTTTCTTTAGTGCCTTGAACAGACCATCATGACTGACCAAATCAAATGCTTTTGTGTGGTTGATGAAGGCAATAAAAAGTGGCTGATTCTGTTCACAGCATTTTTCTAGCATTTGTCGCAATGAGAATATTATATCAGTGGTAGACTGGCTCCATTGAAAGCCACACTGTGATTCGGGGTAGTCTTGATCTCCCAGGACTTGAAGTCTGCACAGAACAATTCTGGCAAATACTTTCCCAACAAATACACAGAAGTGAGATGCCCCTATAGTTGTTATGGTCGCTCATATCCCCCTTGTTCTTGTACAATGTTATGATGCTTGAGTCTTTGAAATCCTGTGGGACTTGTCCTTCTCACCAGCATAGCTCAATTAGCTGGTGGATCTGTAGAGTGAGTGTGAGTTGCCCACTCCTGATAACCTATATTGTTATTCCATCCTTACCTGGAGCCTTGCCAGATGCAATTTCATTAATAGCACACTTAACTTCTGTTATGGTGGGAAATGTGTCCAGGTGGTCAAGAGCTGGCAGGGTTTTATGGCATTGAGGGCTTGAGTAAAGCTCCAAATGGTGTTCTGTCCATCTGCTGTTTCTTATCAGTGATGATTTCTCCAGTCAAGGTTTTCAGTGGTGCACTTCTTTTGATCTCTGGACCACAGGCCATCTTTATCCCTTCATACATGCTTCTGTTTCCCTTATCACTTGCATTTTGAATGCACTTTAATAACTTGATCCAATGGTTGTTTGCAGACTGCCTGGCAGCCTTTTGCATATCCCTCCTAGCTTGCTTCAGCTCACTGAGAGTATTTCACGTTATTCTTTCCTTGTTTCTTAAGAGAGCTATCTTATTTCTATCAATCATAGGCTGCAGTGTCTTGCTGTTTGCCACAAACCAGTCCTGCCTCTTATGATCCACAGTGCCATAAACCCTCACTGCTGTTTTATAAACAGTTTCCTTAAGTTTACCTAACTTTTCACTTGCTGTACAATTTTATGATATATCAGTGAAAGTGTCCTAAAGTTTCTGTTGGAACTCAAAGCACTTATCAGGATCTTGGGTGTTAATAATATTAATCCTGGGGCTATATTTATGTTTAGTCGTGTAGATTCTCTTCTAGTTAATGATGTTTGAATCAAATGTCTTCGTGTGATTATGAAGTTTAGCTGATGCTAGTGACCGAATCTTGGGTGTTTTCAAGTGGCCTTATGCTGCTCTTTTGTTTAAAAAAAGGAGTGTAATATACAGGTCGTTTCTGGTGTAATGCTCCAGCAGCCGTTGCCCATTATCATTCATGTGACTGATGTTGTATTTTCCAAGGCACACTGGCCATGAACTCGAGTCCTTGCCCACATGAGCATTAAAATAACTGAGCATATATACATGTATCCGATTTTGTTACTGCCTTGATCACAGAGTCTAACTCCTCATAGAATGAATCCTTCATATAATCAGAGGAAGTGAGTGTTGGTGGTAAGGTGGCAAAACCACAAGTGGTTGCCAAGCGCAGGGATAATAGTCTTTCATTTCCGCCAGCTGAAATTTCAATCATTCCCAGTAGTGAATTCTTCATCGCAAAGTCCACTCCATGTTGTCTGTTTACTTCCTGCCCTCTACCTTTCCGAGAAAAGGTGTAATTGTTTTCCCTGAGTGACCCTTCCCTCAACGAGGTGAGTCTCCTGCAGGCCAGCAATATCAGTGTTAAGGCGATTAAGTTTGGCATCAATCAAAGCTGCTTTTCTCACATTGTCAATATTTGTCAGGTCAGTGGAAAATCCTGGACATATGGTTCTTATGTTCCATGTTGCAAGCTGTAGCTTGAGGTTTCTATTTTTCTTATTAGTAGTACCTGGTGCATTGGTTTTACAGCCTGCGATTCAGATTTTGTCTTTGCCCCAAGCACCCATTGAAGCAGGCAGGCTGTGGTGGATCAGCACCCAATTGGCCAGGGGCTGCCCAGCTTGAGGCGGGCGGTAGCTGATCAGTGACACCTACAGGTGTCACCCACCATCAGAGGCAACCCATGGCACCCCATGTCTATGCCAGTTGACAAGGACTTATAACACATAACTGATACCTCTCGCTTTGATTCGGAGACCGGTTAAGACCAGGGATGGAGTTATACCTCTCCATAGCACAAAGCCTGGGCTGAATTTAAGAAACCATGTGTTGCCCATGCAGCATGATCCCTCTCTCGGCCTGCTTATTTCACTCTAGAGGAAAGGTAACACCAATACATCTGGAACAAGACAAGCTGCAGAAGCTAAAGGACCAGCAAAGCAATGCTCTGTCCGCCTGTCAAAGCTTCATTCCTAGACCAGCTGCCAACCAAGGCATAGGGCCTGGTCTGTCCTGCCATGACATTTTGTCTTTAGGTTGCATTTCCTCGCACCAGCATAAGGCTTGTACCCTCCCAATTGTGCTCCTCTGCCCTAAGCTGTTGGCACAATGTGGGGTGTTGGGTTGAGTGAGCACTGCCCAACATTCGGCACTAACAGAAAGCAGGTAGTACCGTCTACTGTCATACAGTAGCTCAGTCATATCTGACTAAGACCTGACATAAACTAACTGCATACTTCCAGACATAATCTAGTTTGCTTTGTCTGAAAAACAGTCACATGATAGAACATATGTAATTGTATACAAACTGACATTATGTTTCATATACTTCTAGTATTTTATTGGGTTTAGTCAGACACTTGATGAGTTGACAGAATGACATGTGAGGCAATCAACTGTTACATTTTTTATTGAAGAGTACAGAGCATGAATAATTGTCTTTACCACATAATACCACATGATGATGCTATGTGGGTATGTATGTTTAGGCAACAGTATAATATCTGTAGAATAGTTTGTTTCACATCTACATTTATCTGTGTATACTTTCTTTTCTCACAAAATGTTTGTTTTATGTTTGTTAAAAAGGTCATTTTTGCAATATGGAGTAAAATGTTTCCATATTTAAAACATAAGAAATCCAAAGATATAAAATACCTGATCAATTATAAAATTGAAAAAAAGAAACAGTATATGTAAATGTAAAATGCTGGTGTTGATAGTGATGTCCTGTAAAGGATATGCGAAAAAAAAAAAATGAAAATGTGAAGTTTGTTTCGTTCCATGTATAAAACATTGATTAAGAATTTGTTTTCTTGTTTTAGGCTATATGGAATTGGATGGACAACTATCCACATGAGTTTACAGATTTGCATAAACGTCCAAATGATGAACTTCAGGGTAGGTTACTGCTTGTTAAATAACATGATTGTGTTTTATGTTAACGATATCAAGCAAAAAGAAATTGCTGTAGTAACCATAACTCAAAATACATTGATTTAGTACAGACATTTAACAAAAACTGAAAGGCCCAATGGTCTTCTCAAAATACATTGATTTAGTACAGACATTTAACAAAAACTGAAAGTCCCAATGGTCTTGGGTTTAAATCCCTTTTGAGGTAGGATCTGTTTGTGGACACATGTCTCTGGGGTTGATGCAGTCTTAGCATAAGGGCTGTTGCCATGATACTGGCCACATCTCCTGTGGAGTGTCAAGTCCAGAACATGTACCTATCAGCAAATCTCCAGTGTGCCATGATAGTGTGCCCAGGGCACTCTTGACCTGTTAGCAAAATGTTAGAAGCAGTAGAAGCCACCTTTCACATCAGGCCCCAAGAAAGTCATTGCTATTTTAGTTTCATGTGTTAGATATTATTCTGCAAATACTTGTACAGATAATATTGATACTGCCACTGTGGAGTTGACTGCCTTGATGTACTGTTGGAACTTGGTAGTTTGCCAACTTGTGCATTACATGTAAATTCAGTTAGAGACAAACACTATACCTCTAAGCGAAATTCAAGGTGTCGTCGACAGTTTGAAAATAAAAGTAACCAAACAACTGTATAATTGTCTTTGGTCTCTGGTAGTGGGGATTGAATTCCTCGTTTTCTCACACAAGAGTTGTGTGTACACGTTGGACATGTTAAAAATAACTGACCAATGACAGAAAAAGAGAAAAGAAAAGTCACAACAACAGAAATGAGATTCCTGAGAAGAATACTCAATGTGTCAAGAAGAGATAAGATCAGAAATGAAGAAATCAGGACTAGAGTGGGGGTTATAGCAGCGCTCGATTGTATCAGAAAGCAGCAAGTTAAATGGTTTGGACATGTAACTAGATTACCAACTAACAGTGTGCCACAACAAGCAATGATGTATAGACCAAATGGAAGCAGAATAAAGGCTGGCCATGTAAATGATAATGGATAGAGGGAATAGCAGAGTCCATGGGAATCTTGATACATGAAGCTCATAACAGGCACTCTCCTGCTGTTTATGCTTCACTTCGACACTGCAAGGTACGAGAGGACCAAGATGAGATAAGATGAGAATGAAAAGTTGGTCAGATAACAGTTGTGAAAATTGTGAAGATATTTTAGTTAAAAAGGCTTCTGAAAGAAAACTTGTCACTGAAATAACAAATAAGCAGACATACTTTTTTGAGCATATCATATAAAGAGGACAACTGCAAATTGCATTGCTGTAAACCTAGACGACAGTAGACAGAAACAAGTGCTAATCTGGCTTCAGGGCATGGACAGACTTAAACAACACAGTCTATACATGGCATTTGAGAACAAAGGTTGTGCAGAGACATGATTGTGAGTACGTAACATTTGTTTCCGCAGTGTCTGACTTCATTGCAGTCAACTCTTAAGTTAATTGTAACTTTGTCCTTGTCGTGGTCAAATAAAGAGTATGAGAGTAGGTACATGAGAGAGGTTTCAAACTGCATGCCCTTGGCTCCTAGGTCATACGACTAGCTAGTAGATCATCCACATACTCACGTTTCTGTATTAACCCTTTACAGGGCAGACGCTTGTCCATTTTGTAGCCCTGAACGGGCAAGATTTTTTCAGGTTCGGTAAAATTTCGGGTCGCGTTAGTAAAAACATCACAAATAAGGTGTTAGTCAACCGATTTTAGTTAAATAAACAACACAATGAAGGGAAAAGCATGCAGAATATGTTACTCACATGATTGTTGTCGGTAATCCATATATGAACACAAATATTTACGAAATACGGCATGTTGTTTGTGATTTTCCATCATCTATACAGCAATTTACAAACACATTTTCAAAATCATAATCACTTTCTTTAAAGTCCGACTCAGACTGCTAATGCAAAGTAACGCTTTGCACTGATATCTAGCTCCGATTAATAGTCAATTTCGTGCCCTTTAATGTCACTTAAATTGAACAGAGCGAAATCTCGGCTATCACTTGAAGAATCACCGAAATCCGTTTTGAAAAACAGCGTAAAAACCCCGAAAACTATCAGTCCGTAAAAGTCCGTTCAAATTCTTAGTACGCGCTTTACAAATGGCGGCCACGTTGTCAAGCTCTCGGCGAAAGCGAAAGTAGCCGTCGGAAGTATCGGAAAGCCAAGAGATCGCGTTTTTACAATGCATAATAGTATCGGCCGGTTTGGGACGTCTCGCCCGTTTAGGGTATCGGACGGAAATGGCCGGTCCACCCTGTAAAGGGTTAAGCAGACTGAAAATGTGAAAATAATTCATAAACACATTATTAACATTTAATTAATCATTTCCAAAGGTCGGAATGCTACCTGGTCAAAAAAGCACGCTATAGTCGGATGTGTTGGCCTATGGGTTTCGGCCCAAGGGCGCATAACAGACACACCGCAATCACATCTGAAAAAACACTCCAGATGAACGAAAAGAAGAAGAAGAAGATTTCCAAAGGTCTTTAATGTGAAAACAAATCTAATTATTTCAGTCTCTAATATCTTGTTATGCTTATGGGTATTAACTTTTCAAATGACCGTCTCTTTTTGAAGATTGCTGTGATAAACTGTTTGATCACCTGAATGTGCTGACGGAAGGGTCTAGAAGAAGAGTTCAGATCTGGCCATTGCAGATGATGCTTTTGATCCTGTGTCCAGTGAGTATATGAAACATTGCTTTATCATGTTTATTTAATTAACTGTTCTTATTTATACATGACTTCAAAAATCTTCTTCTTCTTCAGCGTTCCGAGCCATTGAGGTTCTTTGCTGCAAATACAATCCGTCTCCATTCGTCTCTCTGGTGGACCTTCTCTTGCCAGTCGTTGATTCCAAGTGCTTGTAGGTCTGTACATGTATTATCTCTCCACCGCCTTCTTGGTCTACCTCGAGGTCTACGGTCATTTATTTCCTGAGTGTAAGCGAGTTTTGTTTCCCTATTATCTTCCATTCTTTCTATATGCCCCAGCCATTGTAGTCTATTAGCCTTCATGATACCAGTGATTAGCGGGGACTTAAACAGATCATAAATGTCTTTGTTACTTCTTCTTTTCCACTCTCCACTTTGTGTATCCCTAATGGGTCCAAAGATGCGTCTTAAAATTTTGTTCTCAAAGGTTTGTAACAAGGCTTCGTCTCCTTTCGTTGTACTCCAGGTTTCAGAGCCATACAGCACAACTGGTCTGATCAGTGTTTTGTATATTGTGATTTTGGTGTTACGAGATAGCGCCTTTGATTTTAGTAGATGTTGTAGTGCATAGTATATCTTATTTCCAGAGTTGATTCTAGTTTGTATTTCTTCCCTTATGATGTTGGAGCAGTTGAAGATTGTACCCAGGTATTTGTATGTTTCCGTTCTTTTAATGGTCATATTATCTATTTGTATGTGGCCAGAGTTTCTAGCCATTCCGTCTCTTGAAATTACCATATATTCTGTCTTATCTTGGTTGATAACCAGCCCCATCTGTTGGGCTTTTCCCTTTAAGTGAGTCAAAAATAGTGACAAGATTTGTTCCTCAATATTTTCTTCTCCAAATGTATCAGGTTTTCAACCATCTTATTCTAAGCTGTTCTACCCTTTGCTAATTCTTGTGTGGTTTTTTTCTATTGTCTTTCACACATTACATATCTCTGCTTCTAATTCTTTTTCATGTGTTTTGTGGTCTCCCTTTATTTATTTTACTATGTTGATTCCAGAAGAAGCTCAAACTATTATTAGACTATTAACTGGTGTTCTCTGTGTGTCCTCACCTTTTTCTCACTTCACAGTTCACTGGAGTTTGTCTAGTTCTCTCCATGAGAGTCATTGCTGTTTTTGTCAATCAATCTAGTCCTCTTCTGCACACAAGCACCTGTAAATAAATGTTTGTAATTGATTAATTAGTACTTTTATTGTTCTCTATGTAGTTTTGATGGTTTTAGAAGTAATAATTTGACGTTAAGAGCTGAATTAGGTAGTGGTTTTAATTTCTTTTGATTCTGATCAACTTTCTAGTGCTATGAAATCCCTTCTTGCCTTTTCTATTTTTATTTGCTTGCATATCTTTGTCTGTTCTGGTGGGCGGGGGGTATATAAGGCAAGAAGATAAAGAAGAAGTGGAGAAATGTATGGAAAGGAAGGAAAGACATTATATGATAGTGAAAGTTTGAACCTAGGAGTTATAACGCATATTTCCATAGCATGTGAGTTTCTAACAGTGTTAACAGGTCATGATATGATTGAGATTGATGATGCTTATATGCAGGATTGTAATAGTGAGTAGTATAAAAGAAAATAAATGCAGATAAAGGGCAGTGTGAATTAATAAAAACAAGTTGTGTAAAGTGCCTAAGAAACTGCCATATATATAGGTCATATAAAATGGAGGAGTCTCATGATACACAGCTTCTCTCTTACTGTTCACTATAAAATAGAGCAAGAAAGTTGTTATACAACCAGACCCAATGCACAAACACAGTACCTGTATCCAACTTGCCAGTGAGATAGCCAGTCAGTGCTACACTGAAATATACAACCCAGCTTCTCTCTGGCTGTGTATGAGTGCATCTATATCATAGAAATCATCAGTCACAAGTAATGATTATATTTTGTGGGCGTGAATGTGTTTTCATCCAAGCTTCTCTCACTTCTGTTCATGTTCATATATCAGTTGAAATAAACAAGAAAGAAATAGTTAGTTAGTTAGTTAGTTAGTCGACAGATCATCCTCGTTGCACATCGGACCATTCAGTCCATAAGTGCTCGGATCCCCTCCTCAGCAAATCCTGCAGCGTGTAGCGGCTAACGACGCCAGTTCTGTGTTGGTTTATCAATCTTCTTTGGCTTCCTGCGTAGTGTTCTTGTTTGGCCACCCCTCTTTTAATTTGCTGCTCTCGCAGTCTGGCCATTGTTGTAGATTCACAGTCATCACTTGGTTCTTGCAAAAGTCTCACTTCTCGTAGAGCATTCAGAATGTCAGCCTGGTCCATGGCGCGTCCGCCCTCAACAGTAGCCTCACCTGCGAGCTTGTCAGCCCGCTCATTTCCTTGTACTCCCGCATGCCCTGGCACGAAGATGAAACTAATCTTTGCCAGCCGAGACCGCTTCAGAGGCAGCAACCATTCTCTTCGGATCGACCCCTCCTCTATCCTCTTGATCATGTTCATTGAGTCGCTAAGGAAACAAGCCCTAGTGAATGTCTGTGTCTCGAGCCATGTTATTGCTTTACTTACTGCCATGACTTCCATGGTCAGGCTACTTGTGGTTTCAGTGAAAGCACCAGAGTCCTCCTTCACAATTCTCCCTCCGGCCCGAGCTGTAAAGGCCCATGAGCTTCTCACATGTCGGATGACCGACCCATCTGTGTAGATGACCGCGTCACTGTCTAGCGAATTCTCGAAAATCAACGCTTGTACTTCAGCCTCAACAGCAGCCGGATTTTCTTGTCTGCATTTTCTATCTAGTTGGATGCAAACTGAAAAGGATGTGCAGAAGTCTGTTGGCACTTGCACCCACTCCTCGCCAGGTTCTAAGTCCTCAAGTGAACACACCTGTTGAAGAATGTCCTCGGCTTGACCCATCCACGACCGTCCTCTTTTTAACCTGCTGCCCTTCACCTTCCTAATTTCACTATGCAGTGGATGCTGTGTGTTTGCGTTAATTCTGAGGTAGGCGCGTGCCCTGCAAACTTGCATTCTCTCTTCAATGGTTGGAAAATCAAGAAGGTAGCGCATCGCCCTGCATGCTGTATCTCTTGTACATCCAAGAATAATGCGCATAGCTTCATTCTGTATCCTTTCCATCCTTTCTATCTGCTTATGGCTGACAGTCAGGATTGCCATTGCATACTCCAAAACAGACATGGCCAGCCATGACCAGCCCCTCGTACAGAAGACATAGATGGCGCTGCTCACAGTTTGCTGCCGCCATCACCCGCATTGCTGCCAAACCCCGCTTGGCCTTTGTTATCACCTGGTCTATGTGCACATTATAAGCAAGGCTTCGATCAAACCGTATCCCCAGGTAATTCATTGCCTGCGTTCTTTCCACCGTCTCTGAACACAGCATTACAGTTGGTGTTGGATTGTTGACAATATGATTATTCAAAGAGAACCAAGTCACTGTTGCCTTTGTTGGGTTGACCATTGCCCCAGCTTCATCACACCAAGTACTTATGCGATTGAGTTCGGTTTGTAGCTCCACAGCAACCTCCTCTCTATCCTTACCCTGACGATACACTAAAACATCATCGGCATATGACAATGTCCTGCCAGGTCCAGTGATCTGCTCACTGGTGATTCTCACTGTGTAGGCGTTGAACAGTACCGGAGATAATGGTGATCCCTGTGGTAGGCCAGGATATATTGTTGTTGGTTCCGAAGTCCAACTGCCACATCTAAAAACTATTTTCCGTTGGAAGAGAGCTGCAGCGATCCAACTAAGGAGGAATGGACTTACGTTTAGTTCAAGAAGCTGAAACATTAAAAAATCCAGTGGTACTCTGTTGGATGCGTCCTCAAGATCAATCGCTGCAGCAACGGTTTCAGTGGCTGAGTGGAAACCTTCATAGACATCATGGGCAAAGACTGCTGCATTGGTCCAGGTTTCTCTTTTTGGACGGTACCCACCCAGGGTAGGTGGGAAAACACCTTGCCTCTCTAGTTGGCTTGATATTTTCCTGGCAATTACCTTCTCCAGCAGCTTGCCTATTGTATTCTGCATGGTTATAATTCGATATCCCTGAATTTTCTTGTGGTCTTTGTCAGGCTTCGGCAAGGGAATCAGATAGCTGTGTAACCATTCCTCCTTGATGCTAGCACTCCCTATACTGTTGTTGTACATGTCTGCTAGTTTCTCTAGCTCATTGTCGGTACACCTATTTATGTCGTCGTATCTTATGCCATCAGGACCTGGAGCACTGTATTTTGATCGTCGAAGCACAGCCTTGATTTCTTGCACTGTCACTGTGTCTTCATCCGAAGTGTTCTGGGCCTTGCATCTGTCTGAGGTGACCTCCTTGGCCAGATTCCGGCCTCCCATGTCTGTCTGGTTGCTCTGCTCAAGGTAGCGTTCAAAGAGGGCTTTGCCCTTGTCCTCGTCAGTCCTCTGCCAGATGAGGTCAGCACCTTGGAAGTCAGAAATGCTCTTATTCTTGATTACACCACTCATGCTTTTATGTAGTCGCCAGAACAATTTCAGTGACTTGTCTGTGCTTACTCTTTGACACACCTCTGCCCATTTTTCGCTTTTAACCACCGTGACCAGTTTTTTTAAATAGCTTACTTTTGTGTGCATCTCTCTTTCTAAGTGCAAGCAGGGACTAGGATGACCAGCTCTGTTCTTCTTGGCATTTTGCCATCTCCTTACAGCACTACGCTTATCCACCCAAGCCTTCTCCACCTCGAAACTCCACCACGGTGGCTGCTCCCAGCTTTTTTTCCTTTTCTTCCTGCCCTGAAACGTTCTGCGCTTGTCACGTCTTATTTTACTCACCACATCTTGCCCTGTACTGTCATACTGGAACGTCTTTACCTTTAGCTTGTGCTGCCTGGTTCTGCCTTTCTCCACCAATATGCTGCATGGGTGGTGGTCGCTGCCATGGTGTCCTAGGACACCCCATCTACACACTGTAGTGAGTGAAGGTGAAACTAGCGCCAGATCAATAGCACTGTCCTCATCGCCTGGACGGCTTGCTGTCCTGGTGACACAGCCACTGTTGATACAAACCAGGTCGATGGTTTCCAGTGCAGTCTCGAGCTCCTCCCCTTGTGTATTGGAGGAAGTGTTTCCCCATGATCTGCCTTTAGCGTTGAAGTCACCACAGAAAATAACATTTCTCTCATGGCCTAATATGCCACTTAAGCACTGCCACTTCTGGGCGTCCACACTCGCATTGCGGGCATAAACATTAACCAACACGAATGGTGTACTGGAATGAACTCTCAACGCCTGTATTTGTATATCGTCACTGTTCCAACTGGACATGTCTAGCTCTGACGCCACCATGCTGTCGCGAACGAGAATCGCCGTTCCCAGATGTCGTCTGTTATAGAAACATTTGAAGCCGGCAATTCGGAGTAGCTGATCGCCCAGTCTCGTCTCCTGGAGTGCTACAATGTCGTTCCTGTAAACTAGGGTTTCTAAAATAGAGCCCCGTTGTTTTACACTGGCACAGTTCCAATATAGAATACGGATGTTCCTGAGTCCTAGACGGTGACACTTGAGTCTAAAACGTCTCAAGCCACCGCGCTTACCTGGCTTCTTTTTCCCTGCGCGGCTACCACGCCGCTTCGGTATGTTGACTGCTGATCGTTTGGAAAACACACGTTGTTCCGCCATGTTGAAAAAACGTAAACACTGACTTTTGATTGAGAACCACACACGCTGCTGAAAATTCACTCAAGGATGGCTTCGCTCGATGCACGAACTCCGTAGCACCCGCGCAGATCTTGAGTAGAAACTCCTGGTTTTACATCCTGGCACACCAATTACACGCAAGAAATGAATAAATCCATCCCTTACGCGAAAAAGTTAACGAACACAAAACAACACGACCGTCCGTCGCCATCTTGAAACCGGAAGCCAAGAAAGAAATAGTGTGTTGTATACATACAGGAGTGCTACAGTCGTGCGACTCTACTGTTGAAGTGCCTAAATGGACATTGAGGAATAGTGATATCTCCATATATATGTACAGCACACATCGCTACACTCTTTTAACTGAGACACCTAAGATGACATAATGTATTATGGTTCTCCAGAACAGACAGGGTCGAGAAAGGTGTAAAGAAAAACTACAGTATAGAGTCAGGAGAGGTGAGACAGCAGGTAGAATGATGGGATGACAAGAGGAGAAGCAGCTTTACCTGGGAAATTATCACTATATATATTACTTTTGCTATAACGTGACATATCATTAGTAGAGTAGAACTGAGTACCACATTAAAAGGAAGTGGATGGGCATTCAACATCTGTTCTTTGTTGTGGAATATTTGTTTTTAGTGTCTCATACACAGATATGTGCACGTTAAAATAAGATAATTTCAAAATTTGCACAAAAGTGTCCTAAGGCCTTTGGTTAAATTTGTTTATCCCAGTGCAGCTTGACAGCTATATTGTTTAGTTAATCCATTAACACAGAGAAACACCAGAAACTACTAGCAGTTGAACACATTTATTCAGTTTTCACATTCTTTAAAGACAGACTCTTTGGAAGTGTCACAAAGTAACTCATCCGTGTAGAGCTCAAATTGTTTAATTCTGTCCTTGTTGGCAGTTTCTAATGCCTGTGTTTGTTAATATATGCTCACAGTTGTTACTTCAAAACATTCCTCCAGTTTTTCTTCTGTGTTGGTTTGGTAGAAATTTCGGTTTTCATTTAATGTATGATCTTTACATGTTATTCTGAGGATGTGTCTGAAACAGATAATCTCTACTGCTTGAATTGTCTATATCTCAAAAAGGAGCAGGAAAAGACAGCAAAACTAACTAGATTCTAATAATAGATACTGATGCCGCATGGATGAGCTAATGGGTCTTATATAAAATGTTTTGTGTGGAGATTTTGAATTTCCTCATTTTTTACATGTTCCTTAAAGTGTATACTCATTGAAGTATTCTTTTGTTTTCAGAAAATTTTAGAAGAAATTAACAATGCAGAGACAGGTGCGCCATGTTCTCAACAGTTTTTGAAAAAGGTTAGTCATAAAATGATCGCATTTTGTTTTCTGAAAACTTGTCAATTATTTATGTCTTATACTTCTTTTCTGATGGTAGAGTGGCTTACAGGCACAAGTCCACCTATAACTCAATCAGATTTGGGATTATTTTTATTGCAAAATAAGAAAATGTATGGTATACTTTGTTTAATCCTGAGTAGTGAAACAAATTCCTAGCTTTCTTTCATAATGATGAACAAGTCATGAAGACTCGTGTGTTTGTTGCACTTATTAAATATCCCTTGGCAGTTAGAAATTTAAAAAAGCTTGACAAATAGACTGCTGTCCAGAATAAATTTCAAATGAGGAAACCAACCCACAGAATGATGCAGAATGGACTGAGATGGTGTCATGGAGGAATATCATCAACAGAGTTGATCCAGAACACCAAAGACAGATCTGTGGAGAGACTTGAATGTCTATGCCAATTGGCAGGGCAATGAATATGATGATGACAACAAAAGAATATTTGTAGCACGTGTGGTATACACACAGGTGTATCCTCAACAGTGCTGCAGAGTTTGTGCACTGGGCTGAGATTCTCCTGGTGTGATCTGTGGAAGTATTTGTTGACAGTGACATGATCCTTTATAACCAAACCAAGCAAATAATTCTTCTCTCTGACCCCCAGCCCATCATGTCATGTGGATTATCTTTAGGACCTTGACTTCTTGAAAGAACAAGGACTGTTGCATAGTTTTACACCTCATGCAGCATGTGCATGAGGTGATAGATTGTATCCTACACTTAGGATAGCCTCAACTAGTCACCTAACACCATTTCATTTCCTTTTATTCAAACACACATCAGTCCCCTTGAGTATAACTGACTTCTAGTATGCATCTGTTTGTGTAAGCTGTTTTCATTATCATAAGTTCAGAATGCAGGCCTCCCTGGCGAAGGGGTTAAGGACGCCGCTGTTCGTAATCCTGTATACCCACGTACGAAACACAGCTGCGCGAGATTCGGCAACAGATTGCATCACATTGGGTTTCTTACACAAAAGTATGTGAGCCGGTCGTTCAGATAGCAGTGGCAAACTACTGAACGTAAAATTTGCCAAGACATCAACAGCAGCTGAAAAATGTTGGTGTTGACTGCAATATCCTGTAAATAGGATATGCAAAAAAAAAGTTCATAATAGACAAGAGTGGTCCCCAAGCATAGTTATTGCTCTCTTGCAGGGTCTTACATGGATATACTATTGTGGTCATGTTTGAGTGCCAGGTTACAATTGAGCAGAACGGCTGGCTTCAAAAGAACCAGTGATTGTTGGAACATTCATGGACATGGCAGACATACTGAAAGATATCTGTGAATGGTTAATAGTTAAAGACACAGAGGAAAGAACTTATTCAGGGATGCTCAAATAAGAAGTTGAGCGTGGATCTGAAAGGGAGGGATGTATGACAAGGCAAAGTCGACATGTTTACAACCAGTGTGTCAGTGGAATGATTAGCATCTACACCTTGCGACATATACTGCAGGAGACAGATGGAACATCTTTGGGTTTTCTTGGAATGTTATGATATCAGTTATTGAATCAATCAGTCAGTCACTATATTGATAGATCATTCAGTCATAATATATATTTTACTGAAATATCCAGGATAAGAATCTGTATTCATGGATTCTAGTACATTTTTTTTTCTAAGGCACCAACATTTGTTTGAATTTGTTAACATATAAAGCATAAACTTGAATCTGTTTATTTTCAGAAATCCTTCATCGATGAAGTGAAAAAGGCCATATCAAATCATCATAGCAGCAACAAACAGTATACTGAAGGGGCTGCAGTTACTTGTGTGCGACTCTGTAAAGCTTCATCTTATATTCCTATAAATGATCGGCTCAATGTTGTTTTTACCTTGGTGCAGTCGGTTATCAATGACTTGAAGGTATGGCAGTGAGTAACTTAGCAAACATTAGTCAGTCTCATAGTGCCACTTTCATTAGCTATGTTACTAGAGGGCACTATCACCCATACTGAAACACCAAAATATACCTATAAAAATAATGTTCACAAACATGAAGCATCCAAATATACCAATGTCCACAAAACAACAGATAATACATGGCATGTTCACACCAATATACTTTTCACTTCTACTGAAATATGCATTTCGTGATCAGGATGGTGGTATATACATTCACTCACGCTCAGATGGCGGCCTCTACAATGCTCAGAGATTGAAGGCTAAGACCAAAATTAGGAGGGTACTGATCAGAGAGTTGCTTTTTGCAGATGATGCT